>QVTF01024309.1:10000-540000 GCA_003573665.1 Oxygymnocypris stewartii | reverse complement strand
AAAAAAAGATATAATCAAATCATTTTATGATAAAAAAACTTAAAATAAGTAATCTTTAAAATATAACTACAATAAAATGATTAAAAAAATGTAAAATTAAACAAAATGTTATATAAATAAAAATGATTAATTTTTACTAACAAACAATATTAGATTAGATTATTAAGAAAAAACTGACAAATAAACACAAATAAAACAACTTTTAAAATAAAAAAGTAATTTTACAAATAGAAATTATACACAAATAAAACATTTAATAAAATATTTACAATAAAAAATTTTATACATTTAAAAATATTATAAAAATGATATTTTAGCAAAAATTTATACAAATAAAAAATGACAAGTCATTTTTTCAAGCAAAAATGTAATATGAAAAAGACAACAGATTTTTTACAAACAAAACATTTATAAATAAAGCAAGTAATTTGTATTAACATTATTTAAATATTATATTAAAATAAAAACTGACAAGTAATTTTTTTTCTAACAAACAAATTATTGTAAAAAATATTTACAAAAAATACATAAATAAAAAAATGAAAAGTGATTTTTACAAAAAGGCTTTTAAAATGAAAATCATGAAAAAAGAAACAAAAAATTATTCAGTATATATATATATATATATATATATATATAAATAAAAATTCAAGTCATTTTTTAAACTAATAAAAAATGAAGAAGATGGCAATCCTGAATTCAGATTAAAACAAACTGACTTTAAAATGATGCTGGGATCAATTCTGTAGTGAGACCTAAAATGCTTATCAATTCGTACATTATTAAAATAAAGGATATTTCTGGCACTTATTTGTCCCAGTAGCAGCCAATAATGACAACAGTGACTCTTGCACAGGTGGTCAATTCATAAACAACATTACTGCACCAGATCACAGCAATCAATGCAACTCAATTACTGCGACACAAGGACTGACAGAACACACGCTCACGCACACAATGATAAAGTCTGCTACACAAGAACAACAGCTTCAGAAGACTTTGGGTCAAGAAGAACATGCATTCAGTGCATCCAAGAGCATCTCATGATTTTTACCAAAGACACTGTGAGACAGTCAGACCAACAGAATGTGTGCTCTGGCTGGGTGACGTTTCTATTCGACATTTAGGAGGAGAAAAAGTGTATCTTAATGTCCTCTAGGCAATCTGGAGCTTACCTATGCTGGGTTGGTTTTACACGGCCCTGGTGAAATTCAGCCTGGAGGAGACCAGTAGCTGATTTAGAACCTAAGCCTGGAAAGAGGGCACTAACCCTGACTGCAGGGCTGCACATGTGGGTGGTTGACATCCATGTGATCATTAGATCACCGCCGGACTGATCTAAACTCCACACACACCCTGTTCAACTTCACACACAGCTCATGTTCATGACTCATGTGCTATTAGTCGGAAGCGGTATATTGGCCCTCAAATGCTCAACAGCTATGAAGCCATTATTTTGAGAGTGAGTAACATGGCAGAAGGACGCTGTCAGCTGACTCTAATATTAACTGAGATCAACAACATTACTTTGAATGAATTGTCATCTGTGGATTTGTTTATATGCAGCTGTTTGCTGAGAAATATTACGACAACAACCTGAAGCTCCATCTGGTGACTAGAAACGGGTTCTGCAGGGGAAAAGACTAAATCTACCTGACAGATGTCACTGAAATAGGTGTCTTCTGCTTGGAGCCATTCACATCCTTAGGTTCGGAAATTATTTGTTTCTATGGCAACGTGCAAGATCCCAAAATGGATCCATATGTGGTCTTGTTATTATTGAAAGCAAAATACTTAATGACTGCATTAATTTATCTCTGTGCACTTGCAGAATCTTTAAGAGCAAAAGAAAGTGGAAGTGGATATAGTGAAATGCCATATAGAAAAATGTAGAGGTACAGTGCCCTCCACTAATATTGGCACCCTTGATAAATATGAGCAAAGGTGGCTGTGAAAATAAATCTGCATTGTTTATCCTTTTGATCTTTCACTCAATAAATTCACAAAATTCCAACCTATCATTGAAGTAAAACAATTGAAAGTGGGGAGAAAATCTCATGATGAAATAAATGTTTTTCTCCAATGAATGTTGGCCACAATTATTGGCACCCCTAGAAGTTCTTATGAGTAAAATATCTCTGAAGTATATTCCCATTCATATTTACATTTTTTAGCACACCAGGGTGACTAGGAGCATGAAATTGTCCAGCCATGACTTTCTGTTCCACAGGATTATAAATATGAGGAACACAAAGGTCAAATTCCCTTTATCATCCATCACAATGAGAAAAAACAAAAAATATATTTCTGATGTGAAGAACAAGATTGTTGAGCATCACAAAATAGAAAGTGGCTGTAAGAAAAGAGTTAAAACATTGAAAATCTCCATTCCCACCATCAGGGTAATAATTAAGAGGTTCCAATCAACTAAAAATGTAAAAAATCTGCCTGAAAGAGGACGTGTGTCTATATCGTCCTAATGAATGCTGAGGAGGAGAGTTTGAGTAGCCAAAGACTCTCCAACGATCACAGCTGGAGAATTGCAGAGATTAGTTGAGTCTTGGGGTCAGAAACCTAAAAAAAAAAAAAATTCAAACATCCCCTAAATCACCACATGTTTTTCGGGAGGGTTTCAAGAAAAATGATCCTCACTCATCCAAAAACAAACTCAAGCAAATTCAGTTGTCAGACACGACTGGAACTTCAAATGGCACTGGCTTCTATTGTCAGATGAAACTGAAAAAATAGCTTTTTGACAGCAACCCCACCAGATGAGTTCCCCATGTCCACGGTTAAATATACTGCTGGATCTTTAATGTTGTGGGCCTGTTTTTCTGCTGGAGGTCCTGGACATCTTGTTCAGATGCATGGCATCATGGATTCTATCAAATACCAACAGATAAAAAATCTAAATCTGACTGCCTCTGTTAGAAATCTTATAATGGGCCATGTTTTGATCTTCCAGCAGGACAACAATCCAAAACAAACATCAAAATAAACACAAAAATGGGTCACTGAGCACAAAATGAATCTTTTACCATTGCTGTCTCTGTCCTCTGACCTGAACCCTACAGAAAATGAGTGAGGTGAACTGAAGAGAAGAAGCACCGTCATGGAGCTGTGAATCTGAAGGATCTGGAGAGATTCTGTATGAAGAAAATGGTCTCTGATCTCTTGTCAGGTGTTCTCCAAACTCTTCAGGCATTATAGGAGAAAACTCAGAGCTGTTACCCTGGGAAAAGGACGTTGCAATAATTGGGTGCCAATAATTGTGGCCAACATGAAATAGTGAAAGCATTTATTTCATCATGAGATTTTCTCCCCACTTTTAATTGTTTTACTTCAATGATAGGTTGGAATTTTGTGAATTTTTTGAATGAAAGATAAAAAGTGTAGTATATCAAGGACCAAATCAGACAAATCAAGATTCGATCCAAACATGGTTGAAACATGAGGAGCCGGATTCCACAGGACAACAGCAGGAAGTCATAAATCAGGCCCCTAGCCCAGCCCGCCTGAATGCAGCCTGCAACATTTAAGACCAAAGGAACACTTAATGATAATTCCAATGCAGGAATTTGGTAATATATTTGAGTAATAAATATTAATGGTCAAAGAGATGCAACATGTGACCATTACATGTGACCATTCTGATAGAAATCACAGCTACAGACTTTCTACAGAGTGACCTTCTTCCCCCGACCACACCAACAAGACAAAGGAGCCGACTGAAATTCTTTGGGTCACGAAGACTGTGGAATCATCTTAAAAGACATTCATTCTCATTGTTAATGAAACTAATAATCTCTATGCATAACTGCATAGTATGTATGTGACCCACAAATTTGACTATCCTTTTTAATCATTGTGTTTGTCGTGCTTTTAATTAGTATTGACTAGCTTAAGCCTGTAGGGTTAATGTCATGTTTGGTATGTATGAGTTCGATACTTTTAGCTTTAAACATTTCTTCAAAGAGATTCTCTGTCAAATGTATCATATTCTGGTTATAGAAACCACATCCAAAAGGATACTTTGCAAGAGAATGTAAAATTCGGGCAATGTGACTGGCCATGACATGTTAATTTATTGATGGGGTGGAGCAACAAAGCAGCCAGAGCCCAGCATAGGACCTAATTGGTCAAGACAACCATTGGGAGGTCCCTCTAAGAGCTGAGGTTAAATACCCAGGACACACTTCTTGAATCTCTCTTGAATTCTTCACTTTCCTCTAACTGCTCTTTTAAAAATGCGCTAGCCATGTGCTCTGGACCACACCCAGCCAGTTGCGACCATGATGAGAAGAAAAACCACCTAGTCTCTTTACATCCTTTTATTCTTTTACTTTAGTTTATTTTCTTTCCGTGAGTTCGTGTGCTAAGTTGCGTTTGCCAAGGACAACAAGCCCAAGACTCTGCAAAACCAGCCAACGCCCACTTCAACGACTCCTGAACTCTAAGCCAATCAACGACTTCGGAGAAACCCTTTCCCGCAAAAACGGACAAAAGGGAATCCTTAAACACAAAAGCTGCAAGTACAAACTTCAGATTCTTGCTGAGCTGGTGTCAATTTAATATAGATTTTAGCCTCATTGAAAAAGTCAATGCGAGTGTTAAATATGTGATTGATGATTGTTCAGGTTTATGCAATTGCACATATTGCTGTAAACGTGGGATATCAAATTCTCATTCTCTTAATCTAATCCTTTCCTCACTTTCTCTCTTTCTGCAACGCGTGAATGTGTGAATGCTTGTTTAGATTAGTTTACATGTCTTAGAGTTATATAAATAAAGTCTTGTTTATATTGAAAAGAGAAATATCTTGTGTTTTGTGCTCATAAGTTAATGCCTTAATCTGTCGATTTTGTTACTGTGCTATTTAATAGTGTTTTCACTATATTTTGGGATTTTAATATCCAGTGCAGAGTTTGTTATACGGCTTGTTCAGTGAATCGCCGTGAAACAGTGAGTCTGTTCAAATTCCCTATAAAATCATTAATGATTCCCTTTGAGCTAAATTGACCTGTTTCCCTTATAACAATATATATATTATATGTTATCATTACAAAGGATAAACAATGCAGATTTATTTTCACAGCCGCCTTTGGTCATATTTACCAACGGTGCCAATATTAGTGGAGGGCACTGTACATTACTGTTCAAAAATTTGAGATCAGTAAGATTTCTTTTTAAGAAAGTGGTATTTTAAGCTTGTATATATTTTATCAAAAATGCAGTAATATTGTAAAATATTTTAAGAATTTAAAATAACACTTTTCTATTTGAATATATTTTAAGATGTAATTTAATCCCGTGAGGCAAATCTGAATTTTCAGGATCTTTACTTCAGTCTTCAGTGTCACATGATCATTCTAATATGCTGATTTGGTGCTCAAGAAACATTATTATAATTATCAAGGTTGAAACCAGTTGTGCTGCTTAATATTTTTGAGGAAAGTGTGAAATGTATATCTTTGATGAACAGAATGTTCAAAAGAACAGCTTTTACATGAAATAGAAACATTTTGTGACATTATAAATATCTTTACAGTCAGTTTTGATCAATTTAATGCATCCTTGATTAACACAATTTTTATTTTTTTTTTAAATGAAAAATTATTGAGCCTAAACTTTTGAATGGTATACATGATGTCACAATGAGCATGAAACTCACCACGAACACATGCACGGTGATAATTTAACATCACACATAACCTCTGCTGATCTGAAGAGTTTCATGTTGTCATTGACTGATGCAAAGCACCACAAGAGTTTCTGGGCATGAAATCAGACGAGTAACACTGGGACAAAGTCACCTTTCCTAGTGTCAGCCAACACCAGCAGCCACTGGTAATTAACACTGGCCATCTCTCTAACATACACACACACACACACACACACACCGGCCTTCCTCCTCTTCTTTTCACTGCCAGTCTCTCACTCCCTCTCGTTTTCTTGTGACGCAGACTAAATTTAGCATACAGCCAGATCTCAGCCAGGGAGGGTGAGATCAGGACGATGAGGCAAAAAGTCCTCAGGAGACTCGATTCAAAGTCACCAGATGTCAGAGTCAATACTGCTTGTATAGTCAGACTTTTGAATATCGGCACAAAGTCTGATCCACTCTGCACTGAACAAGAACCGCCCACTTAGACAGCTCCAGTCCAGACCACATGACTGACATGCAATACGATCAATGATGTATTTATTTGTAATTATATAATGATTAATTGAAATAACAATTATCTACTTTTCTTTCTTTTTCAAATATCAACACATCGATACACAAAAGGACATAAAGGAGTAGAAAATATTTAGATTACAAACCAAATGTTGGTAACTAGAGCAAATGGCTTCTGTAGTATTTATTTCCATTCTATGGAATCAGTGGCTACTGTCAACTGTTTGGTTAACAACTTTCTTCAAAATATCTTCTTCTGTGCTCAACCGAAGAAAGAAACAACTTGAGGGTAATTTTTTGGGTTGAACTTATTGTATGTACAGCTATATAACAATGGAAAGTTTTGTATGTACAGGTATGTTATGTGCATTTGAAGTATAAACTAAGTATGTGTGTTAGATAAATAAGTGTATAAATGGTGTGTGCACCATAATTATTGTCAAGTGTTCATGAGATGGAGTGCTTGAGAGAAGAAACTGTTCCTGTGTCTGGTCGTTCTGGTGCTCAAAGCTCTGTAGCGTCGACCAGACGGTAACAGTTCAAAGAGGGAGTGAGCTGGATGTGAGGGGTCCAGAGTGATTTTGACAGACCTGTTTGCTCACTCTGGATAAGTACAGTTCCTGGAGAGTGGGGAGGGTTGTACCAATGATTCGCTCAGCAGTCCGGACTACCCTCCGTAGTCTTCTGAGGTCAGATTTGGTAGCTGAGCTGAACCAGACAGTTATTGATGTGCAGAGGACTGATTCAATGATGGCAGAGTAGAACTGTTTCAGCTGGCGAAGGAAGTACAGCCTCTGCTGGGATTTTTTCACAATGTGGTCTATGTGATTGTCCCACTTCAGGTCCTGGGAGATGGTGGTGCCCAGGAACCTGAATGACTCTACTGCAGTATACTATAGTATTGTATAGTACTTACACAGTCCTTAACATATTCCTCTACCATGGAAGTACCTGCATGGCTAATATAACTACTATAACAAATTACAGAAGCATTCACTTCTGAAAGCAAATAAACTGCACCCTGTGGTCAGCATTCACTATTGCTCTTCATTATATACAAACATGCCAGGGCATCCGCTTTAATAATTAATACAAGCCCAGTCTGTAGCGCCGCAATAACAGCTCAGTAATTAAAAGGACATTACAGCCTGGGAAAAGAGATGTTTTCTTAACTGAAGTGCTTTCCTTGCTTGACTGAATCAAAGCGCACCTGGCTGATGCTCACGCTGCCGTGTCTCTGGAGGACTCTGTAGTGTGCAGGGAGAAGGCTCTCTGGCTGAGGAGGTCAATGAGCACCGCTGCCTGTTCTGAGAGCTGTCTACATAAACAGCAACCTTTTAAGGGTCAGCATTTTCACTCTAGAAATAGATGAACACAAACGCTTCTATAGCTACACAAACTCCATTTTGTCATCAAAGTGCTAGAGAGTAACTTATAACACATGAAAGTAGGTGTTGCATTCTCCAGATTGCCACAAGGGGTGCTCTACTGCAAATTAGCAAAGTTTTCTTCTACAGTTAGTTTTCTCTTTCAGGTTTCAGGTACTGTTAGGGCTGAGAAACAGTTTAAAGACAATCGCTATGAGCAAGTTAACAGTATGTTTATTGTTAGCTATCTGATTAATAATTAATAAAGTGAAAAGTGAAAGTGACGTGACATAGGCCAAGTATAGTGACCCATACTAAGAACTTGTGCTCTGCATTTAACCCATCCAAAGTGCACACAAACAGCAGTGAACACACACACACCGTGAACACACACCTGGAGCAGTGGGCAGGCATTTATGCTGCGGCGCCCAGGGAGCAGTTGGGGGTTCAGTGCCTTGTTCAAGGGCACCTCAGTCGTGGTATTGAAGGTGGAGAGAGCTCTATATATTCACTCCTCCTACAATTCCTGCCGGACCGAGACACAAACCCACAACCTTTGGATTACGAGTCCGACTCTCTAACCATTAGGCCACGACTTCCCCCTAATGATACATTTAGTTTAAATGCACAGACATTTGAAAGTAATATATTGCCGCCTTGAGTACACAAACATTACATATATTTTTAAATGACTGTTATAATTTTTGTCATTTGGTATATATCTGTCATCATTTATTTGGTATATGTGACCCTGGACAACAAAACCATTCATAGGGGTCAATTTCTCGAAATTGAGATTTATATATCATCTGATTTATTCATCTGAAAGCTGAATAAATAAGCTTTCCATTGATTAATGGTTTGTTGGGATTAGGGGTGTCGCGATATACCGGTATTGACGATAACCGTGATATTCATAGCAACAATTATCGATATCGTGTTATTTCAGTGTGTGACGATATACCGGTATTGGCGATAACCGCAATATTGAAAATGAACAGGACTCTTATGATAACACCACTTGTAATTACTCCAGCACCAGTACCTGGTTGACCTCCAAGTGGCAGTATTGTGCCTTAACTATGACACCCGTCAAACAAAAAGAGCTGCGCTCGCAGCTACTCAGAGAAGAGCCGTGTTCATCAGAGTAACTTCCCATTACTTTACTAGTCATAGAAAGGGAAATGTTACATTAGCCGGTTAACAGAGGTTTTCTGTGTTCATTTTTTAAGTAAAGGGTGATTATTTTAATAAGTACCGTGTTTTCTTTACTCATCTTATTTTTGTATTTGCAATCAATACGGTCTGTGCGAAGTAACACTTTATTTCTTTGTTCAAATCTATTAACAGTTACACGATTAAAACTGATCTTGAAAAACTGAGCGATCACATTGCTACATTAAACTCAGTAAAATGTTAAACTGGTCGCAGTGCCATGCACTTAATGCCTCATTTGGGGTCGTTCTAGACACATTAATACTGATTAAGCAGCGCTCTTACTGCATGACTTTAGTAGCCTTGCTGCAACTAAAGGTTAAAGAGGTTACAATACGAGTACTCAAGTATCCGTTTAGATGTTAATATGGCAAACACTTTACAATAAGGTTCATTAGTTAACATTAGTAAAGTAATAAGAATGAACAATACTTTCGCAGCATTTATTAATCTTAGTTAATGCTAATTTCAGCATTTACTAATGCGTTATTAAAATCAAAAGTTGTGTTTGTAAACATTAATGCAATGTGAACTAACATGAACAATGAACAACTGTATTTTCATTAACATTAACTAAGAATAATACATTTTGTAATAATTGTGTTAATACATTAATGTTAACAAATGACATCTTATTGTAAAGTGTTACCATTAATATTTATTCATCATACTGTTGAATATTTTCTCTCCTGCTATTTCATAGGAGCTCCAAAGAAGACAGTCTTGTGCCCTGCGTTTATCAGTTTCCTTATGTTCATTGGGTGAAAAAGAAAATCCCAATAAACAAAGTAAAAAATAATTTGACTGATGTAATTTTTTTCCAGCCAAGGTTTCTATATATATAGCGATATATCGATATTGTGAATTCTTATGGCTACAATAACCGTGATATTAAAAATCTAATATTGTGCCAGCCCTAGTTGGGATAGGACAATATTTGGCTGAGATACAACTACTTGAAAATCTGGAATTTGAGGGTGCCGAAAAAGCTAAATATTGAGAAAATCACCTTTAAATGTTCACTTTAAGTGAATTATTTGTAATTAAATCCTAAAACGAATATGCATTTTATTGGATGCACTGTATTATAGTTTGCATGCTGTATTATAACGTTGTGATACCTTTGATGTTTTATTACATTTATTTAGACAAATGGGTATATCATTTTAATTCTGGCTAGTTATCCATTATCAGACAAAAAATAAATAAATACTTTTTATAATAATATCAATGCATTCCTAACAGTAAGTATGTTTAGTTAATCACAAAGGATTCGAATAGCATATTGCAAAGCCTAAAATGTGATACATGACATAAATAGACATACATGACATTCATAGACAAAATATTTCTTGCCTTCTTGAATGAATTTTGTTACAGAGCTTCTTGAAATGCATTCTGCTCTCTCTATGAAGAGAGAAGAGTCTTACATTTAGGCTAAAACAAGGTGCCATCATATCAGAACATGCACGCCTACAGTGCTGTCTAGGTAGGCAGCTGACTGGATTTTGGAACAGGTCAGGAAACCTCATTTGATTTCCAGTACAGTACCTGTCTCAGACTGCTAGACAGATAACAGCTTCCTTTTCCCAGAGGAACGGTCTAAATAGATATGTGTGAAAGAAACCAAAGGAAAGGAGCATCTTAGGCTGAGCGCACAAGCGGGCAGGTTTTCAAACGGGACCGTCGCTGCAGTCACTATGGAGACCAGGAGGCAGCGAGGTACATTGGCCTTTTCTTTATAAGATGCTGAAGCTAAAGCCTTTTACTGCAAAATAGAAATTCAACAGCTAAGCTCCTGACAGTGTGTAACACGAGCACAGTTACTCCACAGGGAAGAGAAGAGATGCTATACCACTAAGGCTGGGCAATACATTGAATATTCCATTTTTTCTAACAATATAAAATAAGCAATTATAATGTTTCAATTTGACCATTTAATGTTCTTATTGTCATTAGACATTAAACTAATGACAAAAGTGAGTCATTAGACGTTTTTTATATTGAATTAATAATAAATATATATATTTAATATAAGCTGTCTTACATTAAACATTTTGAATATTTTTTAGCAACAATATTTTAATGTAATTAATGGTTGCTTTGACTGGAGGGGAAAACACATTTTAGAGCAAATTGTTGATTTGTTTAAGGTCTATGGCCCAGTTCTATTCATTACATTTGCATTTGGCAGATGCTCTTATCCAAAGTGACTTACAAATTAGGACAATATAGCAAGGTTTTTTAAATTTGATAATAAATAAAAAGAAAAAGAATGGAGCAAGCTAGAGTTAGAGGCCTTTTTGCTTTTGTTAATTGTATAATACATAATAAGAATACAAAAAGATTAGAAAAGCTAGTGTTTGTTAGTTTTTTTTATAAAGAAAACCAACAGTAAAGGAATAGAGTGCACAGCTAAAAGGGACACATTTTTTACAGAATATAATTAGAATAGAGAGTGCTAGAGTTAGAGGGTCAAATAAAGATGGAAGAGATGTGTTTTAGCTGATTCTTGAAGATGTCTAAGGACTCAGCTGCTTGCACACACTATTCACCGCACCAGAAATGGCTCATTTCTTAGGGATTTAGATGAAGGGCTTTTAAGAACGAGGGCAAGTCAACACAGCTCATGGCTGTATTTGATTACAGAGGGTGTGTAAATATATCATGTTTGACAGTAAAAAAACACAGCCTTGAGCCAGGTGATCTCAAAACCCGCTCAAAAGCAAAGTAGCACATCTATTTGTGTCGTATAAATATTTTATGTATCCATCTGTCCTTCTTGTTAACTATTAGATCAACAGTGATATATTTGCAGTCTTTAAAGTGAAGCGTGTTTGCCATGTATTTACCAAGCTGAATTGCAAACACAATAACTGTTTTCCTGAACATTTACTTCTAGTCTGCAGATTAAATTGGGATACTTATGGGTATTTTAACAAAAATGTACACACTTAAGCTTTAAATAAAAATGTGTTGACCTTAAGATAATTTTTTTAAACAATTACAGCTCCTATTTGTCCTGACAGACAAACACACAGATAGCTCGCCAACATTTCTGCAAGACTGGCATTCTTCCTATCAGCTGATGGAAAACAAAGCACAGTGTTTCCTGACTAACAATGAACAGCAGCATCTCATGATTTCACTGTCCCATTAAGTTTCTTTCACATGGATCCTGTAAGCCAGAAAGATTAATATACATTAGCTTCTGGAAAATAGCCAGAGATCCTTCAGTGTGAACTCATGGCATGCTCGGGGCGTGTGTGATTGTGTGAGAGTCACTCCAGAGCACAGGTTAAATGATGAGGCTGTGCGGTGTGAAGAGGGAAATGTCACATACCGTGGTCACTTTCTCCAGGTCAGCTTCTGAGGAGGTGGGAGAGAGTGGGCTGCTGGGACTGAAGGAGGGAGAGCTGCCCGCACTGGACACGTACTCCGGATCGGGAACATACAGAACCTGCAAACACGACCGCAATGTAACGCTTCACAATCACCAGCCAGATACTGCATGCATGAACGATCAACACACACACACACACACACACACACACACACACACACACACACACACACACACACACACACACACACTCTTCCCTGGCAAACTGTTGAAGTACAGGGAAGAAATCAGTAATTAAAGGTCTCAAAGTTCAGTGCATCAAACATGATCTCTCCTGATGCTCCTCAGATCTCTGAACACAGAACAGGCTGCACCCGTGTTAGTTTGCAGGGCAGTGGAGTCAGTGTTGAGGGGCTGTACAGCGGGCCGAAGCGCTGGAGAGGATTACGCTAATGGAAGTTGCCGCAGAGTTTGGTCACGTGATGTGTGCTGAGAGCCCTCCAGCTGTACTGTGTCAGGTGACGGTCAACCATCTCCAGCGCCTGACTCTATCTATTACCTTCTAATTACTGCGCTCGCCACCATGTGAATATCAACGATCCAGACATGCATTTGTGAGGAGATGATGAAGCAATACTGGAGCTGTTTAGCAAGAGATCTTTCATAATTGCTCATGCACTGACTGGAACAGAGAAGTCATTAATCACTCCATCTCTCTGAGAGATATTATCTGGTTAAATGTCATATTGGCCAATAATTGATATGCTGTTGCTTAATACTAAACAGTGAGAGATTGATTCTTTGTCTAATGCTTGGCAGATATCTAATGGTGAGGAAGTGAAGCGTTGTAATGAAAGTTTGCAGAGAAAACCTGTCATGAATTCAGTTTAGAGTGTGTGATTTTTGTAGCATCCAAGCCAACATGAAATGGCATTAACAACCTTTTTTTGACTTCTGTAATGTGATGTATTTCAGAGCAAAACATGACATCCAAGTAGTAATAACTGAAAGGTTTCATTTTAACTACTGGCAACTATTAGCACCTGCATCACAGTAGCTCAAATAATTACCTAAAATACCTAAAACTAAACTAAAAAACAAAACAAGTAATAGGATGTTCAATGGGGAAATACACACCTGACCGGGGACCACATTTCTGGAGAAGAGCTTGTTGAGCTGAACAAGTTCGTTGGGAGTTGTGTCAAACTTCAGTGCGATGTTGTTCAGAGTGTCCCGTGACTCCACCTGCACAACAAAAGCACAAAAACATGTCAAATCAAGAAGAAGGGAGAAGAGGAAGACATTTCTTTAGGTTCCTCTTGGTCTACACAAGGTGGATGATGTACACTACCGCTCAAAAGTTCAGGGTCTGCAAAATTTTAGAATGTTTTTGAAAAAGTATCTTATGCTCACAAAGGGTGCATTTACTTGATCAAAAATACAGTACAAACAGTAATATTGTGAAAAAAATATTGCAAGTTTAAAATAACAGATTTTGTATTTAATTGCATTTTATAATGTAATTAATTTCTGTGATGCAAAACAGATTTTTCAGCATCATTACTTCAGTCTTTAGTGTCACATGATCTCTCGGAAGTCTTTAGTGTCATATGATCCCTCAGAAATCATTCTAATGTGACGATTTAGTGCTAAATTATCATTTTTATTACTATCAATGTTGAAAACTGTGTTTTATAGATAGAAAGTTAAAAAGAACAACCTCTGTGCTGAATAAAAAGCATTCATTTGTAAATAACAAACAAACAAACAAACAAACAAAAAAACTGATGACTCGAAAGGTAGTATAAAGCTGCTATTCAATTACATCTACAATTTAATTCAGTTTTCTTCTAATAAACGTAATCCTAAACACATACTATAACTGTAGAATCTTAGCCAGCAGACCACTATCCAATAAAACAAAATATAAAATAAGGCCACCATGGGGGAAAAGCCGGTGTAAATTTGAAATTTGAGAAAGAAAGTTTGTTTAACACTAAAACAAAGTAAGAGGACAAAAACCTAACGCAAGAGAAATGTTGCATGGTGTGAATATATTCTTCCCCTTTTTCACATGTTGTGTGGAACTTCTCACTGCATGATCAATTCTACAAAACATGCTAAATTCCTCCTATACTCTTTATACCACCACATTACAATACTCTAAACAATAACATCTGAGGACAGTCAGATGCCCATTACACTGTAGATAAGGACTTAATGTAAAGGATTCTACATAATTCAACTGTCTGTTTACTATATCATGAGTCTCTCATGTGAGATGGTCAGATCAAGCAGACACACACACAGAGTTTAGTCTGTAGGGAAAGAATGCATGGCATGCTAACATTTACATGTGACCCACAGAAGAATAAAAACATACAGGTTTGGAACAACCTGAGGGTGAGTAAATGACGACAATATTTTCATTTTTTGGTTAACTAACCCTTTAACCACTTCCCAAAAAAAAAAACATAACTCCTCTTCATGAACACCATCTTGTGACAATTTTGTTCAGCATCTTGCAGCATGAGCTCTGTGTTTTTGAAACAACATCAAGTTAAAAGAAGTTTAACTTGGAAAAAGATGCCTTGTGTTTTGAATGCAAGAGCGCATCCTGTGTGGACAATCCAGAGAAAACATAAAATGAAAATTCTTTATGACTGAAATGGTTTCCGTCATCACACAGCATCTTCCCAAACGTCAGACAGTGAACAGCATCAGCATATCTAATACAGTTTCTACTCTGAATCAGATTTCTGTGAGTTGTATTTCTTAGAGAATGAAAGACCCCCCCCCCCCACCCCCATCCCCTAAATTTGCACAGAAGTTTTCTGGTCATCTACAGATGGGAACGTCAGTAGTCAATATTCCCAATGCCCCACGCTAGTGGCGTCCTTTCATCCAGTCTGTCTGGCGCAGAACATTGATTCCCTGCGAGAGACATTTGAAAACAATTCTTCCATGGGCTATTTATTTGTAGCTTCTGGACGCTTCATTTCAGAGCTAACACAACTGGACACTAATGCCTATAGTTGTTAGATGGTGAATTTATGATTTTCTCTGCAGTCTAGACGTGCTCTAGCCTTCTCTCCCGTGTTTTTCCTTCCTAATTCAATCTCAGACTTTAGCAGGAAGTCCCGCTGAGGTCTGTCGTCCTCTTTCTAAAGGCAGCCGTGGATAAAAATATCACCCAATATACAACACGAGCGGTGCCAGTAGAGATGTCAGCCATTGCCAGTAGCTTCTACTTGGGAAAAAGACACACACAAGCAGTAAGAGTCATCAGAACAGTCTAGACAAACTCCACTTTTTCCAGACATGGGTGGCTTAAGGTTCCTTCTGAGAAGTAGGAAATGTGTATGGATCAAATAAAAGTCAAATGCATTCTTGTTTGTGTTTGTAGTCTACTGCATACAAGTCATGTCAACAGAATCAACAATAAAACTATAAATTAATGCAAAGATATGTACAACAAGTAAAGAAACACCAGAGCACATTGGTCCACACTGACTTCCTGACACATTCAATAGTTCAAAATATCAAGGTTAATAATCAACATAAACAAATCTTCTGGCAAGTAGTATACTTTTGTACAACTATACACTGCTGTTTAGCTTCTTAACACTTTAAAGGCAGAGGCACATTTTACAGCGGCTTCAAACGCGGCTCACCATTCTGTATTTAGACACGTCAAACTCTTAGGTCATTCGGATCAAGACTAGTAATGTCTAGGGTTGGCTCCAAACATCATGAGACAGTGTTTAGCTCTTACACCACCCTAAAGCAAGGAGCAGCTTCCACGAGTTCTCACACGTCTCATCAGAAGCCATATTCAAGTCCAAACACATGCATATCTGCAATTATTTTTTTATTATTAAAGTGCTCTACTTGTACATTTTTTTAAGTATTTAAATGCTTTTATCTGCAAACCGGTTTTGAAAATGACCAATACCATTATATACCATAAAAATGCTTAATATCAGCACCGATAATTGGCCAGGCCGATAATTGGTCAACACCTATTATATAAACACACACACGTTATTTATATATATATATAAATAAAATGTATTATATGTATACTGTATGTAAGTGTGTACATGTGTGTGTGTGTGTATATATATATATATATATATTTATTATATGAATGTATACTGTATATATATTAGTGCTGTCAAATCAATTAATCATGATTAATCACATTAAAATAAAACAATATTTTACATGTGTGTACTTTGTATATTTATATGTATATATAAATATACACACATGCATGTGCATATTTAAGAAATCGATTTTATATATATATATATATATATATATATATATATATATTTAATATATAAATAACATGAACATGTATACATGTAAATATTTCTTAAAATCGTGTGTGTGTATATTTATATATACATATAAATGTACACACATATATTATGTAACTATACATAATATATTTTATTTTGGATGCGATTAAACGATTTGACAGCACTTATGATGTAATATTCTATACTATTTAAATTATATATCAATCTTCTTTTGCATTACAGTAATGGTTTATTTTATTTCGGTAATGATAATGATAATAATAATAATAATAATACAAATACTGTTATAATGCCAAACCTTTGTTCCTATAATAAGCTTTGTTTTCATTACATAAAACAATTTCTTTCTTTAAATTTTTCGTGAGATTCACACTCATACAGAACACACCAAATCTCACCAAACTGGAAATGACATTCCCGCAAACTGTGCAATCAGGCAGAATGTCAAATCAGACGAGCTTCATTCTGCGTGGGACATCATGGCTGCCGTGGCATGAGAGTTGCCATAGTGACGCTGTCATTACTACCCTCATGGCACACGCTGGCTAACTGCGTCGATGATCACTAATTTTATGAGAACTAATTTGAGCTCAGCAGTCTTAGCAAGATCTTGGCGCTTTCACATGACGTAAATGAGCCAGCGCTTACCATAGAGACATCAACTGTGCTTTGGATATCGTAATACCATGGTAGTTTTTGAAAAACCAATGTACATGAATATGACAATTATTCAGTACTATGGTAAATATCAAATTATTATCTGAAACCACTGGATCTCCTCAGTACTTGTGTACCAGCTTGATGTCCCAATAGCCTGTTTTGGCTTTGTCAGCAGGAGGTCAAGGGGCAACTGGTGAGCCTGGTCACAAACATTCACTGCCTAAAGCTCTTCACATTCACATGCACCCTAAAAACAGCTCAGCCCTGTGATGAAATCTCATATAAGCTTCATGTAGTCAGAAATTTATTTTTAAGAGCTTAGGAGTGATTTTTGCATGATTTGCTGATGCTGAACTCAAATCAATGCAATTATAAATATGCACAAAGTCTATTGATTTTGTGCACAGTATGCACAGGGCTCGAAATTAACTTTTTTACTTGGTAGCACTGGTGCTCCCAACTTCAAGAAGTTAGGAGCACCACAAATGTTTTAGGAGCACCCACTGAATATTAAGGAGCAACACAACCGCCAATTGAGCGGAAGGGCGGGCAACATCCTTCCTGGTGATTAAAAGCTTCATCAATTAAACCTGATCCTTAAGCTGCAGTGCTTTGTTTTTTATACATGCAAGATGAGAAGAAAATTTAATTTAAACTTTTCTCAAAACAGTTCCCCTCAGAAATACATTCATATAGACCCCCACTCCCAATTCAATATTTAGGATTTCCTTTCTATATTTTGCATAGTGAACGTTGAGCTTGCTCAGGCTGCTACAGTATTTTATGTTCTTTGTGTCCGTCTTCAGCGTCTCTGGGTTCTGTTAATGGCTGTTTACAGACTTGGTAATATTTCCACACAAATGAAAATTTGGAAAATGATTTCAATGCAGTTTGTGCAAGTGCGGTCACAAAACCGGTCAGTTCCAAGTAGGGATGGGCGATATGGCAAAAATATCATATACATTTTTATTTTTTAGACATTTCATGATTTTATCACAGTTCTTTGTCATGTTAGTTTTACCAGTTTGTCTGAGCAGTACTGCCAAACTAATTTCCCTATTATAAAGACAAAGCCTTTCAAGGAAACAAAATATAAATAAGAATGGTGGATATTTAGGCCAAAGTGGGCGAAGATTAAAAATCTTTGTCATTATTTTATCTTTGTTATGAAAAAATAAGAACAAAGATACACATAATATACAAACAGTGTTTAATTATCAGGTACAATAGGCATATTTAGTAGAGCATTCAAGAAATTGAATGAACAATTAATACAAATAAAACACTATAGATTGATTCCTATTAAAGTAACTGTATTGTTTTTTTCAGTCAAGAGTAGCGAGTTATGTTTTTCTCTATGGTTTTGTTGTTTTAACATTAAAGAATAAATTCGGTCATCTGTCTGTCGATTCTGTCATAGTGTTTTATATTAATCATCATTTACTCACTCAAAATTAGTTTTAAACCTGAGTGAGTTTCTTTCTTCTGCTGAACATACATGCTATTTTGAAGAATGTGGAAAACCAAACAGTTGCTGGTCCCCAGTGAGTTCCATAGTATTGTTTTATATCCTACTATCAAGTGGACCAGCAACTGTTTGGTTACCCACATTCTTTGAAATATCTTCTTTTGTGTTCACCACAAGAAATAAATTAATACAGGTTTGGGACAACATGTCAGTGAGTAAATAATGACAGAAATAAAATTGTAGGGTGAACTATCCCTTTAATGACAGTCGGCTGCATGTTTAGTTGTGTCCCTTTAAGAGCTGCACGCATCTAATATACAGGCACGCTTCGGTTCCACTCACCGGTTTAATTTAATTTTAAACATAACCAGCTGAGTCTATATGTAAACCTTGTGTGTTTTGACAGTATTGGCTCAAAAGATAACTTAGTTGAGTAATCAGGCGCTGTTAGACAGGCTTTTTAGTTCGCGCGTTTCAGGTGCACGGGCTCAGAAAAAGCACACTTTAGACCAGCGCGCAAATAAAAAGATTAACCTGCTTTAGCTCCCGGTCACGTGGCACAGTAATTCTTGAACGTTTAGCAGAGAACTGTAGAGGTCGCACCACAGCAATTATTTGCACTCGCACAAATGCTCCCAAATATATTTTGGAGTCGCACAGATTACATTTCGGGAGCATTTGCGACCAAAATGGTCGCAATTTCGAGCCCTGAGTATGCATCATGCATAATGAGACTATAAGCTTTAATCACTAACTACATGACTTCAGTGCTGTTACACTGACTCTAGAATGCTACAGGAATCCACAGACTCAGGAAGCATTAAAGCAGATGCTGAATCCTCACTGTTTTTCTCTGATGAGATCTCAATCTCTCGCTCTTTCCTGGAGTCCAACCACTTTAATTGGTCACAGACCAGCCAATGGTGAGAACCCGCTGACCTGCTGAGTGTTATTAGTAACTGAGCAGATGGGCTACAGTAGTTTAGTCTCCTTCAACACCTCTTGAGGTCAAACCTGCTTCTTGAGAAAAGAGCAATGGAGACAATCACCTGTGGCAGGAGGCAAGGCTTTCACAATAATGGAGGCAGTTTCTCTGAAAGTGTAATCAACAATAGACCCCAATGACTTTCAATGTATGGAAAAAACAATGAAGCCACAGAAAAAAGATATTCATGCATGTTTGGAACGACATGAGGGTGAGTAAATGATTACAGAATATTGACATATAGACTATTGGCTGAGCTATCAATTTAAAGATGATTTTTGTGTTCAGGGTTACATGTCCAATGTCCAATAATTACCCAAACATCTTCTCAATATCACATCCATCACTCCATCTTTTCAGCGGTGTGGTGTGGTTTGGAGTGGAAGACTGAGATATGAGTGCTGTATCTGCCATCTCTCTCATGTTAACCCCCACACACCCCTCACCAACAACCACCACAAACAGCCTCACGACACGCTCCTTATGCCCTGTGACAAATGCCCCGCTGTAGTCTTGCACACTTTTCACGCTCTGCGGAGGAAAACAAAGGCCCTGTCAATCACATTCGGCCGACAGAGACGGATCTTCAGCATGTGTTGGGGGAGACGGGTGTCAGACACCTGCTCAGATCCGAGGGGAGAGCAGAAGTGTCTGGAAACAGAACCGTGACAGCAGCAGCAGTAACGCTGACTCTGACGAACAGAGCAGATCAACTACACCAGCATCCAATCCCACAGTTAGCTGATGCCGGTTCTAAACCAAATCTGATGCCCCTTTTCCACCGATAGTGTGCTTGTGCCTGACCAGTTAGACTCAAACTGTATAAACTGCACTGCATTTTTATTTGTTATAAATATAAACAATGAAATGAGTAACTCGTGATATTAAAACAACGCGGAATTTTATGATTAAGTCACAATGACAAATAATTGTTCACAATAGCGGATTAGACTACTAGAAGTCTAACAACTGAATAGTTATTATTTTTCTTAAAATAGATTTCTATTATTAATTTACAAAATGTTATTTATAAAATTTGATTTAAAAAAATTGCAGCAATGGTTTCATTAGGAAACTGACAATATGCAGTGCTTTAGAATTTAATTTCTCAGAAAAGTGGTGAATTAAATTGATTTATATATATGCCAATGTTCACCAATGTTTTGGGTCAGTAAGATTTCTTTTGAAAATAAATTTGTACTTTTATTCAGCAAGAATGCATTAAACTGATCGAAAGTCATTAAAGACATTTAAAATAGATTTATATTTCAAATAAATGATAAAATCATTTTGATAATTCCATTCAGCAAAGAATTCTGAAAAAATTTGGTTTCCACAAAAATATTAAACTATTTTCATACTAGTGAATAATGATAATAATAAGAAATGTTGAAGGATCATGTGACACTGAAGACTAGAGTAATGATGTTGAAAATACAGCTTTGCATCACAGGAATAAATTACATTAAAAAATATATTAAAATATATATTAATAACATTAGAAAATATTGATATTTTTTATCAAACTATACATACAAAAGAAACCTGCGATATAAAAATAGACGCTTAATTAAATGAGTTTGGATTAGGGACAGGTCACCATGCTTGACTAGTCTACTGCACATCCAAATACTAATCGAATCTAATCGAATATGAAGGTCGATTAACTTATCATTATTCTTTTACACATATTTAGTTTTAATATTTTTAGCTGTAGTTCTTTCAATAGCATGTTGAAAACATGCTGTGCATTAAATATTGTGTCTTTAAATGTATCGATTAGTCAAATCTAGTATTCATTCAGGTAGCCCTGACTAGTGGACTTTGCACATTTCTACTTTTAATGTTAACAAAACCCGTAAGATTTGTAAACAAACACAGTGACCCAGTCAGTTCATCTAAGTCCGTGTGAACATGGGCCGTTTCTGAGAAACTTCATCAGATTGCCTGACTGAGCGCCAGCTCCGGCATGAGCACCGGCACCGTTTTTGGTGGAAAAGCGGTATGATTCCAATTTTCTTGCTAAATGACTGCTCTAGCTGCCAGCAGTTCCCTCTCCTCTGTCTTTTTCCATTTCCACGCTCCTCTGTTACTAGGGAGAGAGACGAGAAGCGTTCTGCCCGCAGCTGGAATTTGAGGGTCATTTCAAGAACACAACAAGCTGTCAAGACAGACAATCGAAGCTCACACAGTCTCTCTCTCTCGGCACACGCGCTCGCCAAATCAATAGAAATTCAAACGCAGAAAGGACCATTATTCAGAAATACTCTGCTGGAATGCATGTTGACAAGAACATTCACATGCAGACCAGAGAAAATAAACAGGCTGATGTAAACATTCGCTCAGCTTCATGCAGCGTCTCTCCATCCTAAACCCTGATGGAAGCACACTTGCTCTCAATTCATCCCTGTGGATGACATACACACACGCACACACACACACACACACACACACACACACACACACACACACACACACACACACACACACACACACACACACACACACACACACACACACACACACACACACACAGAGTCCTCGTGCAAACTCTCACAGAATTCTCACAGGTACATGTGGAAAAATGCTCAGAGTAAACAGCACTGGGATGAGATATGCAAGACACAAGCCTACAATGCAGAGCACATGCACAGAAATAATAAGGAAAGGGATTGATGTTTCCACTTACGGAATACTCGATGGTGCCCTTCGGTCTCTGGAACGACATCCGCCTTCCATCCTTCTTCTCCGGCGTCTTCTTCTGGCCGGTATCTGAAAGCAAGCGAGGGAAGGTTCTCATTATGTTCATGTTCTGCTCTCCCCTCAGCTTGACACAAGCTGCCGAGCTCTCTGCCTCGACCGACGGCTCATCCGTCAACAGCAAGTGTGAACGAGCGATTCCAGTGAGCCAGAGAACGCAGCTTTCTTTCCCTCTCACCCTCCCTCTCCTTTCCCCACTGTCTCCCTCTCTTTCTCTCCCGCTCAGCACAATGACAGCCGACGTGTCTTCACCTTGCAATGCCTCCTGCTGCTGCAAGCACCGTAACAGACAGAGACCACCCTGACCTCTGAGAGAGAGAGAGAGAGAGAGAGAGAGAGAGAGAGAGAGAGAGAGAGAGAGAGAGAGAGAGAGAGAGACGTAGTGCTGCCACCTGACAGTATCACATTTGTGTTGTGCTGTAATTCTGTGCACCGTTAAAACCAATTTCATTGCCTGGCTTATGTAAAGCTAACAGGGCTATGTTATGTTTTTTTATTATGCTTTTATATAGCACTTTATTTTGTATTGTTTTTTTTGTTTTTGTATAGCGCTTTACAATCATGTGGGGGGTCTCAATCCTCCTATTGACACTGATTTTCCAATTCAGTATTAACATCAGCTAATCTGGGATTGCACACTCTGTGAATATAGAGCATTTTGATGCCCATAACTAGTAGAAGAATATAATTGTTTTAAGAACTATTAGATATGTGCAGGAAATGACTTCTATATTAAATATATGTTAATTAACTGCTGTTTAAAAGTTTGGGGTTTCTAAATGTTTTATGTTTTAGAAAGAACTCTCTCTGCTTACCAAGGCTGCATTTGTTGGATTAGTGAAAACAGAAATATTGTCAAATATTTTACACTTATAAATAGGCCTTTTATATTTTAATACAGTTTAAAATTTAATCTATTTTTCAGCATCATTACTCCAGTCTTCAGTGTCACATGATCCTTGAAATCATTCTAATCATATCTGTTGATTTGGTGCTCAAGAAACATTTCTTATTATTATCAATGTTGAAAACAGTTGTGTTGCTTAAGATTTTTGTGGAAACTGTGCTACGTGTACAAATTAAATTATATTAATTATAAAATGGATTATATTATACAATAATTGTCCACCACACTTTTTTTTGTGATCATGTTACAGTGTGATTTTCCCCATAACAAAAAATTATACTTTTTTTAAAATGTCAAAAATGTCATTATGAAGGGAGAAAAACAAATAACCGCACAGCATTTACAAATATCAGTTGATTGCATTAATCAAAGACTCAGTCCTGGTATAAACAAACAAACAAGAATAAACTGACATTTAAAAAAAGAGATGAACTATCAAGGAACTTAGACATTAGCAACATCTACAGAACAGAAGGTGTGCTACAAGTAATATTTAGGTTGAGGGAAATTTGAAAAGGTATAGATTAAAAGATCAATATCAGATCATTCAAATGCAGTTTGCAATCATCAAACCAAAACGTATATTCATTAGAACTAATGTGTATGCATGCATATAGTCTCAGGGGTGTGTGTGCATGTTCAGGTTATGGGAGCGATGTTAGCAATTCCCACACACAGGGGCGGACTTAGTGATTTAGGGGCCCTAAGCAAATTTCAGGTATGGGGCCCCAACACAATAACTATAATGCTCTTTTATTCGTAACCCTTATTTTGCTCGCTATCGCTCTCTCATTATAGCTATAACTATTATTTATTATAACTATTCCCTCTTCACAACTTAAGTAGCCTAAATAATTACCGTATTGACCTGAATATAGGACGACCCTGATTATAAGATGACCCCCCTTTTTCCCAGATGTACCTTTTGGAAAAAAGCTTTTTTGAAGGCATTTTTTTCTCTCTTTGTTTAAAACATTTTTTTTCTTAAATAATTTTTGTATTGCATATTTTTCCTATTTTCATTTTTGTTTTGAAAGTATGATAAACACTGGTAAAATGTACCAACAATGACATTTAAAAATATATGTAACGGATGTATGCCAGTAAGGGCTGTGTGTAAACCTCGCTCCCCTGACCTCAAAAAGAGGCGCTCTAGCGACTGACGCTAGAGGCTGTAGCCTTTGGCGTCCCTTGTTAGAGCGCCCGCCTCCCGCCCCGGTGTCCCGAGTTCGCGACCCGCTCGGTGAGTTGGTGCGGACCCGTGTCGGGGGTGTTACATATACACTTTTTGATATACCATAAAAATAACAAGTAGCCCATCAGAATTATATAACATTTAGTCCATCCATCTCATAGCCTACCAAAATTGTACTAACAGTATAAGTGAAATCTTATTGTAGTATTCAAATTCAGGTACTGTCTTCTGTTTATGTATTTTACTTTTACTTACAGATGAAGTTTGGTCCCATTAGGCTAACATGACAGCCACAATGCAGCTGTAAGCTTTTCTTTTTCTTTTGTTTTCACTCGCGATCTTTACAACGCTAGTCCAATGCACACTCGTTTTATGCGTTTTTGGCGCTCCCTATTGTTGTGGGTGTATTATTGACATGTCAAAGTCTAGACCCTGAATATAAGACGACTGCGTTTTTTCATATGTATTTCCAAGAAAAAAACATTGTCTTATATTCAGGTAAATACGGTAGTCAACCTGATGCTGTTCTAAAACCATATTAAGCTACCTTATTTTTTTTGGATAACAAAACACGTTATCCAAAATTATACATTATACATCAATTATACATATACACGGTATTGTACAATATATAAAAAAATGCTTGCACTTGTCCATTTAATGAATTGTAAATATTTTTCCAAAAAGGATTAAAATGTCATAAAATGATCCCATACACCTCGTTCCATATTCCATGTGTTCGTAAGGCATACGATAGGGTTTGCCAGGAAACAAATCGAAAATGTAATCTATTACGTGAAAATCTCCAGTCATTGCATTGCGTTTTTAGTTTATAGTTAATTTGCATTTAGTTTGCGCTGGCGCGCATAGGAAAAGCACACAAGAGAGTCATTTTGAAACATCAAGACAATTAAAATTATGACCTGAAACACAATTTCTTTACTGAGGTGAATACAACTGTTCTGAGACAGTCAAAACAGATTACAATGCGCGCAAAGGGCGCTCCGTCTATAACCACTAAAAGCTGTCGCTCACTTCAGTTCATCGTAATCTCACGACGTTCCGTTAATAAGTTCTCTGCACAATGAATCTCTTATTTACATCTTATCTATAATGAGAAGATTCACAAGCTTGCAGGTGCAAAGGCACTGGACAAAACTCGCTGCTTTGAGTGGTGAGTGAACATTTGGCGCTCTCCATAACACAAATACATACTGGTGCGTTTGTCAAATATGTTTTGCGAATATCAGACGGGGCCCCCTGATTCCCCGGGGCCCTAAGCGGCCGCTTACCTCGTCTATTGGTTAAGTCCGCCCCCGCCCCCACGTGTTCACTTTACTTCAGGCGGTCTGTCCGTCTTCACATTAACTCCAGAATCTGGTTCTGCACTTGTGACAGTGTGACAGAGAGACGCTCGGCTGTGCAGCCATGAGTCATAGTCGTCCTGCTATATCTGTGCTCACACCAAAGAGACAGCAGCGAAAGAAACCAGGCCAGCGCAAGCACTGATACGAACGCTGATCTTTTATCCAGCGCTTTCACGCCTCTGTTTGAGAGTAACCTGACAAACAGCGACAGTGGCTGATCTATCTGTATTTACAGTACATGTCACTGAATGAGACGTCTCACAGAGCGCCTCCGAAATAGAGTTTTATTACTCTGAAACACATTGTCCTGATATTTAGAAAGCTGATCTGCACTGATTTAAAGGATGATGTGTGATTCCCACATTCAGAGACATAAACTATATTTTCTATTGTAAACAGTACTGTTATTATTGCTCGTAATAGGCTCAGGAATTTGGAATTGGATGGGAATTAAAAATAATTCTGCAGTTTTCCTTCCTGTGTTGACATGCTTTAAAATGAAACAGGAAGTCTGGGCAGAACATAATTGAAGGATAAAACAAAACAAAATATTAAATTGTGTACTAAAGCACTTTGAACATATTTCAAATTTTCTTTTTATATATCTGTGTTCTGTACACACACACACATACATACGTATACATATATAGGCCTATGTAAATACAAAGAAAAAATAATAATGTCACAGAAATGTAAATCTAATATATACATATATATATATATATATTATTATATATATTTTTTTTAAATGACTCAAATACAGAGAAACAGAGAGTTCGGGGAATAATTCATATGTTTACAATACCCCAAGAATAGATTGCAAAAATGTGCTAATGTCTGTGTGCTCCAGTACAACAGCATTGACCGAAGCATGAGTCAGAGAGAGAAACACAATGAGCAAACACACAGCAGATATAAGTTCCATGAAAAACAGTGAAATTGTCTAGAATTGAACCCTCACATGTGAACCCTCACACATATCGTCTGAAGCAGACTTTTCACACGCTGAGATAAGAGCTGCCACATCGAAACTAAACAAAGAGCCCATGTGTGTCTGAGAGACACCAAATCCACAGTCTCTGTGGCTCTGGATGGAGCCATGGATTTGGTGTCTCTCCATCAACAAATTTTGACAAATCTCTTGAATAAATATGCATTTGTTATCAGTACTCATGAAACGTTGGGTCTGTTCACAAGTCCTGTGAGCTGCACTGCTTTCTACATATGAAGCACCCAAGCTCAAATGTAACCTCATAAGTGAGTTATTTGGAACACTCTACACAGGTAGTGGAACATAAATCACATTTCTGGAACAGCGTTTGAATGAATGAATGAATGAATGATGCATTTATATAGCGCATTATTGTGTATTGTTTAGGGGTGCGCTGATCCGATATTCAGGATCGGTATCACTTCGATACTGGGATTTTCTGCTGGATCGGGGTATCGGTCTGACGAGACCGATCCAAATTCGATATTCTGCATAGCTACTGTTGTGTTATTGTTAAGCCCCACAAAAGCCACAAACACATTTTTAAAACAACATAAAGTTTTCGTGCACTATATTTCAAGTGTTCCGAAGCCATTACATAGTTTAATGTGATGTATAGAGGTCTGCTACCGGGTTTCGGGTTAATGTTTAATGGATAGATTCGGGCTCAGGTCGGGTTCGGGTTTGTAGCTAAACCAAAACTATATGCAGAGGCTTCGCTGCTTTCATAGACGCACGCACACACATTGCACACAGATATCAGAGATCGCGCAGAGCACAAACAGCACGGAAACTTTTATTAGTAAAATAGCTTCGACAGGCTACTGACTCGCAAGTCACAACATTATATTTATCTGCAATGAGGCGGCAAAATCGCTGTTTTTGAAGTAACTAAGCCTCATTGCTTATAGAGAGACATGCGCAGAAGCAGGTTCACATGCACGCGCAACTTTCCTCGGTCTCTCGCTTGCTCGGTCTTTCTCTCCCTCGCTTGCTCGGTCGGTCTCTCTCTCTCTCTCTCTCAAATAAATGATTAATTCATTCAAATAAATACAATCTTATTTAAGATCTTATGTCTGATTTAAAGTAGACAGAATGCTAACGAGCCTTAACTGACAAAAAATGACCATAATTTGCACGGTCATCATCTTCTTGTCCATACAAAATTCATAAACTCGGCAGAATGTATGCGACCGCTGCACCTGATGTTCACAAACTTTTATAACTGGTAAAGGTTTGTGAAATGGCAGAGCCTTGATTAATCCATTTCATTGCATGCAATCGTGAAATGCAACCTTTTTCCTTTTTTTTTAGTTGGCTATTCGTTGTGGGGCGGGGGGTGATTTCGGGTCGGGTTCGGGCTCTAAATTTAACTGTGCCGCTCGGGTCGGGTCGGGTCAGACGATCTCGGGTACGGGCCGGGTTCGGGCTTCAGTTTTGAGCCCGTGCATACCTCTAGTGAGGTATAACATTAGATGAATATTTAAGTCCAGTTCACGTAAACACTTATCTCCGCTGCAGCTGTCCTTCATCCTCCATTCAGCGTTCAAACAGCGTACCGCGTTCGGTTACTAGAGTCAAGACGATAAAACTCTCTCCACTGTTCCTATTATACTTAATCTGTAAATAAAGTTTAATGGTTTGGCATAAAATGCTTTTATCTAGCTAGAGTCTCGTGCTGTTTCTAAATCGTGTTACTTTCTACCGGGTGTATGTTAGATCACAACACTGTTGTAGAGAGCACTATGACGGGTTCTTCACCTATAACTGACATTTAAAACGGTTAAAGGAAAAGGCTCAATAAACTGTTGCACAGATTTAATAATACACTACTCATTAATATCTCTTTCCTTTGTGCTTTGAACTTCTCTCTGCGGACACCGGAGCGCTGCGCCTGCGCCGAGACTCAGTGTTGCTTCAAGCGCATCATTCTGCGCACAGGATGCGCATAAGTGCTTTATGCCGCTCTATATTGGAGCCTTTCGTATTATATTTTACAGCATATATATTTATATATAAATATATTACTTGTTTTCCATGAATGTATTTTACAACAATACAAAGAGCAATATATAATTATTTACCAGATTTAGTCCTAGACTTACTCACTTTTCTTTGTTCCCCAATAATATTTTTTTTACTAATTGTAGATTTTATAAAATTATTGTGCACTCATGATTTTTCTAGAGTAACTTTTGCTACTGAATTATCCACTAACCCAGTTTATAAAAGTATTAACTGCTTTTTTTAAAAGCAAAAAAAAAAATTTGTTTAAGAAGTCTTTCATCCCCAATGCAATTAGAATCATTAATTCAGCAACTTTTAATTGAGCAGTGAGTAAGGCTTGAACTGGTATTTTTATTTTATTTATTTTTTTATACGTGTACGTGACTAGTTATTGTGTTTTTATATGTATGTCGTTGTTCTGCTGTGTTGGTGAGCCAAAGATAATTTTCCACTTAGGTGGACAATAAAGTTATACAATACAATCCAATACAATTTTTTTCATAGATTATAATTACATATCCATTCATTTGTTGCTTTTCTTTACAGTAAAGTTGTCTATATTTAGTAGATTGTGTGTAAAACACAAAAGAGTGATGAGCATGTCAACACACACTAAGATAAAGAAATTCTACACTGATTTAAAAAAACTGTGCTAATCGGATCGATATCGGCAGATACTCAGAATCTTTGGTATCGGATAGTATCGGTTCTGAAAAAGTGGTATCGAGCCAGCCCTAGTATTGTAGTACACCCAAAGCGCGTTACAATCATGTGGGGGGTCTCTCCTCAACCACCACCAGTGTGCAGCATCCACCTGATGATGCGACGGCTGCCACAGGACGACGGCGCCAGTGCGCTCGCCACACACCAGCTACAGGTGTGGAGAGGAGAGAGAGTCATAGAGCCAATCAAGTTTGCATCTATGATGTCTTATAATGCTGCCTACATAGGCAGCTCACTGTGTTTTAGAACACAGACATTGTACTATGGCTCACTGTTTACCTAGCATTTTTCGCTCTAAATATCAAGGCCACTGCTAATAAGAGCTAGCGTTCAGTGGTCACATAACACAGGTGGGAAATATGGGACAAGGCCACACGCTGTTCTTTTTTTCCTTTCAGTGTCAAAGGAAATAATATTATTCCTGACCCAGATACATTTGTAACATTGTACCTATTTTGTCTGCAAATGTAACACTAATTGTACATGCACATTCATTAAATAAAAACAAATACGTGTAGCTCAGGCTTATGATTTAAAGCAGTAAAACCTCTCAAAAAGCCGCTCTAATGGTCTATGGCAGTTATACTAAAAACATTAACCCAGTCTTGAGGATCAATTATCAGTGAAATATGCAAATTCATAGACTTCTTTAACCATGGAGATGTGATAAAGCATAACAGCTTATACCTATGAATGAGGTTTGCACATGTACAGGCCTCAATGTGCCAAACATATAACCTAGTATGGATCATAATGATCCAATTACAATTGTAAATAAACATTTATATATATTTAATATATTATATATTTAATTATAATTACTTACACCTATGATTACACTTTTTATTATTTTTTTAAGCATCATAATATTTAAACAAAAATATACAAATGAATATATTATTTTACAAGAGATTTTACTTTTTTTAAATTAATACTTCTAATCAAGGACACATTAACATGACAATGTAAGGCCCGCCTTGATTCGACCCAATGGCGGCAGTCGTTCCGCGGGTGAAGGGCTTTGCGTGTTACAGTCTTTCCTTTTCACGACACAACAAGAACATTAAAATGGAACACTTTTTCTTATTATATATTTTGTCTCGTTATTTCATCTGACTCCATAAAATGAAAAGGGTTTTAATGATATCTGTGCATCATTAAAATATGAACGAATGATCGGTTATTCTTATCAGCTCTTTTTAATACTTTCCCCGCTCAGATATAGGGAAACTATATCGCTCAGAGGTCCTGTTTTCCACAGGTCTCACGGACACAATCTCGTCAGGCCCGGTCATCAGTCAGAGGTAAATTATGGTTACGTATCTGAGATTTGCCGTAAATTCACACGTACACAATCAGAGACATCGAATAACCCTCATGGGGCACCCTCAGAACTCGAGTTCAATCGTTTACTTCAGTAAAGGGTTTTGGCCACTATCAGATATGTTAGTAGATTAATATACTACACTCGTAATAGCTTTGGGTTGGCCAAATCTTTGTTTAAAGTAACATTAAATCAAAGTCAGAGGTGTGGACGTACCCGAATTCAGTCTGATCAGACGGCGTTCACCGTCACTGAACGGAATTAGCCCGTCCCTACACCCAAGCACACTTAAAAGATGCCGGATATTAGCTGTCGCTAAAACTGACGCAGGCTTGCGGAAATATACGAATCCACTAATCTAGTAGAGAGAAAGCAATCTTCAGAGGCAGTTAGAATAGAATCAAACGTTACAATTTATTGACCAGGTAATCAAAAGAATAATTCAAAGCTCCAATGTTACAAGAATAGAATCAACGGTTAACCATAACATAACAATAATTCAGGAATTGAAGAATTTGTAGAAATTACTACCTGGCAATGAAAAACTACACACAAGTGACATGTGCGGGCAATCAGCTTACTGACTCCTAACCATAGCTGGAAATGAAAACTACACACAAGTGATCTTGTGCGGGCAATCAGCTTACAGACGCCTAGAACTTTCTGTCCCTTTCCCTTATATACCCAGATAATTCAATAGACCCACCAAGGTGGTATCTTGTCATTATAATTAGTCTTTAGAATTCTGCAACCAAAAGGCTTCTTGGTTTCCTGTGGCAGAGAAAACGTATTTACATACAGGAGATGTTTTGAGTAGGGGATCAGGGGGAGGGCACACCTTTAAGTTGTGCACTATATTTTCTCATACTTTAGAACTTCTTTTAGCTTTTCCTTATGATTGAGAGAATGAGACCATTTTACCAGGCGCACTGAGACATTTCAAAAGATATCAAACATGTATGGTTACTTATTTGTACATATTACATTGCATGGATTTTTCAGTGAATTTTAGGTGATGAGGGGAGGGGGAAATGATGAGATCGTCAGTACAGGGTGTGGATCCCCCAGTGTGCTGCACCCCTGGATGTTACTGTTACATATGCAAGAGACAGTTTTTGTGGATTCACCGGCTGGGCATTTGTCCTCTCGAGGGGGGGGCCCAGACACATTGGCACCAGTCTTACAACAATATGACAATAAATGATAGTAAAACGTTTACATTGTTGAAAATAATTTATATCTCAAATAAAAGCTGCTTGTATAAATGCATTTGAACTTCTAATAAAAAATACAATAAATATAAAATATAAACGGTTTCAAAAAAGCAGCATAACTGTTTTCAATATTGATAATAATAAGAAATGTTTCTTGAGAAGCAAATCAGCATATTAGATTATATTAGAATGATTTCTGAAGGATCGTGAAACCAAAGACTGAAGTAATTATGCTGAAAGTTCAGCTTTGCCTCACATGAATACATTACATTTAAAAATGTTGAAATAGAAAACAGTTATTGTAAACTGTAGTAATATTTCACAATATTAATGTTTTTACTGTATTTTAGACCAAAACTGCAACCTTGGTGAGAATAAGAGATTTAAATAAATAAATAAAGGTTAAATTCTGTCAAATGTCCTCAGCTTCTTTCACACTTTCAAGCTGCATGATTTGAGGTATCATTCATTTCTGCAAGGTGCAGAAAGTTACAAAGCAACGTTGTAGAGTCAGGAAAAAAAGACATTACAAACCTGACACTGCAATCAGAGTTGAAGAAAATGTATTTGTATGTATTTGTTGTGTGTTCCTTATTTGGGTGTTGTTGTCACACATGGATGCAGAACGCATGCGACCAACTTCAGCGTGACAGAGAAAACAACCAGGCTTGTGTTAGCAGCAGCTGCAACGACCCGGCGGATGTTATTCTTAGACTGCTCTCATTTACTGCTCAGAATGGTGCTGGAAACAAGTGCCCCATCATAATAAGCAGGTCATAATAAGCAGGTGGCACGCGCACACAGGCACAGGCACAGGCACAGGCACAGGCACAGGCACACGCAGAGTGCTGGAATGAGATGACTATGGCTGTATAGAGACTTTGTTATTTTCCGTGCAAATCTCTGCTTCATTTTAACAACAATGAACAAACGATCTGATTCACTATTCCAAGATCAGTCTTAAAGGGACAGCTAACCCAAAAAAGAGCATTACTCCTCCTCATGCTGTTATTCTTTTCAAACACAAAAGGAGCAAAACAAACAGCAACACAATCATTATACATCAACACAGACCTGTACTAAACAAAGCATCTTTACTGATAAAGACACATACCAACATACTGTAAATATATAAATAAATGCAATAGTGTGACAGCATTCGCTGTGGAGGATGACTCAACTTATATAAGGCTGAGATACTTGACACACTCATGAAGTGAAGCCCAGTTCAACATCCAGATACAGATTCCAGAATCAATAGGCATGAAAAAGCTCTAATGTTTAGTGATAGTGTAAATGCATTATGTAACCGATAGACACACTGTCCTAGTATGAACTATATAACATGCTTTTCTGACAGTAAAGTCAGAACTTTTCAATGTGAGCTTTTGCTCATATGACTGCATGCCGTTCTCAAGTTTAGATTGTTTATTCACATAAAGCCGAGTCGCCTCACAAAGCTCATGTAATAGGAACATATTACTGATATGGGTGTCCATAACAGTGGCAGTGCATCATTTAAAGACACATTATGTAATATTATTCACAGGATTTGTGTAATCTGATTTCTGACTAATTATACTGAAAATATCTGTTTCAAATGTTAAACAGGAAAAGAATCATGTGTGCAATTACACTTTGTCATGACTGGGAGGAAAAGTTGGCAGACATGCTTCTCATTTCGTCACTTTCTTTACTTTAGGGGATATATGAAGAACTTTTAGTTTTATCTTTCTCTCTGGTATTCAGTCATAACTTTAGTCTTTTTTGCACTAGAAATAGTCACAATTTAGATTTTCATGAACATATTACATCCCCTCTCTGAAACTTAAAATTATAAAAGGCTATTTATGCTACTGTACTTTTAAGAGTTCTATACACACTGAGATGGTTACTATTCAGACGGTGGCATTATTTTTAAACCAAATTAGTTTTGAATCTAGCTTAGAAAAATACATTTGTATAGGCCTTTTTTATTTATAAAAATATATAAATTAAATATTTATTTAAAAATTAAAATTAAAACGAATTATAAAAATACAAAATTGAAAAAAAAACAATTCTGATTTATACTATTTAATTTATACTATTTAATTATACTCATTTATAATTATTGAGGAAAACAATCTTCAGATGCAATTTTACATAGTTGTATTGTAACAGCCTAATTTTATAATCTCGTCATAATCGAGATATACACTACAAACTTTATTGCCTAGTTTTAATGTTAGAATAAGTTGTTAGAGTATGTTTACATGGTACATCAGACATACAATGAATTGTATTTCATCATATGACCCCCTTAGTAAAGGGAGAAGTAACAGCTATGGGAAAAACATGGCAAAGTTGCTCACTGAACCGAACAGCTCAAAGTCCCCAGCAGTTGTCACGGTCCAGACTGTCACAGTAACTGGTGTGTGTGTGTGTGTGTTTGCTGGCACTGCAGTTTTAATTTTGCATCAGGGGAGATGCTGAACTTCACACGGCCTGTTCCTTTCCCTCATTAACACCCACCCCAGGTCAATTAATCAAACCCCGATCCTGTCAGTGGCTCCGTGTGTGCCATCCGCACCAGAGCCTCTCATTAGCACTCACTCCAGGGTGACTAATCGCAGCAAGATCCCTCCATCCACTCGGTTATTGCTTTAGTGAGCACTATTTAGTTTGCAAATCAAATAAAGCAGTGGCTAAAGTCAGCCTCTCCACTGCTGTAGTGAGTTCAACTCTGCTCTTAATGTGAGCGTCTGAGAACTGCTGAAGATATCAGAGTTTGGTAGGAAGGCTGAATAATGAATTGAACAATGGGATATTTGTTGATTAAACACGAATCATTAAATTATTCTGTCAAAGAATATAACAAAAAAATAAGAGGAAAAAGGCAATGACTTTGTTTAGTGCAAATAGTGCAAAAAAGTATGCATAACAGCATGTGAAAACAACAACAACAATATAAGCTTGGAATATACACCTGGGTTATACATGGAATTAAATAGCACTTATATAATAAAAGTATGGCTGCAAAACGATTAATCACAATTAATCGATTCAAAATAAAAGTTTATGTTTACATACTATATGTGTGTGTACTGTTTATATTTATTAAGTATATATAAATACACAGACATATATATATATATATATATTAGTGGTGGGCCGTTATCGGCGTTAACGTGCTGCGTTAACGCGAGACTCTTATCGGCGATAAAAAAAATATCGCCGTTAATCTATTCTCAAAGTTGGGTTGGGAGCTGGGTCTATACTACGCAAGCTATGATGACTTTCACCCTGATATTTTAGCGCGGATGTATACCTAGCCGAATTGCACTGTAGGGGGCGAGAACGAGTCTTCGAACTAGAGGCTCGCAGTCCGTGATGGACAGATTGTTAACGGCTGGTCTATGTGGTAATACAATCGGACAGGACATCTAAACGCTCACCTATCATTCATCAACCTCAAATATGGCTTTTCATCTGAAAGATGTATGTAGTAGCAACTTTACATGGCCGCTCAATATGATGTTAACCTAGAGAAATGTGCGCTATTGAAGTGTTTGTGTGGAAGCGCGTTTGCTGCAGGACAGGCTCCGGTGCGCTCACTTGCTCTTAAAATCTCCGTCATTCTTGGTCATACAGATAAAAGTAGCCTAATACATCTTTCGAATCTGTAAAGACTCTACGTTTATTTGTGTGCACTCAGAATAACAACGAAACGTTGCGCTTTTAAGCAAACAGGATGCGCTTTAGGTCTCATGTGAACTTGAGCTAGAAACTCCGTCTTTGAAAAATATATCTATAGAGAGTGAAATGTCTAAAAAATAAAAATAGAAGACGTGTGTGTTAGCATGGATGATTTACATGAAATTTAATCTGTGCAACACTGTGCATAAAATGGCTTTCAGTTCAATATAATAACAAAAAACGACATTTTGGGTTTTTATTCAACTAATAAGGTGGGCACGCTGTGATCTGTACTATATTTTTACTGTAATTGACAGTTATCGGCAAAAAACCAAAAAAAAACAACAACACGGGAGTGGGAGGGAATAGGAGTCATTCTTCCGGGAGTGGAACGGGATTTTCCTCCAGTTTTTTCGTGGGATTGGGACGGGAAGAGATTAAAGTTTGTGATTTTGGAAACAGGAGATGAGCCCCTGGTCTAATGCGTCACCTGGCTTGAGAAACCCGTTCTCAAAGACTTACTTTTAGTCATTATTTGGGTAGCACACATATTCTGAATGCCTTCGGCAGAATTCAAATGAGCCATTTTAATCTAGATTAATCTAGATTAATTCCAAAATTAATCTAGATTAATCTAGATTAAAAAAATTAATCTATGCCCACCTCTAATATATATATATATATATTGTGACGCGTGTCCCGAGCGCTCATTACCGTCGCCCTGGAAACCAACGAGGATCACCTGCACGTCCTCATCACGGGCTGGCCGGGCACACCTGAGGCTCGTCACGGCAGGGCTTGATAAGCCGCCGCAACACACACACTGGTGAGACATGTCTCCAGAAGACTCCATGCTAACTCTGAGATCTGCATTATATTCCAGAAAGCAGCGGTTAACCGGCCAGCCCTCGCACACGAGCACGGCGCGGAGGACAGCCACTGGAGAGCACGAGCACAAGTCTTCCGGGGAGCACCGATCACCAACCCACGACAGAGAGAAGTCTACATCCCAGAAACCCTCAATAAACTCACCCTCCGGGGCATTTATTTGACTCCCCCTTGTCGTGTGATTCTTCACCCCGTTACAATATATTAATTTTAATATTTGTATGTATTGTATCCATTTGTATGTAAATACTTATATAATTTATATAATATGTATAAATCTAACATATTTTCCTTAATATATACATGTGTGTATTTATATACATAATAAATATACACAGTACACACATATATCATATGTAAACAAACTTTTATTTTGAATCGATTAATTTCTATCTTCAGTTATTTCTTTTGCTGTAGTTTGTCAGTAGCAAATATCAGTTTACATTTCCAAACATTCATTTAGCCATTAGTTGTAATAATCCAGTGATATTTTTGTTTGCTCAAGGAGTCTGACAACAGCCAGTGCTCCTCACAGAGATCTGATCTGATCATCATCCAGTCTGAAGAAACAGAACAAACTGAGACAGACTAGATCCAGAAGAACTGTGGCAATGTCTCCAAGACGCTTCAAGAAACCTACCTGCAAAGCTACCTGAAAAACTATGCAGGTGCACGTAGGGCAGACGCTGCTTTAAGGATGGTCACACCAAATATTGATTTAATTTAGTTAAGGTTCAAAGTTCTTTTATTCGTCACATACTCAATTATACAGGATATAATCAGTAGTGAAATGTAAAGTCTATTGTCTGTTAATAGAAGTTAATTGATAAAGAAAATCTATCAAGTACAAAAAAAAATAATAATTCAGATGTATGCATTAAAACAATGCGCTACCATATATACGCATTGTGTCAATACAGCGCAGTGAAGAATAACTTAAAGAGGTTGTCTGCGTTTCCTAAACCGTGGAGCTTTGACTCTTGCTGCTGATTTGAATGGCGATGCTTTCCGTTTTAAATGTCAGTTGATGGCCTTCCATTTTTAACTAGAAATGTGTGCGCTGCTTTTCTGATGTTCATTTTAGTTTTCCGTGTCTTTTTCCCGTGTCACTTGAAATGTGCCCGTCATTGTGGTGATACACGTGAGGAAAAAAATCAACGATCAGTTGTAGGACTATTCTGTCATAAAACTGCATACCATTCATTTCTGAACTTTCTACCATCCGTTACTGGAAATGAAATTACTGGTTGATACGTCCAGATCTCAATAAAGTTTACACACGCTTTTAGTCCGTGAATTGGATCTCGCTCCGGACGCGCGCTCTCTGTGGAAGTTTGGCCAGGACTGGTTCCAGAATTAAATCACTGAGGCAGTTTTTTCCCATCCATTGTTTATCACTGACATTTCGAGAATGAATCCAGCATTATTCCCGAAACTTTACAGCATGCATGTGTCCAAAAAACAAAAGTTTCTTTCAAATTCTGAATGGATTATAGCTGAGAAAACACAAAAAGCACGCTCCCATTATCATCATTAAAGCATCACTCATCAAAGTTCATCGCGATCTCACAAAGTTCCGTTATAATCAAGCTCTCTGAACTACAAAATTAATCTCGTATTTACATCGCGTCTGCACTTGATGAATTCTGAAAAACTACAACGTTTCTGATTGGTCATTGTGTTGAAGAAATCAACAGTCTTTGATTGGCTACATTACACAACAAAAACATGTTGGATAGTTTGCCAGATCTTTTGTCAGACACACACACACACACACACACACACACACACACACGTTTATAATCTCCTCCTTTTTTCTTCAATATACTACAAAAATAGCAGTATGATTGTATGCTACTTGGAAAATATGCATTGTGTTCCAGATCTTCATGTGGGAGGTATGATGCATGATTTCTAAGAGATGACCTATGACTTACACGGCAAAAATAAAAATGAGTCTTCTTCAAATATTGACATGACTAAAGATCACATTGGGATGAGACGTGACGTCTAGCTCAACACTTCCCTTCAGCAGAGACGCTTTAACTATTCTTCATCTCACTGCATGTGGCAGCTTTAGTGCTAAATCTATATCCACCAATGGGAAAGCAGGACAGATAATGCAGGTCAGGGAAAAAAAAGCCCTAGAGCACAGACTGGAGCTGAAAGATCAGCCGCTGTGCTGCAGGTAAACAGCTCCCTCGGCCTTTGATGCACACCGGGCCTGGATGCTTAGTCAGAATTTTAAAGGTTATTGAACAGAGGGCAAATTTGATCCGCTGAGCGTAAACCCTCCCTGCTACTTTAGCATTTAGTCTAGACGAGCGCAAAACAAACACTGCTGGAGTCCCAATGCTTTCGAGCAATCAATGAAGTTCAAAGGTGATGTCCATGGAGTCAATGCTAATGTTTCATTTTCCTTTTGGTTTGCATCCAAGTTCCAAACAAAACAGAAAGTGATCAAATGAGACGATGTATCCTTCATTTGTTAAATATAAAAAATGCAAAATATGCATTTCATTTTATACAAAGAACAAGTGATACTCACAATTTATACTGTAGGGATGGTCATTTAATGAAACTCAAATGTAAATGTGACCCTCTCTGTGAAAACGCAAAGTAATGTTTTTGTGATTTGCTGTTTTCTACAAAAAATCATACTTCATATGGTAAAGAACATTCTGTGAAAATATAACCTTTATATATTTAATATTGACTGAGTAAGGTCATGCCAAAGTTTCAAATTATAGTGAAATTAATAGAAGAAATTAAACTTTAATGCTCGTTATCTCATAATTCGATTCTGAGACTTTAGCCTGGATTTCACAGAGAGGGTCACAAATATACTGGATTTTTGACTTTCATGAGCTATAAGCTCTAACCATTAAAATTAAAACAAAAAATATTTTGAAGTGATTTACTTTACATGTAATGAATCTAGAATATATAAAAGTATCAATTTTTGAAGTAAAAAAACCAACAAACTTTTTCACGATATTTACATTTTTTGACATTTACATATTTACATATTTATATATATTACATTACTTGAAATAAAAATAGGCTTTAACTGAAATAAAATAAAAGCTTAAAAAAAGTAATATTTAAGTTAGTTGTCAATACAACAATTGTATTTAGTTTACCTTGATGTACTAAAACAAGTATCACTAAAACTGAAACAAGAATGTATAAAAACTATATAGACATAAAAAACTATAATAGTGTCTCAATAGTACTAAATTAATATGTTAATACATTTAATGCATCATACACAGAGAAATATAAGTATATAATTTTTATATAAAAAATTATAATATTAAATAGTTAATTATAGAACATTTAATAAAATTTTAAATGCACTAAATGTGCATTAAAATATTAATATTTTATTTAATAAAAACTATTATTGTATCTAAATAGTACTAAAATCACACATAATAAATGTGTTTAATGTATTATACATGTAAATATAATAAATATGATTAATTATAAATAATAATATAACATTGAATTATATTTAACATTTACTAAATTCATTAAAATATATGAATTTCACAATTTAATTTATTTTATTTAAATATATCTATATATATATATAGATATCTATATCTATATATATATACACACATATATGGACTGTTTCATCGGGGGACGTGCCCGAAGTTAACTTCCGTTCTGTGTTTGTTTATCGGTCTGGTTAGTGGCGCCGGCTACAAACACAGTTAAAGTTAAAGTGATGAGAAATGAAGTTGGGCTCAGGTTGTTTTGCTATGGGATGTGTTTCCCATACATTTATTTATTTGTGGCGACTCGCCACGATATTAAAACTGACAGATTTTCCAAAAGGCTTCATTGATGTGCATGTACTACACGTTTAAAAATCAAAACGAGGTGCGGGTGTTATGAAGGAAAACTGTCCTTTTTGATGTCGTTTTCTCTTTCGAAAATTTTCTATGTCATTTTCATTTCATCTTGCATGCTATATGCCTGATAAAGCAGCATTTCTCTATTTCTCCTGCTTTAAAGCACCTCCTGCTGGCAGAGAATTAATTAGCATTTTTTATTAAGTCCATCTGATTTACACAGCAAACATATTTTGCTTGTTATCAAAAATAATCTACTCAAGAGGGACTTAGCTGTTGTTATTGATTGTATTTGGAAGTCTACCGGAAGTTAAGTTAGGGCCACAAAAGCACGCATGCGCAGTAACGTTTGTTTATGTTGTTGCCGTTGAAACGGTCCATATATATATATATATATATATATATTAAACAATGTTAAACAATGTTAACATTGTTAAGTTAAACAATGCCAAAAAAATGCATCCTAAAGACTGTTTTATATAGGCCCTATAGCACCCATGTCCAGTAGTTAGACAGGTAATTTTTTAACAGATAAAATCCGCACATGAGCAGTCATGCCATGCTAGCTTCAGTTCTACCAGTTTTAGCATCCACACACAACCAGGGTTGTCACAGCACAGTACTGGCTAACGAGCCGAGGAATTAGTCTTAACCCAGTAATGAAAACACACCCACACAGTCACACCCCATTCATCTTTGGGGTGATCTAGAGAAAAGCAGGACGCGTCTTGTGCCTCCCACGTCCATCTAAAGCCAGTACAGATGTATGCTAATGGACTCCGTGTGCTTCCAGCATGGCATCAGTGCGGCCCACTCATTCTTTAGACCGGTTCCTCTCTCATAATGAGGGGCCAGGGGCGCTTCAGAAAACGCTGTGCCATTATTTCATTGTTTTGGGAACGCACGCACATTTACAAATATAATGACTACTGAAATTCCACCACTGAGCATTTGGGGCTGACATCATATCATTAATGACTAATAAATTAAATTATCTGATAATGTTTATCATTATTATAATATTTATAATGATTATAAATATTAATTCATGAAAAAATATTTGCTTTAAATAAAATGCTAAATTGAAACCCCATCAATCCCCACTGTATTTAAGCAATGCTTGATTTTGCAATGCAGAAATGTGATTTCCTACAGTCAGTTACTGTTTACACAACGATGAGCTCCATTTGTTTTTATCTCGGTGTTTTTTAATCCATTTATGCAAATAGGCTTACACAGTGCTATCAGCATTGCACTGCTTTGATAAGTGCCAAATGGTAAGGACAGCAATATTGTCTGCTGCAGTTATCCTTTCATGTGTTTAAATGAAGGCACACAGGTGCAATGCTATTTTCTGTACTTAGACAATTTCAAAGCAGAGCAGTCAAATCCTTGCATTTTACACTTCACTGGCCTTGAATTGGGTTGTATGACCAAAATCGAACAGTTTGTCAAGGTAATGTAACAGTATAAGACAAGATAGCTCTGAAAAGCAACCAAAAAACATGTTTATTAATATACTACTATAAAACCGTTGAAAAGTTTGGGGTCAGTATGGTTAAAAAAATTAATTTATACTTTTATTCAGAAAGGGCACATTAGATTAATAAAACTTGATGGTAAAGACTTTTTAATTGTTACAAATAAAAATTATATTTCAAATAAATGCTGTTATTTTGAACATTCTATTCATCAAACGATCTTGGAAAAAAAGAATAACAGTTTCCATAAAAATATGAAGCAGCACAACTGTTTTCAAAATTGATAATAATAAGAAATGTTACTTAAGCAGTAAATCAGCATATTAGAATGATTTCTGAAGGACTATATGAGACTGGAGTGAGACCACTAAAGACTGGAGTAATGACTGCTGAAAGTTCAGTTTTGCCATCACAGGAAAAAATACATTTTCAAATGTATTAAATAACAAACTATTGTATATCCAATAATATCGACTGCAGAATAAACAGGATTGCAAAATTGCTATCGGATGAAACATGTCTATCATCATACAGCGTATATCATCGTGCCTCCCAGCCGTCCTCTGGCCTAATTAGTCCTTGCAATTAACCTGACTCACAGCCCTCTGTGACAGGAATACATAGCACAGAGTCTGCTGTCGATGCAAGAGTTCACAGCACGTGGGGCTGCGCTTCACAGCAATTCAGATATGTATACATGGACTCTTTTTTTTAGGTGAAGTAATAATCTATCAGTGCCAATACAATATGAAGGGTTCCTACAGAGTTTGACCTAATTCCATTGCTTTATCAGTTGGTTCATGTTTTTTTTTTTTATAAATGAGATGAATTTAAAAATATTTACTCATATGTACATTATTCCAAATCTGCATGACTTTTTAATATTCATGAAATGCTAAATATGTTTTAGTTTTTTTTGGTCACACATTAATTTGGGGACAAGTTCTCATTATTAACTAACCAACTACAACTTTTGCCTCAATAAACTCCTAATTTGCTGCTTATTAATAGTTATAAGATAGTTATTAGGTTTAGGCAAGGAGTAGGATTCTAGGATCTAAAATATGGTCATGCAGAATAACATGTGCGTTATACTAATAAACAGCTAATATGCTAGTAATATGCATGTAAATAAGCAACTAGTTTTAGTAAGAATTGGTCCCTAAACTAGAATCACATCACTCTTTTTACTATAATACAAGTGAATGAAGACTGACCACACAGAATATCTGTAATGTTAAGAATGTGTCACACTTCACAACTTAGTAAAGAACCTGCTAGCATCTACAGTTGATTGAATATTATATATAAAGTTCATATAAAATATATATTTGTGATCATAACCAAAATATACAAATATATATACACATTAGATACATTTAATGTACTTTAAAACATTTTTTTAAATAGTTATTTTATATGACCAGAGCGAGGAACCATGAATATGTCAGCAGAGTCTGAGAAAACAAAACTAGAGCAACAATGAACCATAAACTTTACAATAACAAATGCTTCTGCATGTACTGTAAAGCCAGGATATGAACTCTTAACTCTTCTTCACAAACGTTCACAAGTCAAATGCAATGCAAATGCACAGGAGGGCAGCTGACACATAAAACCTCTCTTAATAATAACTCACTGTAGTACTGCAGCCATGATGTCGCACTGTCAAAATGTACAGGCGCGCAACAAGAGCAACAACTATTACGTTTCAACCCGTTTGTAAAACTTTTGAGAGGAAAACAAAACTAATACCTGCAGTGTGTGTTTCATTCGCGTTCTCCAGAGGCGTTTCTGCATCAGAGTAGTCTTTAAAGTGAACTTCTCTCACGGTAACAGGCCAGATTTTACCAGTGATCGCGCTTCTGAACGACTGAACATACTCCATATTCAGATCCTCCCCAAAGCATAAACATTTAAAAGTAATAAAAACAACGCAATGACGCAGAGTTATTTGCCCAGGGAAGACTGTGAAACACGCGAGCAGAAGCAGGAACCGAAACTGACAGCGGCAGCTGAACTTTTCGCCGTTTGTTACGCACGCAACGTGACGCGACGCGACCAAAACGCTCTCTTCTCTACACTCGTACACTGCAAGTGATGGAATGCTGACGTAAACAAAGACTGTGATTGGTTGACTGCCTGCGACGTCAGGATTAAACGCGTCGCGTCGTAGTCATGTACCTGAGGGGAAACATGATTGAATATAATGAATTAGTGCAAACGCACTGTTTGAAGTTAATACCAAATTAATGTCTTGAAGTTTATGGCCAATTAGCCTATGTTTACTGCCATAGCTAGTTCTGAGTTCGTAAATTCGTGTCACAGAAAATAATGCATGTTAGGCCTATACGATTTTATCATGCCTCGGACACTTTTGTGGTTACACAAAACACACCAGCAAACATTGCTACCACGTGATGTAAACATAACAGTAAACCTTGAATTCAGAGGGGGGAATTTAGGCAAACACGCTGTAATTATGCAGTCTCAATTATACTTTAACTTGATGAAAACAGCTTGCAGGCAAAGAGATCAGTAGATCTCCACCTCCCCAACGACATCTATACAGCTCTTCTGACGATTTGAGAGCCGCTGCTAATTGCAAAGATTGTTCAGTGTCTTTTTAATTCATCAAGTTAATAGCATCCCAAGGGGTGACAAATGAAATGAGCCTCTCTGGGCAAATTTACATAGATCCAAAAATCCCCAACAAAGTAAATGAGTGAAACTCCCTCTGCTGGTCAGCCACATTATCGTACATTCATAGATTTGTTCAACTCAGCTGAGTTGGCAAGAATGATGACATGCATGAATTCACCTGCTGATAAAAGACTTCCCATTGTTGTGAAAACAATTGAAAGTTATAATCAGAGTAACACAGAACCCTTAAAGTCCAGACATCTGGTTAAAACAGCTGTGTTTTGAAGATAGCACAATGAAGGTGCATCTGACGGATGAAAATTTCTCTTATTGGTCATTTTAGTACAGGAGTAATTCACCCTATCAGTGTCATTTTAGCAGTATTATATTATAGTAATCATTCATATTTTGAAATAGTTTTTATTTTTATATTGTTTCTATTTTCAGTTTTAGTAATGTGCTATTTTCATTAGTTAAAAAAAAAATTCTATATAGGTTTAATAGATTTTTATTTCAGTTTTAGTTTTATATTAGTTAATATTCACTTATTTAGTTATCACTTCAGTTAGCTGCCAAGCTAATTTTCGTTTGATGTTTTTCATCTAATATTTCAATTACTGAATATTACTTAATATTAACAACAACAATGTTGTCCAAAATAAAAGTTCTGTCATTATTTACTCACCCTTGTGTCATTCCAAGATGTACTTTTTTATGTGGAATTCAAACAGAGATTCATTCCATGAATAAGAACCTAAACATCTGTTCCTCACACAAAACTGCTGTATTCCTTCAGAATACTTGTAATAAAGCGCTCAAATCATGGGCTACTTTTATAGTTTCTTTCAGTCCTTCTGGTCATTAGTATGACTTTTATATGGAAAAAATGTAGTATTTGATTCCACTGAAAATATACAAGCATATGGTTTGGTGATGTTCTTCATTTGTAGATGAACTACAGTACACAGTAGCTACAACATGGCGCACATAAGCTAAAGGACAGTCCTAGATGTGCTGTAATTGCATGGAAGTTCAAAAACCTGCAGGCCATTAAATTATTTCTTAAATAATGAGAAGTTAAGGGCCTTCCAAATCATTCTTGTACTGGGCTCAACACAGATACACAAACATACTATTGATTCAAGCTTCTCCACCAGCTCGGCTGTAATTAAAGAACAGTTTAATTTGATCGGCCCTATGAAAGATCCACCATTCTCATTACATAGAAGAGAAATAAAATAAGCCCTATTAGCAGAGGGAGATTTAAGCAGGGCTTCCCTCCCAACCAATATTCCTCTCTCCTCTCAGTGCGCACAGTATTCATCGGGTGCCTTCTTCTATTTCAATTTCCAGAATGAAAGAGAGTCAGGGGAAATAATGAGGAGCACACAGAATTAGTTCATTTGTTCTCCATTAGATATTTACAGTGATTCATCAAATGTTCCAAACCAGAACGAGGCAGGATTTTTCTAGATATATACACGCATCATCACTGCAACCAGCAGCATTTTGTATGTACCTAATTATTGAATACAATCAACCAGGGTCTAAAATTAAAACTCAAGCAGCGCCATATGCAAGAAAAATTGCCTTTGATGAGTAAATTAAATTGAGTTCCTTTCCAATCTGCACGTAACTTCATTAGGAACTGTAACATAAGGCTTAAATCGAATTGAAAGGTCTGACCCTCGCTGATGTAAGAGACGTGCAAAGACATACAAACACTCCAGACTCGAGCAGCAGCACCTTTTGCTTTTGTCAAGGCCTTTTAGGATTGTCCTGGATCCTGTGAATTTAAGCAGTTTTTTCTGTTGCATATTTAGAATGTTTTCAACATTTTCTTTCTCTCTTTTTTGACAGAAATTATTACTTTTATTCAACAAGGATGTGTTACAAAAACACTGATAGTAAAAACAAGATTAGAAAATATTTATATTTTGAATAAATGCTGTTCTTTTAAACTTTTTAGTCATCAAAGTATCATGAAAAAAGTATTACAGATATAACAAAAATAATAAGCAGCCAAAATTAATAATAAATCAGCATATTAGAATGATTTTTGAAGGATCATGCGATGCTGAAGACTGTATGACTGATGAAAATTAATCTTTGTATAACAGGAATAAATGGCATTTTAAAGTATATTATTTAGTACATTACCATATATTGATCAAATTGATCAAGTAACACACGCACGCACACATTTATATAATTAATTACAGAATTATTTGTTACATATAAGTTTTATTATATTAGTGTTAAAGAAGAGATACTGTAATATAGATGAAAATGAACTGAGCACCTGAAAAATTGAGTTTTTGCCTGTATATCTCAAGCAAAATGCTGTATGGAAACTGGTTCTGGACCAAATGAGATCCATAATCCTTTTCCTTCAGTCAAGATGGATCTCATTACTAAACCACCACTACAACTGCCATCTCCACATTGAATGTGTCCAGACACCACACACACATCGACCCAAGGATGAACATCTGCACATTACTCTGAGCCTCAGTTTACAGGCCCAATTAGACAGACACAAATGGAGCAAAAACTCACTCCGGCTGGGCAGATGCAGCTAATGGAGAAAGCAGTGAAGCTCTGCTGCTGTAATGAATGAGCACTAAATACAATCAGATTACGCCAGACAGAACGTCTCCCGTACGACAGCTGTATTTGTGATAAACGATAAAGTGAAATGTTATTTATAACACAAAATGTGGTGCAGAGGAAGGAATCATAGATATTGTGGATGTGGAGATAAAATACCAGCGAATGGATGTATGACGTTTAATGCCTGAGACACTCATTTCTTTCCATTTTACTTGTGTGGGATTTTTCGGGATGGTAAATTGCTTTCTACAATCCCAGTGCAGCTCCCTGCGGAGTATGAGAGCACTATGATGGAGATATTATAATGGAGTCTTGGTAATACTTGGGGAAAAATGATTCATTTTAATGCATCACTTCAAATAAATGATTCAATGATTAGTTTGCTTTATCACTCACAAATGTTCAATGAAGTCTTCAACTCATTTTACATGCATTGAAGTATTTTAGGCAAAAAATAATAATAATAATATTATCCATCATGATTTCCAAATGCAATATTGTGCATCAGTGAAAACACGAAAATCTTAATTTCTTAACAAAATCTTCATATTTTATGATGAAATATTTCTTAATATTTCATGTCATAATGTTTGTTTGGTTGGAATTTCAAATTCCAAATGAATGCTAAAATAAATAAATAAATAATAGTTAGTGGTGCATCTAACTTTGAATTAATAAAAATGTAATCTTTATTGAGTTCATTTTTGTGAGAGAAAAAAATAAGTGAAAACATTCCTCAATTATCTTTTAAAAAGATTTTATTGTATTTTATTTGCAGTATCCATTTGGCAGGAATTTAGTAGAGATGAGGAAAAACTCAACATTTGTATCCGTTTTAAAACAAACATACATATTGAGATGCATATTGAATGTCTCTATAAAGCTGAAAAATATAAAGAGATATTTTTTAGCAATATATCGCCATAGCATACAGTTTGTTGTTGTCAAACTGGCAGAAATCACACACTTCCCCAGAGGTGGAGCGCTTGGCTTTCATGCAGGTGGATAATGTGTTCTCTTCTGTTCAGGTGTATGATTGCCTCGAAGACAAAAGCACTGCTTTCCCTCTCTGAGATGACAGCACCACCAACAGATGATTATGCTGTCCAAACTGCACAGGAACTCATGAATATTCATTCACAAGACAAATTGCAAATGACTCAGTCTGGCCTTAGAATAATCTCAGAGAATGAATCATTTCACCAAGGCATGAGTGTGTAACAGTTCCTCAACTGATGCATTAAACCTCAACCAAAAACCTCCTCCCCGCTGATCTGAGTTTAGGAAGGTCTAGTCCTAGAAGGACTCGTGTCACGCTAACCAATCAGCAGCTGGACCCTTTACACGGCAACCAATCAGCTGCTAGACTCGTCATCGATCATCAGGGCTGCGTTCAGCCCCGAAAAAACAGTGCAAAACGTTTATTAAACGGAAACGGTGATGCGTTGAACACCCTGTTCTGATGACGCAAGAGTTGAAACTATGGCAGCTGAGAAGGCCATTCTTTGTGTTCTTTTTGAAGAATATTCGGAGCCTGATGAAATCTGTATAAATACGTATTTAATACTGCAAAATACGCTCGATGTTACAGTCACTGCCCTTGCCGCCCAGAATAAAAGAGCGCATCCCAATCGAGTGAAGGGATTTGTGGAAACTGTGGGTCATTATTATTGTGATTCAACATTTGCCTCATATTTCAGGATGAAAATACAAACATTTCAGTTGAAGGATGATCCACTTCTTACCTCCGAAACTCTGTTATGATCTATATGACCTTTTATTTTTATTGTGAGTATTAGGCTTATAATTGCTGATCACAGTTGCTATGATATTGTAATATTTACCATTATATAATCAGAGTATAGAAAATTATGAAAGTGTCACTCCACAATAAAATAGCTAAATATATGTATAGTATTTTTATGTGACATTAATAAGTTAACAAATATTTGACATATTATCCTAGTCTATCAAACAAAAATAATAATGAAATATGGTTTGGCTTTAAATTTAAGTAGCAAAAATGTGCGGACAGAGTATGATTTTATTGAATCAGTTCACTGATACAATTAGATGGCATCATCACTCAAAAGTGTTCACTAAATCACTAAAAGTGTCTAAATTCACTCACTAGTTGTTCTGCAACACATTACATGGTTTAAATCACACAACCGAGGTTGAGAAGAAATCATTCACTATTAGACTCTCCACATGAAGGAGGAGTCGCACATACAGTCCCGTACAGGAGGGGGTGGCAGGCAGCATAACGCCAGGCATTTGTGGAGGAAAAATCCCTGTACAAAGAAAGAAAATCGCATCAGGAAGAAAAAAAGCTATTTTTAGCAGATAAGCCTCTCATCTGAACTGAATTGTGTTCATTTGGAAAATAGGATTTTGTCCCCCATCCTGCTCAGTTTTTTTCTGTTGTTGATATGGTTATGTCATATCTGTCCTGGATACAGAGCACAAAGTGTTTCCCTTCAGAATCCACAGAAGGGTTTAGAATTGCAGACCCGCTGGGAAAAGCATTGTGATTCTGAAAAAGTTGGGTTCTTGGCTCATCAACCTGGAAACAGAATATGCAGCTAGCCTGGTAATATGCATGACATCTTGATTTGAAAATGGTCTCTTAAAATGGTACTCGCTCATTTTTAAGATATACTGAGTCTCTTACTACTGTAATAACACATGACTGCACTGATCCAATCACAGCCCATCTACACGCTGCATGGGGTCTGATTTAGTGTGCCGTTAACAGAGGACTACAGCCTCCACAGACAGAAGGTTTAAAGATTAGGAAGCCCTGCAAAGTCTCGATTAAGGTGGTGTCCCACCAGCTAGCCCAAAACAAATTGGCTGGAAATTTGGCTGGGTCAAAGAAGATTTATAATACCCGGAGAAAGCCTACCATTTGCATTACAATTCATTTCAAACGCAGTACTAACCCTCAAAAAATAAAAAAGTAAAATAAAAAAAAATCTGTTCAAAATATATTTTGAAGTAAGCTTAATGTTTTTTTTAATTTTTTTTCAAACTGAAAATGTATTTAATTTGAACCTTATCTTAAACGCCTACACATTATTATTAAATATTATATTATGTTATATTATAAATATGTATATTTTACTAAATGTATAATATATAAAAAAAAATATATATATATATAAAATATTTTTTTTAACTCATTTTGGACAACATTAAAAATACATAACCTAAATATACAAAAATAGGAAATTTAAGTAACTATAACTTATTGAATATATATATATATATGTGTGTGTGTGTGTGTATTGTGAAATCTATAATTCTAACATACTTTTTGACATTTTTTTTATTTTGAAATATCTTTACAAATATATTTTGAACAATACTAAAAATATTAAAAATGTAAAACTTGATTTTATTTTCATGTAAATCTATTTTAAAATCTATATTTCCATTTTTTTTGCAATTTCTGTCATATCGTGACATGTAACTTTAAAAACATATTTAGAACAAAAAAGTTACAAAGAAAAAATAATATATATATATATATATGAGTACCTAAAACAAATAACAAATTCATCATAGTCATATAGTTTTGGCCATTTGTTTGATTTTTCAAAATAGATTGATATATTAAAATACAGAAAATGTAATATGTAAATGTAAATTAAAAGTAATATTTTATTTAAAATAACAAAATATAAATATACGAAAGTAACTAAAGCTTCTGGGCAGATTTCTCTCCTGATTTAGATCAGAGCACTTTGTCACAGGAGGAAGCGTTATTAATGAAAGCAAAAAAAAAAAAAAAAAAAAAACTTCTGCATTTGCAATATATATTTGAAATCATCATCTGTGAGTAGAAAAGAAGTGAGGAGACCATCAGATATGCGCTAGCATCTTTCTCTGATCACCAGACCATCAGCACTAGCATCCAATTTATTAAAACAATAAAGCCTGAGCTTTGCTCTGTCGGGTGGTCAACAAATAACCCAGCATGAGTTGAGAGGGCAACACCGAGATCAGGCTCATGAAAACAAAACACGTTCAATCTTATGCTAACCGCTGTGTCGATATCTTCTCCTGAGCTCTGCAGGGGGAATTAATTGCTTTCCCTTTCAGAAGGACATGCTCATATTTTTCATCATTATGTTAAGCGCTGGTGCATGAATTATAATGGCCTAACGCCTGTCTCCTTTCATTCCTGTGCTGATTAAGAAACGGACAAGTGCCTGTGATAGAGAGGATGGAGGTGGATGTTGGTGGTGAGAGGCTCAAGGTGGCAGAGGGTAATCAAGACAATGAGAACACAATCACAGAGTAAGATGTGCCCGTGTGATTGGCACTGTTAGAAGAGAAACATCTGATGATGACGAGGAGATCGCACAGATTTCACAGGCAAGGCAGGAGCGGAAAGACACCGCATGATGAGTGACCCTTCAGCTGATCACCCTTCAGCGGTACAGGAGTTCTTCCACTGCTTTAAATGGCTCATATTATAGAAAATGATGTGCTCTTTTGAAATAGAAGCGTTTGATTTAGCATTTACTGAGATTCAGCATGTACAGATGATGCATCATCCAATATATTATTAAAGGAAAAAGATGAAAACATTTTCTAGGAAAGTTAGTATAAGTTAGTTCTTATAACAAACTGAAAATCATGAAAGGGGGCTTTTTTATCTAATAGTTAAAATGATGAAAGCTTATCCCTGATATAATTTTAATGATGGTCTGGTGATTTTTTTTAGTACAGAAGTCAAATATTCTATTTAAATCTTTTCTATTTAAAATCTTTTTATTTTAATTTGGGAATTTACTTATATATAAAAATTTATATTGCAAATAAAACTAATGAAAAACAAATGAATAAATAATAATGAAAAATGACAAGTAAATAAATAAATGGTAAACAAATCTGATTCTGAATTACAATAAAAAATATAGACCTAATTATATACATTATATTTTATGATATATAAACAATGTGTATAATTGGGTCTAGATATTTTTATATGCAGAAAGAATGCTGATTAAATGATCCACTATAGGTAATAATAATGAATGTTTGAAATCTTTATAATTTATAGAATTATTAAATAATCCATTATAATTTAATAAAATAATAAAAATAACAGCAGGACATGGCTTCTGCCCCAAGTCTGACAGCATTTTAATCTAAGGGTCTATTTCCGCTTCAAAATAAAACAAAGTTCACTATCACAAAATAAAAAAATACAAATCACAGATCATTATTATGCAATGACAATTTTTTTATATAAATGAACAAAAAACAAATAAATATTGATGTTCACATGAAAAGTCTAGACTACTATAAGAGCATAACATTGTTTTTTTCTCATCAGCCTTAACCATAATAAGTATTGAGGGATTATTTGATTTCAATAGTCAGTGAAATTTGACTAAGATTATAAATGTACTCAACCCTAAATTAAAACAGATCATTATGAACCAAGAACAAAGCTGCAGGGTCTTTTTAAGTTTGTTAAAGTTTGATTTAAGCTCTTTTGGAAAAGTGATAAAAAGGTGAAGAAAACAATAATCTAGTAATTCAAGTTTCAGTCCAAGAAAGTTCTGTTTTATGCACATGTACATCATTCACAGATACAGAAATCTGTCTGACGTGTACAGCAAATGCAAACAAATATCAGCTTTTATGAGGACTGGCAGATCTTATATTTTCACAGCGAGGTGTTCAGTCGATAAGTTGGCAGAACAAACTGCTTACACATTTAAAATCCCCATAGTCAATAATAATCCATAAAATCCATCCCTGGCCAGCACAATGCACAATAACAGAGGAGGAGGAGGGACAGAGGCAGAACTCAGACTCTGATGGAGAGAGAGAAAAGAGAGAGAGAGAGAGAGAGAGAGATAGAGAGAGAGAGAGAGAGAGGGGGAGATGGGGGGGGGGTGCCTAATTATACAGCACGGCTTATAAATCCAGCGGCAACAATCCTCCCGAGGGGAATGCAGCAGTAAATTCAGCCCTGGCTGCAGAACCACCTCCAGGAAAGCAAACTGTTTTCATTCCACCCCACGGCCTAATCCATGAATCTCTGGGCCTTCGTCTGGAGAAGTACTGTGACTGCCAATCTAGTTAGATGTAGAGAGAAGGGAGAGCAGGGGAGGAACTGACCAAAAGTATCACGATGCTAGTAACTACATTTTTCTATAGCAATAATAGATTAAATGTTTTCATAACCTAGCAACTTTTCCAAAAACGGTATGGCAGCTTGTGTCAAAATGATTTTGGTACCACTGTGCTGCATGTGTTTTACAGAAATGAAGATGGTTTCCTAAAATGTCCACTCTAGATTTCAAATGAAGAATTGGGAAAGTTTGATTCTTCAAGTCTCTTGTGCTCACCAGCTGCATTTATTTGTTCACAAATACAATACAAACAGCGACATTGTGATATATTATTACAGTTTAAAATGACTGTTTTCTATTTAAATTTATTATAAAATATAATGTATTCCTATAATGGAAAAGCTGAATTTTCAGCATCAGTCCACCAGTTATCAGTGTCACATGATACTTCATAAATCATTCTAATATGCTGATTTGCTGCTCAAGAAAAACTTCTTATAATCAATGTTGTGGCACTACTTAATATTTTTGTGCAAACCGTAATACATTTTCATCGTCCTTGCTGAATAAAAGCATTAATTCCTCTAAACACAATTGTTCTGACTCCAAATTGTAAACAGCAAGACATCTCCAGAAACAACAGCTGTTCTTTAGATCTCCTCTGTTATCCTACAACATGTACGTAAAGCTTGTCTGAGCTGTAAGGATGTTGATTTACAATCAGTTTCAGTCAGCTGCATCGATGCTTGACTTAACCATTCTTTTCCCTCAAACTGTGATGTTGCTCATATACTCCTCCACATGACACTGAAGGGACATCGCTGTATAATTTCTGCTTAGTCGGTGTCAGTTATTGACCATATTAATCGACCACATGTCAGCCTTTTGTCTCCACTTTGTAATTCAGTCTACTTTGTCATTTCACAGATATTTTGGATCTCACTACCCACAGGAACAGTCAAGGAACAGATATATCTTTTGGTTCCAGTTGGGTACATCTGTGGAGGAGACGCTGGTAACATCGTGGCATAAAAATAACATGCATGGAAAAGTCAGAACCCTTACAAATGGGTGATATTCTGTGTCTGAAATAACTGCTACTGCAAATCTGCTGTAAAGGGAAGGTTAAAGCAAACAATTAACCTTTAACTGAGACGCTGTGTTTCTTTCTCATGCCGTCTCTTAGAAGCAGTTAATGAATACTGACTACTTATAGACAAAACAGATATATTTCAATTTATATACATTACCAAAAAGGACATTGTATTGTTGTTTTTACATTACGATAATTCTATTTTCGACCTATTAACATGCACACAGTTTATGGATTTAAATTAGATTTTGGGTGATTTTCACACTGCCTGTGCTGTCTCATGTGACAGATCTTGCACCAGCCATGTTTGCCTGCTAATTGTCTATAATATATAACTTCTTCCTTGATACCTTATCTCAGAGCAATTATAGACTGATGGAAATCATGTGTTGGTGCAGCAACCAGCTGCATAATTCTTTTACATTTGTACACGTTAATTAGGGACACAAATGATCTGAATGACAAGAAAATAAAGTTCAGGGGCAAATTCACTAAATAGTTGTGGCACATTAGCATGCAGTATTTAGCACCAAAACATATTTTTCACAAACCACTCATAATACATCTTATGCTGGTGATCAATGTGCTGGAATAGCTATGTAACAGCTCTTGTTTTCAGCATAAAAAATGCTTTCTTTTCACATAAACAAGGCTTTTTGTGATGTGCTGGACTGACTAAATTCGTCTATGATTTGTCTAGTGAAATTATAGCAGGTGGTAAATTAAAATCAATTTAAAAGGATGCCAAAAGCCCCAATTTTGCAAGCATTTTACTCCACTATATGATTAGCATAAAAGTGAAAAGGGCACAAAAACATCACAAGATCATCTTGTTTTTGTTTCACCCTGACTCCTGGAAGCAGACTACATAGTAAATAACCCTTAATACTACTATAAAACGTGACAAACAGCCTTGCATTAGCTGCAGTAGTCACCTCAAGTCATCCACCATCACACCTGACCTTTTCAGCAAGCGGTCCTGGATCCTTCTCTTAATGTCTGATCCCTGATCCGGAAGCCCAGGCCATTTAACCATGATTACTAGGTCATTCAGTCGACACACAAAGGTCAACTTGAACTAGGGAGGAGCAACACAGCTAAAACTGACCTGAACCGGACATGATTGATCTGAATGAGACATGGCTCACATAATTCTGCCGTTTAACAGTCACAGGCTTCTCGATAATGCAGGTTACCCACACAGATGCCTCCGGGGGGTTTGCATCAATCCTGTCTGCTACAGATGTAGGGATCTTTTTCTGCTAGGAAGTAGTGTATTCATTTGCTGTGGCTGTGTAAACAGAAGTATGCACAGGCACTGCTGGAGATCAGGTACATGCGAGACAGCATCAATCTGAGCAAATAAACGTTACCGCAATACAGAACAGAGTGCTAGAAACAGTCAAGTTCTCATCTAGGCCCAACAGACCAGTCATAAACTCTAAATAGGCCTGCCATAGTGGCCTTCTGTATTTTATAGCAGCACAGGGGAGTAAATGTCACTGACGTTTTCTCCTGGATAATATATCCGGCTCCGTTTGCAGGCTGAGAGAAGCCTGCAGAAGCCACGCTTGAGCTCGACACTTGCTCAATCTATTGAACTGCTGCTAATTGAATTGGAGTCAGCAGGTCGGGCGCTGATGGAGTGTGCAGGTGGAGGCCGCAGGCTGGATACAGTAACTGTCTCTGCAATGCCATCATTCTATCTAACTCCCAAACCAATCTAATTCAGTGTGTAAATAACACGGGTAATAGCACGACACTGCTGTTTGCAAACAAACATGATATATGGGTGTTTTTTTCTTGCTATTGTAAGGCCCGGCTCGATCGACCCAATGACGGCAGTCGTTCAGCGGGTGAAGGCCTTTGCGTATTACAGTCTTTCCTTTTCACGACACAACAAGATTAAATGGAACACTTTTTCTTATATATTTTATCTCGTTATTTCATCTGACTCCATAAATGAAAAGGTTTTAATGATATCTGTGCATCATTAAAATATGAACGAATGATTGATTATTCTTTTTAGCTCTTTTTAATACTTTATCCGCTCAGATGTAGGGAAACTATATCGCTTAGAGGCCCTGTTTTTCACAGGTCTCACGGACACAATCTCGTCAGGCCCGGTCATCAATCAGAGGTAAATTATGGTTATGTATCTAAGATTTGCCGTTAATTCACACGTACACAATCAGAGACATCGAATAACCCCCTTGGAGCCCCCTCAGAACTTTAGTTCAATCGTTTACTTCAGTAAAGGTTTCTTGGCCACTATTAGATATGTTAGCAGATCAATGTACCACACTCGTAATAGCTTTAGATTGGTCAAATCCTTGTTTAAAGTAACATTAAATCAAAAAGTCAGAGGTATAGGCGTACCCGAGTTTAGTCTGACCAGACAGCATTCGCCATCCCTAAACGGAATTATTTACCCGCCTCTGCATCCAAGTAGACTTGAAATGATGCCGGATATTAGCCGTCGCTAAAACTGACGCAGGCTTGCGGAAATATATGAATCCACTAATCTAATAGGGAGAAAGCAATCTTTAGAGGCAGTCAGAATAGAATCAAACGTTACAATTTATTGACCAGGTAATCAAAACAATAATTCAGAACTCCAATGTTACAAGAATAGAATCATCAGTTAACCATAACATAACAATAATTCAGGAATTGAAGAATTTGTAGAAATTACTACCTGGCAATGAGAATTACACACAGCGATTGTGTGGGCAGTCAACCTACAGACGCCTAGAACATTGTGTCACGTTTCCTTATAAACCCAGATAATTCAATAAGCCCACCAAATGGTGGTATTATAATTAGACTTTAGAATTTACAACCAAATGGCTTCTTGGTATCCTGTGGCAGGGAATACTTATTTACATACAGGAGGTGGTTTGAATAGAAGATCAGGGGGAGGGCACACCTTTAAGTTGTACACTACACTTCTCATACTTTAGAACTTCTTTTATCTTTTCATTATGATTGGGAGAATGAGACCATTTTACCAGGCGCACTGAGACATTTCAAATGATATCAAACATGTATAGTTACTTTTTTGTACATACATTACATTGCATGGGTTTTCAGTGAGTTCTAGGTGAGGAGGAGAGGGGGGAAGATGATGAGACCGTAAGTACAGGGTGTGAATTACCCTGTGTGTTGCGTCTCGGATGCTGCTGTTACATATGCAAGAGATAGTTTTTGTTGATTCTCAGGAGGGCCTTTTGTCCTCTCGAGGGGGGGGGGGGGGGGGGGCAGACATACTGGCACCAGGCTTACACTATAATCTAACCAGTAAACGACAAAGATATGCCTCATCAAAATAAAAAATGAATTATTATAAATATAATATATATTATGAAAGATAAAAATGTATATACATACAATATATAAAATAAATGTAAATAATTAATTAAATAATCAATATTTAGTAGAATTGTTTAATTCAATTTAATTGACCTGAGGAGGGTAGACTGACCAAAATGTTGCTAATATTTATTTATTTATTTTCATTCATAATGCAAGTAGTGTGCAGTATGTATTATTATTTTCTTTCTAGTTAATATTGTACTTTAATCCCACGCACCTATGCATAATTCAGGTGTGTGAGGCAATACAGATTTGTTTTATTAAATATGAAATATAAAAAAATACACACACACACACTATATATATACATATATATATATATATATATATATATATATATGTGATGTGGTGGAACCGGAGATTTGCATCATGGATGTGCAGCCGACAAATCTGCAGCAACTGTGTGATGCTATCATGTCAATATGGACCAAAATCTCTGAGAAATGTTTCCAACACCTTGTTAAATCAATGCCACGAAGAATTAAGGCGGTTCTGAATGCAAAAGGGGGTCAAACCCAGTACTAGCAAGGTGTACCTAATAAAGTGGCCAGTGAGTTGCCAGTGAGATACAGTATCTCACAGAAGTGAGTACACCCCTCACATTTTTTGTAAATATTTTATTATATCTTTTCAGGTGACAAAACTGAAGAAATGACACTTTGCTACAATGTAAAGTACTGAGTATACAGCTTGTATAACAGTGTAAATTTGCGGTCTCCTAAAAATAAAAAAAACAGCCATTAATGTCTTATTAAATATACATACATACATTTTCTTAAATGTATTGATTCATATAAAATGTTAATATGTGTAGTATATTAAGGACCGAGTCAGAAAAATTAAGATTCGATCAAAGCATGGTTGAAACATGAGGAGCCGAATTCCACAGGACAACAGCAGGAAGTCATAAATCAGGCCCCCAGCCCGTCTGAATGCAGCCTGCAACATTTAAGACCAAAGGAACACTTAATGATAATTCCAATGCAGGAATTTGGTAATACATTTGAGTAATAAATATTAATGGTCAAAGAGATGCAACATGGGACCATTACATGTGACCATTCTGATAGAAATCACAGCTACAGACTTTCTACAGAGTGACATTCTTCCCCCGACCACACCAACAAGACAAAGGAGCCGACTGAAATTCTTTGGGTCACGAAGACTGTGGAATCATCTTAAGAGACTTTCATTCTCATTGTTAATGAAACTAATAATCTCTATGCATAACTGCATAGTATGTATGTGACCCACAAATTTGACTATCCTTGTTTTAATCATTGTGTTTGTCGTGCTTTTAATTAGTATTGACTAGCTTAAGCCTTTAGGGTTAATGTCATGTTTGGTATGTATGAGTTCGATAATTCTAGGTTGAAACGTTTCTTTTGATTGATTTCCTGTCAAATGCATCATATTCTGGTTATAGAAATCACATTCAAAAGGATACTTTGCAAGAGAATGTAAAATTCGGGCAATGTGACTGAACATGACATGTTGATTTATTTATTGGGGGAAGAAACAAAGCGGCACCCAGAGCCAGCATAGGATCTAATTGGTCAAGACAACCATTGGGAGGTCCCTAAAAGCCGAGGTTAAATACCTAGGACACACTTCTTCCCACCCTCTTGAATTCTTCACCCTCTTGAATTCTTCACTCTCTTGAATTCACCTTCTCTCCTGAAAATACTCTCTCTTAAAATGCCATCTACAATCTCTCTGAGCACCATGTGCTCGGGCCTTCAAGCCACCATGATGAGAAGAAAAGGCACCTAGTCTCTTTACATCCTTTTATTCTTTTACTATAGTTTATTTTCTTTCCGTTGAGTTCCTGTGCTAAGTTACGTTTGCCAACTTGACAACAAGCCAAAGACTCTGCAAAACCAGCCAACGCCCACTTCAACGACTCCTGAACTCTAAGCCAATCAGCGACTTCGGAGAAACCCTTTTCTGCAAAGGACAACAAAAGGGGAATCCTTAAACACAAAAGCTGCAAGTACAAACCCCAGACTCTTGCTGAAACTGGTGTAATATTGAAAATAGATTTTAGCCTCATTGAAAAAGTCAATGCGAGTGTTAAATATGTGATTGATGATTGTTCAGGTTTATGCAATTGCACATATTGCTGTCAACGTGGGATATCAAATTCTCATTCTCTTAATCTAATCCTTTCCTCACTTTCTCTCTTTCTGCAACGCGTGAATGTGTGAATGCTTGTGTTCATGTGTAGATTAGTTTACATGTCTTAGAGTTATATAAATAAAGTCTTGTTTATATTGAAAAGAGAAATATCTTGTGTTTTGTGCTCATAAGTTAATGTCTTAATCTGTCGATTTTGTTACTGTGCTATTTAATAGTGTTTTCACTATATTTCGGGATTTTAATATCCAGTGCAGAGTTTGTTATACGGCTTGTTCAGTGAATCGCCGTGAAACAGTGAGTCTGTTCAAATTCCCTATAAAATCATTAATGATTCCCTTTGAGCTAAATTGACCTGTTTCCCTTATAACAATATATATATATATATTATATGTTATCATTACATATTGGTGGAGGAAATGCGGGCAGATTAATCTAAATTATGAGCATAAACCAAGTTATTTAATCTTTTATATTCTTACGGATGAGATCTGAGATCGAGACTGGTGTGTGTGCGTATGTGTGAGTGACGTCAGCAGCGCGCGCCTCCTTGAATGAATGAGCACAGAGAAGGTTGTAACTCGAGTCCGCCTCTCCGTTGTTTAACTGCAGTAAGGGAACTCAAAGTTAACAGTTGAGATCGTACAATAAGGTCGGATGTGAGCGTTTTCCTCTCTTCCTGTAATGCCTTGTTTTATAGCTGAATTAATGTCCTGCGTGTTCCAGGTCATCTAATAGCTATAACGTTACTCCAGAATCTCAGTAACTGTTAGCCGCACGAAGCTAAACTGCAGTAATTAAAAGGGAAATAAATCAGTGGATAAAGAATAGTTTTGAGCGTGTTCCTCAATTCTATTTATCAAAGCCTTATTATTCATAGTTTGATCGGCAGTGCGTGTTCCATTGTCAGATCAGATATGCTATGACTCCCCGGGTTAAACATTAGAGAATAATGCTTGCCTGTTTGTGTACACTGCTCATAAAATGAATTAAATCTCGCGAAACACTGCGTGTGTCCGAGAGTGATTTGAATGGGAGTTTTAAAAGCTTTATCAAGTAAAGTTTACCTTTGAACCAACAGCGAAGAAACCCTGTTGTGTTTATGTCCATATAAACGGACACGGGCTTGTGATACACTGATCACTGTTTCCTCAACCGCAGCACGAAGCTGTTATTTGAATAAGGTTTAAGTTTAACTCTGAACGAACTGAAAGTTTAAGCGCCACATCGCAGAACAAGCGGTGTTGTTATTTGTACAGTGTTGAGATGCACCAACATTTAATGTAACATGCTTAACTGTATTTGTAATGCAACAATTAATGTGCTAGCCACTAGTTTGTTTTGGTTGCCACAGATACGATTGTGACACCAAAGTCTTAACATACTTCCGGAGCAACTTTGAACTGCGCATGCGCAGTACATCGATGCTTTTGTAAACAAACTCCATGCTGTTGCTAATGGCACGGTTGTGTTTACATTGAAGTCTATGCTAAAGCCATTAGCCTCAAAGGTTAGAAGTTAGCATCCAATGGTTGAATAAAGTGTGTGTTTGGAAAAGCTAAAGTGGTTTAACCCTTTAAACATTTAAACTAATATACTTGTTGGTCTTTCTCTTCCTTATTTCTCCCTTTTTACCACTTATTTGTAGTTCTACTAGAAAGGAAAATACTAGTTCACAATTATTAATTGTGCCAAATTCAAATTTAATTAAAACATTAAATTTATTTGGAATCATTCTAATTTTCCCCCTCATATTGTTTAATATGATCCTTCCTTCTAGTATTCCCTTTTGGGCATAATCATTTTAGGTACAAATATGTATTGAACTTTGAAAGTTTAAGTAAACTTATTCTACCTAATTGATTTATTACCCATATAAGTAGATTCTATTCAGACTTATACTCACTCATTACTTTATTGCGTTTTCCCCCTAATTCTTCCTGTTTTGGTTATAAACATAACCACTATTTTATTTACTTATTTCCTCATTTACTTAATTTCATATTTGCTTATTTTGCCTGTTTATTACTTTACAATTTTACTTTGTCTTACCATTTTCTTTCCTCTGTGTATCCTAGCTTGGAAACGACCCACCTGGGCCTTAATAGGACACATTGTTATCCCGCACTACGAGTTCAAATAAATCAGAGAGACAAATCTCTTTTACCCAAAATTTATTTTTGTTGATAGTTGTGTAGCAACTGAAAACAACACTATACGCGTAGTCGGGAATAACTGCTTGCTAGTGGACCGATCCACTCAACTTACTGTCTCTTTCTCTTCCCTCCTGTTCTATCCTCCTTTCTTTCCTCTTCACTTTTCACATTTGTAGGGACCTGTAAAACCATCAATCAATTCTAAGTGTATGAGATACACAATCCTGTCAAAAGGTGAATCATCCTTACGAATTTGATTGCAATCAAACCTTCTTTTGTTCTTCCTAACCTCCCTATATTTAAAACGCAATCCAAATTTTAACAACTCATGCAACGCTGAGATCAATTTTAATAGAGATAAGTGTTGAGCAACTGTCGCCTTCGCAGCCTCCCTGGTGAGCGATCCAACTGTAAGGTGTGCGTTGTCAATTCTGTCAGACTAAGAAAAGAGATATCAGAATTATTATTATTATATTTGTTTGTCTAAGACAAAGATTTAATAATATTGTTTGCCTCCTTGATAACAACATTTAATAAAAAAAAAAAAAGGAATTCTCCTCATTTTGAAAAAAATTGAAAAGGAATTGTTTATTTTAATTAAATTTGTTTTTCACCTTTTTTGTCTCTTTTCCCTCTTCCTCATTAGAGTGACGAAGTCTTCACATCGCTAGTCTACCTAGATACTCTGAGACCAACACAGTGATCACCACACTTCACCAGTGGTTCAAAATCACTGACATAACACTTAGTTGTCGCACCACACATAAGCTTCCACTCCACACAGATCTGTGTCAGTCTCTCTTCTCCTCAGCGTGCCAACATGCCGCAGACTGCAGACCCCCTTGCCCAAGGGGAAGATGTGAACACTTGGCTGAGAGGCACGACAGACAGCCTCACCCCCAAGACGTTTGAACTGTTATTATTTTTAATAATAATCCTAGTCCTGAGAAGATTCCTGACACAAGATTCAAGCCAGAATAACAACCATGAAGAGCTAGTCAAAATCACCAGCTCCCTAAGCTATGCCTTCACGACCCAGCTGAAACTGAGCGACAAGCACATCACCCACCTTCAAGAGGAACTGACATGTGCTCAACGTCGCATAGACAAGCTGGAAGTGAAAGTTCAAGATCAACTCAAAGCACCCAACGAGAGCGAGCAGGAAACAACGGAACAAGTTAAGGAGCTCCAAGCAGCCCTGACAGCAGCTCAACTTGATCAACAACATGCAAAGGCTGCCCAGAAAGACCTGGTAAACAGACTTCAGTATGCCAACCAGCTACTAGAGAAAGCCAAGCATGACATCAGCAACAAGAATGCTGAAATAAGTGCCCTAAAAGAGCACCTTGAAAGGTACAGAATTGAAATGGACAATCTGACCCAACCACTAGACGATACCAACGATCAGCTTTACATGGTCAGAAGAGAACTCAAACATGCTTATGAGCAGAAGCAAGAGCCAAAGCAAGAGAAACAACACTCAGCCTCACCACTGCTGAGCAGAGCAGAGTCCCATGTCCAAGAACTCATATACAGCGAAAGAAGCGAAGGGCCACAACCCAAAACCTTACCTGCCTTCGCCACAGAACTCTTTCCTGTCAACGAAAGAAAACCTCCCATCCAAGCAGACCTTGGAGCTACACCTGGGATGACCATCAAAGACCTCGACAAGCTGTCTAAAAACATCAGCAAGTTCAACCCGTACTCCACAGGGGGCCACACCATCCAGGCCCACCTTCAAGATATCGACTTCCATCTAGAAATGAGACCTCATGTGACTGACAGAGACAGGTTATACCTCCTTAGAGCCACGTCCAGTTCCGAGGTACGAAACTTCCTAGATCGACAGCACCGTCGAACGAAGTCAGATTACCAGCTACTTCGGGAGGTCCTGATTAAAGAGTTTACCGACCCTGACTCCGAACATGGACTGTTAACTGCCTTAGAAACCAAACAAGGTCGACAAGAGGCTCCACAAGCTTACTACAACCGACTCCGACAAGCCTACTTTGGTGCACACAACGAACCTGCCCTTGAAGAGGATGTGAACTTCAAAAGCCTCTTCCTAAGAAATCTGCACCCTGGAGTCAGCCACCATCTAGGCGTCATGGCCTGTCCACGCTCCATGACCATCCAACAGTTGCGTGACCTAACACAGAAGGCCTACAACAAGCAGAAGATGGCCTCAAAGAAAGGTAACAAAACATCCACACTCTTGAACTCTGTCAACAAAGACTCAAGCCTTGCACTGGACGACACCCAGATGCATCACAATACCAGAGTCCTCCATCAAGAGCACAGAGAACGTGATCCCCATGTCCACGAAAGCTAATCAGCCCAACTTCTGGAAAAATCCATGGGACCAGCCACGCTTCTCAAGAAACGCAAAAGATAGCAACAACTGGAAACCTAACCAGACATCCAAAGGTAATCGCCTGACTCATCCAAGAGCATCTCATAGGGGTAAGCGACAACCAGAGGTGGAAAGAGTACAAAAATATTGTACTCAAGTAAAAGTACCATTACATTACTGAAATTTTACTTAAGTACAAGTAAAAGTACCAGTCTAAAAATCTACTCAAGTAAAAGTAAAAAGTAGCTCATTTAAAATTTACTCTGAGTAAAAAGTACTTAGTTACATTTTAACAATGGGAGGGAGGGAAAAATGGGATCGACCAAAGGTGTCAAACTCAGTACCTGGAGGGCCACAGCCCTACACAGTGTAGATATTACCATAATTAAACACATCTGATAAAGCTAAACTAATCATTTAGGCTTATTTGAAAACTACATGGTGTGTGTGTTGGAGCAGGGTTGGAGCTAAACTCTTTAGGGCTGTGGCCCTCCAGGAACTGAGTTTGACACACCTGGGATATGGGCCTATAAATCTCAAACTTGGTGTTTTTAATTAAATGAATCGGTTAATTAGAATAATAAGACATTTGGGCTGTTACCAGGGAAATTAAATCAGTATCAACAAAATGCATCTTTGCAATGCAGAGGAAACGCAGAAGCTTCATCTGAAGTGGCGTAGATGTATTACACACTGACATGAATGCATTTAGCCTGCAGTTACAAATGCAGAAATAATGTTTTGATAAATAAGACATAAAATGTGACCCTGAACCAGAAAACCAATTTCCTAAATTGCGATTTATACATCATCTGAAAGCTGAATAAATCATATTTCCATTGATGTATTGTTTGTTATGATCGGACAATATTTTTAAATCTGGAATCTGAGGGTGCAAAAAATCCAAATATTGAGAAAATCTCCTTTAAAGTTGTTCAAATTAAGCTCTTAGTTTTGATATATTTACAGTAGGAAATTTACTAAATACATTAATGGAACATGATCTTTACTTAATATGCTAATGATTTTTGGCATAAAAGAAAAATGTATAATTTTAACCCATACAATGTATTGTTGGCTATTGCTACAAATATACCCCAGCGACTTAAGACTGGTTTTGTGCTCCATGCCAGGGTCACAAATGTTAAATAGTCATTTGAAATTAAAAATAAATAAATCAAAAGATACTTTAAATGTTAAATTAGAACCACCAGTAGGTGTCAGCAAGTCACTGATAAGTGAGTCATTGTGATTGAACGGAATCATTTAAACGGTTAATACATTCAGGAACAAAACACCGTCATTGCTCAGAGTCAGAGACGCAAAACTGTGTTTGGAATTATTTTTGGTGTCGAAATAGAGCAAAAACAGGCAATGTGTCTAAAACGTAAGTCTCTTAATTAACTTCTTGTTTTTTGAACTGTTGTAAAAAGCTAAACTACAGGCCTGTGTAATCATGGTGATTTTTTGAGAAAAACGGCATTCTTCATGTGATGTTGACTTACTATATTAAATTATATAAATATATACATTTTCTGCTTCTATATCTTCAATTTTGTGATCATTCTAAACACATTTTAACAGACTGAATCACGCAGTGAAAGAAAGCAGTCCAGATGCACGCGGATTAGTCTAATCTAACGTTACTAGATTTCACGGCACACTGTTTAGAGTGATTTGTTTGGTTTTTGGCAAAATACTGATAATGTCAAATCGCACATCGTTAAACAACAATTACTATATTATCTCAGATGATATTGCACACCCTGCACCACTGTCTTTTTGGCTCATTTATTCAAAACCTTTTGCTTAACCGTCAAAGCTTCATTTTAACCACCAATGCAACGATGTAAGAATTTACCTTACGTTACCTCTACATGCTTGCGAAGGGCGATGTCGAGATGTTATAAGCTGCTAGTTCGGTCTCCCGAGGCAAACACAGCTTACACTGCATAATAGAGCATGAATATATGGCCAGGGATTCACTTCATTTCCTTTGAGTTCAACTTCAGTAGAGTACGACGGGGTCTGGTTTTCAGCTGGGTCTGCACCATTAACGCCTGTCTTGTCCGTCTGCATCTTTCTTGTGATTTTAGCGCCAGTTTCTTCTTCTGCCCATTATTTGCTGCAGTTGTTTCCACAGAGCGATTTTTTTTTACTCAGTAACGAATGAGTTTTAAAATGTAGCGAAGTACAATACTTCCCACAAAATATACTTAAGTAAAAGTAAAATTACAGATTAAAAATATTACTTAAAAAAGTACAAGTACACAAAAAAGCTACTCAATTACAGTAACGCGAGTAAATGTAATTCGTTACTTTCCACCTCTGGCGACAACGAAACCCACCTCAGCATTACTCAGGCATGAACAGTGCTGAGTATGCTCCAGAACCATACAGCTTACCGTCAGAAGACATGGAACAAGTCATGAGCCAACTGAACGAGTTCCTTCAAGATAAGCTGAACACGGATGACTAAAAAAGTGAGTCATGCTCGCTGTGACCAGCGACAGAACGGAAGGCCGACGATCGCATGGTACACCACCATATCCGAGATGACAAGCACCTGTTCAACAACTGGACGAGCAAGTCTCTCACGGCCAACCGTTGATGAAAACTGAGGTACCAGAGAACATCACCTCACTCACCCATCACTCACTAGCAAACTGCTAAATTAACTCCAACTCCTAGAACCACATTCCTGTCTGTGCAACAGCAACCACCAAAGCACAGAAGGTCAGAAAGTCTGCCACATCCAGAAGGTAGCACAAGAGGAATGCAACAAAGGAGACAAAGTTTGCAGCCCAGCTTCACACAGCCATGCCAAACTACCTCCGACTGTCTGCTAAAGAACTTCCTGCCTTTCTGGACTGACCCCCATTAGATCATGGACATGCCCACATCCAAGCCAAGGATGAAGAGAGCCAGTCTTCATTAACATACCTGAAAAGGGGGGAGACAACACAGACTGGAACAGATCTGACCACACATACACAACACCATTAACACACACAACATTACCTACACCCAGAGGTAGCCACATCTACTGATAACACATTCAACAAACATATTATTCCCACAAGTAGAATATCAAAATTTAGCGCAACACAGTTACATACACCACCATGAAGAAACATATAGCTATCCTCACAAGAGTTAGAACACCTGACACGAAGTTAAGGTGCATGGCCCCCTAGCTGCACATGACATCCTGGCTCAACAGTAGTTGCAAATCATGCTAGGAGAATCCACAGCAGCTTTGTTTTGTTTTGTTCTTCTTTTACCTATCCTTTTCCTTCCCCTCTTTCTTTAGTAGGTGAAATACCTAGACACCCTGCAAGGGTCAAAGGTCTGATATTAGGATTGACTCGCCACACCTAATATCCGCAAGCCACTCTAGACTGAAGGAAAGCCAGAGAGCTCCATGCACGATAGGTCGATTCATTTTACCACAAATTATTTCATTAGAAACTAAATGTGAACATTCTTAAGTTAAGACAACGTAGAAGAAACACACAAATCTAATCGCAAAATTTGATCGAAGAATTAGAACAATAATTTCCAAAATTGAATAACCCGAATAACCTAATGCCCGGCACCAGTACAGTAACTGTCATGGAGGTGTTGTCTTGTTGTTTGCTGTGTTTTGTCTGCTTCTTCTGCCTTTGTTTTTCCAGCGCTCGACGATGTCTTCAGCTAAACACCTCGCCGAGCGAAGGGGGGTGTGTAGTATATTAAGGACCGAGTCAGAAAAATTAAGATTCGATCAAAGCATGGTTGAAACATGAGGAGCCGAATTCCACAGGACAACAGCAGGAAGTCATAAATCAGGCCCCCAGCCCGTCTGAATGCAGCCTGCAACATTTAAGACCAAAGGAACACGTAATGATAATTCCAATGCAGGAATTTGGTAATACATTTGAGTAATAAATATTAATGGTCAAAGAGATGCAACATGGGACCATTACATGTGACCATTCTGATAGAAATCACAGCTACAGACTTTCTACAGAGTGACATTCTTCCCCCGACCACACCAACAAGACAAAGGAGCCGACTGAAATTCTTTGGGTCACGAAGACTGTGGAATCATCTTAAGAGACTTTCATTCTCATTGTTAATGAAACTAATAATCTCTATGCATAACTGCATAGTATGTATGTGACCCACAAATTTGACTATCCTTGTTTTAATCATTGTGTTTGTCGTGCTTTTAATTAGTATTGACTAGCTTAAGCCTTTAGGGTTAATGTCATGTTTGGTATGTATGAGTTCGATAATTCTAGGTTGAAACGTTTCTTTTGATTGATTTCCTGTCAAATGCATCATATTCTGGTTATAGAAATCACATTCAAAAGGATACTTTGCAAGAGAATGTAAAATTCGGGCAATGTGACTGAACATGACATGTTGATTTATTTATTGGGGGAAGAAACAAAGCGGCACCCAGAGCCAGCATAGGATCTAATTGGTCAAGACAACCATTGGAAGGTCCCTAAAAGCCGAGGTTAAATACCCAGGACACACTTCTTCCCACCCTCTTGAATTCTTCACCCTCTTGAATTCTTCACTCTCTTGAATTCACCTTCTCTCCTGAAAATACTCTCTCTTAAAATGCCATCTACAATCTCTCTGAGCACCATGTGCTCGGGCCTTCAAGCCACCATGATGAGAAGAAAAGGCACCTAGTCTCTTTACATCCTTTTATTCTTTTACTATAGTTTATTTTCTTTCCGTTGAGTTCCTGTGCTAAGTTACGTTTGCCAACTTGACAACAAGCCAAAGACTCTGCAAAACTAGCCAACGCCCACTTCAACGACTCCTGAACTCTAAGCCAATCAGCGACTTCGGAGAAACCCTTTTCTGCTAAGGACAACAAAAGGGGAATCCTTAAACACAAAAGCTGCAAGTACAAACCCCAGACTCTTGCTGAAACTGGTGTAATATTGAAAATAGATTTTAGCCTCATTGAAAAAGTCAATGCGAGTGTTAAATATGTGATTGATGATTGTTCAGGTTTATGCAATTGCACATATTGCTGTCAACGTGGGATATCAAATTCTCATTCTCTTAATCTAATCCTTTCCTCACTTTCTCTCTTTCTGCAACGCGTGAATGTGTGAATGCTTGTGTTCATGTGTAGATTAGTTTACATGTCTTAGAGTTATATAAATAAAGTCTTGTTTATATTGAAAAGAGAAATATCTTGTGTTTTGTGCTCATAAGTTAATGTCTTAATCTGTCGATTTTGTTACTGTGCTATTTAATAGTGTTTTCACTATATTTCGGGATTTTAATATCCAGTGCAGAGTTTGTTATACGGCTTGTTCAGTGAATCGCCGTGAAACAGTGAGTCTGTTCAAATTCCCTATAAAATCATTAATGATTCCCTTTGAGCTAAATTGACCTGTTTCCCTTATAACAATATATATATATATATTATATGTTATCATTACATAAGTGTATGTTCAAATATTTATATTAGTAATATATATATATATATATATATATATACGCTTCGTGAACTGTACAGCGCCATCAGCGAACAACAAACAAATAACCCCGACGGCTTTTTCATCATAGCGACTTCAACCACGCTAACTTAAAGACAGTTTTACCAAAGTTCTACCAACATGTGAACTTTGCAACAAGGGGAAATAACACACTGGACTTTGTTTACACAACAGTGAAAAACGCATACAAAGCCGAACCCCGCCCCCACCTCGGATACTTGGACCACATCTCTGTTATGCTAACCCCAGCATACAGACCGCTTCTCAAACTGGCCAAACCGGTTCAAAAGCAGATCACGGTATGGCCAGACAATGCTACCTCAGCACTGCAGGACTGCTTCCAGGACACAGACTGGAACATGTTTAAAGAGGCGGCCACCTATAATAACCATACAGACCTGCAGGAGTACACTGAAACTGTGACTGCTTACATCAAAAACTGCATTGATGATGTGACAGTCACCAAGACCATCACCACACTTGCAAACCGGAAGCCATGGATGACAGCAGAGGTTCGTGGGCTGCTAAAAACCAGAGATGAAGCGTTCAGATCAGGAGATAAAGCAGCCCTCAAAACAGCAAGAGCCAATCTGTCCCGTGGCATCAAAAATGCAAAACGGTCATATGGCACTAAAATCAATAATCATTTCACGAACAGCAGAGATACACGGAGCCTGTGGCAAGGCATTCAGACCATCACTGACTACAAGCCCCCGCCACAGGCCTGTGACGACGACACATCCCTCCCAGATGCACTCAACCACTTTTATTCACGGTTTGAAATGCAGAACGACACATCTGCACAAAAACTGCCCACACCTCCCAACGACCAGGCACTCTGTCTGTCTCCAGCCGACGTAAGGAAGACCCTATCTAGGATTAACCCACGCAAGGCTGCGGGTCCTGACAATATACCTGGCCGCGTACTGAAAGACTGTGCTGAACAGCTGACAGATGTCCTTACAGATATCTTCAACACCTCGCTGAGCCAGGCAGTCATCCCCACATGTCTCAAATCCACGACAATCATACCGGTACCAAAAAAATCACCTGTGTCCTGTCTAAATGACTACCGTCCCATAGCACTGACTCCAATCATAATGAAGTGCTTTGAGAGGCTAGTCATGCACAACATCAAAACCAGCATCCCCAACACACTCGATCCGCTCCAGTTTGCATACCGCCCAAACCGCTCTACGGATGATGCAATTTCCTCCACCCTCCACCTGGCTCTTACCCACCTAGAAAACAAAGACTCATATGTTAGAATGCTGTTCATCGACTTCAGCTCAGCATTCAACACAATAATCCCACAATAGCTCATCAATAAATTAAGCCTGCTGGGCCTCAACAATTCACTTTGCAATTGGATCCTGGACTTTTTAACCGGAAGACCTCAGTCAGTTCGGGTCGACCACAACACCTCGAGCACTACCACACTGAGCACAGGTGCCCCACAGGGCTGTGTGCTCAGCCCGCTGCTCTTCACGCTGCTGACCCACGACTGCACTGCCAAGTTCAGCTCCAACCACATCATCAAGTTTGCCGATGACACATCAGTGGTAGGTCTTGTAAAGGAATTTTTCCTTTTGGGCAGTAATCAAACAGTGAAACCTATATCCAAGATGTATGCATTATATGTTTTCTCACTTGCAGTTAGAAAAGCATTCTATGTGTGATGATGACTATGATTGGAGGTAAAGTGGGAAGTGATAGAGGTAAGGAAACGCAGATGGTCAGGGGGTCAAGGGGGCATTTGCCTCCCTTTAACTAGTCCCTCCTGTAGGGGAGGGAAGAAAGAGGCCTTGAAGCAAAGGACTATAAAACAGACCGGCACTGCCTTTCCTTATCGCTCCTCACTGACTCACACAATGTGGATTGGTGACGAGGGTCTCTCTTGCAAGAGAATAAATACCTTTATTATTATAATTTGGACTCAGAGTTGTCTCTTACTCAGTGATGATGTTTGTTAGAAAGAAATTGCCACAACAATTTGGTGTCAGAACAGTGGGATTCCTTGGACGTGACTTCTGGACCTGACAGCGGACGGAGGCTGATCACCTTGGGGCTGAAAGTTCCAACCCTACCTCGCAAAAAAGATTCAGAGACGAGGGACCGTTTCCGCTGTTGGGACCGGAGGGATCGACCACTGGAATCAAAAAGAACCCAGGTGGCACAAAACGACATCTCTGGTAAGAGTCAATTAAATTCAGTTTAATTAGGGGGGAAAGAGTGAAATTGAACCATATTGGCTGAAATCTGTTCTGTGGTAGAGTGATCTGAGCACGAACGTTCAGATTAGGTAACCTGAGATTAACTTGAGATCTGTACGGATCAAGAGGGTTTCAAACAGGTACCGAGGTTAATTGGGGTTAGAAAAAAATCGAAAGATTTTGGTAAATCACAATTAAGAGGGCACTGATAGTGCAACCCGATCCGATTGCGGGATAAGAGAAAATCGGATCTGCTGGAGACGTCTAGCAGATTAAAGAGACGCGCGTGAGTAAATCCACAGAAAGCAGAAAACAGCCAGTATGGGGATGTCTCAGAGCAAGCTTGTGAAATATGATACACCGGTGTACTACCAAATTAAAGAATATTATGGTCAGAAATGTATGCAAGATATTGAAAAAGCCCTATTGAAAAATACCTCAGATATTGAAAAATTAATCAAGCATCATGATTTTCCCGAAGAGGGAACATTGAGCCTCACAAGACTAAAAGTAGTGAGGGACTCAGTTGAACGAAGTAGCGACAAACAACCAGGTTGTTGTTGCAAATGTGTTAAAAATGTATGTTAGAAATGTGAACAAACAGTAGATTGTTGGCTCAAGGAAGTAGATAAAAGAGAAAGAAAGCAAGTGCAGAAAGAGCTAACAGGGAAAGGAAAAATGAAAAGTGTGAAAGTCTATTTGTGTGTGTCTGCACCACCAGAACCGACTAACAAAGTATGTTTGTGTTTCCCACATGAAAATACGGTGAGGTCGGCACCGCCAGAATATAAAACATACATCTACCCAATGGCTCAGCTGAATGCATTGAAATTCGACCCGACCTCGACTGTTCTCCGTCCAAGACAACCGCAGCGCGAGACGCTGAATGAACAAGCACGAGCAGCGCGAGTGACAGAGGGGGAGAGAGAGATGCAGCTGGCTGTTGAACAGATTAAAGCAGCACAGCGCAAGCAGCGCAGGCAGCGCAAGAAATGTGGACAGTGTGTAAAGTAATGAACATGACTTTTCTAGCTGCACGAAGTGCAGGTTGTGCAAGAACCATGGACACTGGGCACAGGATTGTCCAGAGGCGCGTAAGGCGGATTGAAACGAGAGGAACGGAGAACAGGAGAGGAGAGGGCGGGTGACAGGCATTCAGCCAGCTACGAAAAAGGGAAGTAAAAATTTATTGACAAACACACACAACACGCTCACATACACTGATTCAAATAATGCTGTCTGCAATGAAGAAATGCTTGCAAACCCTTTATGTGTGATTGTTGAAGTTTTGAATAAGGCTATCTGCAATGAAGAAATGCTTGCAAACCGTTTATGTGTGATTGTTGAAGTTTTGAATAAGGCTATCTGCAATGAAGAAATGCTTGCAAACTGTTTATGTGTGACTGCTGAAGTTTTGAATAATGCTATTACTGATGAATGTCTGAGAATGTACAAAAGTTTAGGGTTTTAAGGCTACCGAGATATCCCATGTTAGTTGACGGGGCAATGATAGACCTTATGGTTGATTCGAGGTAAGCTCGATCCACCATAAGACCATGTGACTTGCCATGTGAACCAAGAATGACGGATTTAGTGTTTGAAAGCACTTGAAGTCAGGGCATATAATTTCAGAAAACTATACTGTGCCGTTGAAATGTGAGACGGAGGGGGGCAGGGCATTGAAACATGCGTTTTTGTGCTCTGAAACCTGTCCGGTTCCGTTAATGGCCAGGGATCTAATGTGTAAATTAAATCTGAAACTCACTGCTGGGCCGTTTGGGATAGAGATTGAAGAGGAACAGCAGATGAGTTGTGCAAAATTTGAGCCACAGTGGGCATACGAGTGGCAGATAAGTGATTCTGATTGGGCACAAATGATTTTGAAATTGAGCGTGAACCTCAATATGAGGAAGAGTGGTTTAACGGGGCAGAAAATGAGAAAAGGTTTAATAAGATTTTCTGGAATGAAAATGTGTGTGCGCTTTCAGCTTGCCTGTCAGGAAAAACAAATGCAGCTGTTTTCTGATAACGGGGAAGTCTGCGCCTCGCTTATCAGTAACCAAGGGCACTGAGCAGAAAGGGGCCGCTTTAGGCCTGTTTGTGAGAAAATGCATGAGAGCCACAGAAGGGCTGAAAAGGGAAGAGGGGAGAAACACATTGAAGTATGTAGATGATTTATTGATTTGTGCACGAGATGAGGTTACGTGCGTGGCTGACACTGTCACTCTCTTGAACCACCTGGCGAGAGAGGGTCACAAGGTCAGCCTGACAAAACTACAGTTTGTAAAGCAGGAAATAACTTTTTTGGATCACACGATAACACCAAACAGTAAAGCTATCTCTGAGAAACGCATAAAAGCTATCAAAGATGTACCAAGAACCAATAACAAAGAAACAATTGTTATCATTCTTGGGAATGTGTGCATATTGTCGAACGTTTATTCCAAATTATGCATTTCTTGAAAAGCCCTTGAGAGCCCTGACAACAGGGAAAGGGCTGAGGTCATGTGACAAGATTAATTGGCCCACAGAAGCACAGAGATTTTTTGAAGTCGGATGGACATCCGATATTAAACGCATCGCTTGTGTCTGAGCTTTTGGAGGCCATTCTTTTACCAGACAAGGTCGCGATCTGTAAATGCGCAGCGCATACTAACGATAAAGGTTTTATCTCCACAGGAAACGCAAGAGCAGACGCGGCAGCGAAGGCCGCGGCAGCACAGGAGACAAAAGAAACGACTTGTGCTTTAGTATCTGTGACTAACCCTGATATTTCCCCTTGTTTACATAGTATGTAGACTTTTTCCACAAGAGCAGAAAAACAACAATGGAGGTCGTCTGGCTGCAGTCTCGAGGGGGGTGTATGGATGAGTGTTGATGACATTCCTTGTTTGCCCAAACACTTCTTTCAGCATTATGCTAAGTTGACACATGGGTTGGATCATGTGTCAAAAGCGGGTATGATAATGCAGATGAAGGAATTATGGTTTACAAAGGGATTTACGGTGGTTGCTGAAAATTTTTGCAAAAGATGTGTCACTTGCAACACACACAATGTGGCTAGAGGGATAAAAACACCCTTAGCATCTCAACCAGCACCAGCAGGGCCATTTGAATATCTAATGATGGATTTCATTGAATTAACCCCTTGTGGGAAACAGAAACACTGTCTGGTGATGGTTGACATGTGGTCAAAATGGGTTGAGGCCTTCCCAACCTCGAAACAAGATTCGGCAGCAGTGGCAAAGGCCCTGTTGACCGAGATTGTTCCGAGATGGGGAATTCGAAGAAAAATCAGTTCTGACAATGGCAGACACTTTGTCAATGATGCAATAAAGCAGGTGGGTCAGTTCTTGGGAATTGACATGAGAACACACTGCAGCTACGCGTCCTCATCAGGAGGGGCGGTAGAGAGACAGAACCAGACAATTAAGAACAAATTGGCAAAGTGCTGTGAAGAGACGGGTCTGACTTGGCTTAAAGCCCTCCCAATTGTACTGATGTACATGAGAATGAGAAAAAGAGTGAAAACAAATCTGAGCCCATTTGAAATTTTGTTTGGCAGGCCACCATTCATGGGCATGGAAGGGGGTAAACAAAGGCTGCCATCAACGGATGTGTGTGAGAATGACATGTTGAATTACTGCAAGGAAATGTCTTGTCTGTTGTCAAATATTTCTGTGCAGGTAAAAGCTGCCCAGGGGAAGGTTGCTGAGAAATTCCTGCACGAGGTCAGACCTGGTGATTTCGTGGTGATTCGTGATCACAGGAGAAAGAGCTGGAAATCGAAGAGGTGGCTTGGGCCGTTCTAGGTGCTGCTGGTGACGCACACGGCGGTGAAGGTCGCAGAGAGGGCTACGTGGGTTCACGTAAACCAATGAAGGAGGGTGCCGCCCATTGCGGAGGCGGAGCAATCGCTGGAGGAGGTTCAACGCGAGTGTTAATAAATGCTAAGATCCAGTTTGAAAAACCCTTGCATTGCAGCTGTGTGTTTAGGCGGAACCAGATAGTTATAGTAGTACTAATTTTGTTATGCATACCATGTATTATACAATGTGTGTCTAGCTTAGTACAGAGACTGGTTAAGGTCGGAATGTCTGTTCAATTGGTGAAAATGACAGTCTATCTGGATGATGATGTTAATGTTGATGACCAACAATATAATATTTACATTTTATATTACAGAAGTAACTCAACAGTGATAAATTGATATGTTTATTTCCTACTATGAACTATACTTTCTCTTGTTTATACTATGGTGACTGAGGGTTCGGTTTAGGCCGAGGGTGCGACCGCAGGGCCTGTCCATTCAGCCCGGCTATAGAATGAAGTCTTTACTTTGCTTGCTAAACATTTAGGGTCTGACCCAACAAAAACAGCCTAAGCATTTTTCCAATTTTCAAAAACTTACTTCACAGGTTCAAGAAGAGTGATCATTTATGTGAAAATCAGAGATGAAGAGTATAAGTGTGATGTAATGGCTTGAACTTGTATTTATTATTATTTTTACTATTATTATTACAATGTTTGATTAATCAGTTATCAGATAATGATAAAGAGGGAGGAATTGTAAAGGAATTTTTCCTTTTGGGCAGTAATCAAACAGTGAAACCTATATCCAAGATGTATGCATTATATGTTTTCTCACTTGCAGTTAGAAAAGCATTCTATGTGTGATGATGACTATGATTGGAGGTAAAGTGGGAAGTGATAGAGGTAAGGAAACGCAGATGGTCAGGGGGTCAAGGGGGCATTTGCCTCCCTTTAACTAGTCCCTCCTGTAGGGGAGGGAAGAAAGAGGCCTTGAAGCAAAGGACTATAAAACAGACCGGCACTGCCTTTCCTTATCGCTCCTCACTGACTCACACAATGTGGATTGGTGACGAGGGTCTCTCTTGCAAGAGAATAAATACCTTTATTATTATAATTTGGACTCAGAGTTGTCTCTTACTCAGTGATGATGTTTGTTAGAAAGAAATTGCCACAACAGTCTCATCAGCAACAACGATGAAACGCACTACAGAGAGGAAGTGGCACAGCTGGATGAATGGTGTGGCGCCAACAACCTGTCCCTCAATGTGGAGAAGACAAAGGAGGTTGTGATGGACTTCAGGAGAAACTCTGTTGACCACCCCCCACTGACCATCGACACCTCGACTGTGGAGAGAGTCAGCAGTGCTAAATTCCTGGGGGTGCACATCACAGAGGACCTCACCTGGACTACCAACACCAAGTCTATCTCCAAGAAGGCACAACAGCGCCTACACTTTCTCTGCCAGCTGAAAAGAGCAAGCCTCCCTCCACCCATCCTCACCACCTTCTACAGGGGTACCATTGAGAGCGTGCTGACCCGCTGCATCACTGTCTGGTACGGAAACTGTTGTGCAGCAGACCGCAAGACCCTCCAGCGGACAGTGAACACCGCTGCAAAAATCATTGGTGCCCCTCTCCCCTCCATCCTGGACATTTTCCTTACACGATGCTCCAGCAAAGCAAAAAGTATCGTGGAGGACCCCACCCACCCCTCCCACAGTCTCTTCCAGCTCCTACCCTCAGGTAGACGGTACCGGAGTATCAGAGCCCGCTCCGCCAGACTGCTCAACAGCTTTTTCCCCCAGGCTGTGAGAGCCCTGAACTCACATCACACCGCCCCTCTCTGAAACCCCAAACAACCCCCCCCCCCCACACCTTACCACATCTCAGGAAAAAACTGTTAAACTTTTATCTCTGTGAAATTCAGGTGAGCGGGCCTGCACAAGCCACCTGTAGCAACACACTCTCCTCTGCATGCACTAGACACTTTCACACACCATTGTGTGTCCATAATCCCACAAAAGACTGATTGAAATATACGACTGTAATGTATGTATCTTTACTGGCTCATGCACCACAAATCACCTTACACTGTTCCCCAGCCAGCTGCTTGAATGTCTCTCTTTTTGCACATGTACAGTATTTAAAGTCATCTGCACAGTTGTACAGTTTGTATTTTTTGTTTTTTAGTTTATGTATAAGTAACCACTTTTATATATAGCATATGTATAGTCAAAGCTGACAGTAGGTTAGTTTGTGTATAGGTTTATACTGTTTTACTTCGTGTTGTATATTTGTATTTATGTAGCACCGTGGTCCTGTGAAGCACGACATCTCGTCCCACTATATGTCCACACATGTAGTGGAATGACAATAAAGCTCAACTTGACTTGACTTGACTTGATATATAAATAAATACATTTTATTTTAATATAATAACAAAATTTGGCATTTTAGGCTAAAAACTAATGCAAAATAAAGAATACCAGCTATCATTATCTCTTAAGAAATACAGTTATTTTCACTAAAAAATACACTTGCAGTGTTGCTGCTATTTCAAGCTGTGGAATATGTGAAAATGTATGGTATATACCCAGCAGACGACTGTAAGAGGTCTGTGAGGGCAGCAGACAATGAGTATATCTGTCGGTTCACTGGTAATTAGAAGCCCAGCTCAGAGTTCACACAAACCAGACCGTTCTTCATCAGGATGACATTTGTTTATTAGCATGCTGCACCCTCATCTGTTGTTATCTTGATCCCGTACAGCATCTCTCCTGACCCCTCAGGTAAGCACCTTCAGAATGCATTTCAGAATAACGAGGCAGTGCGTCCGAGAAGAGAGGAGACAGAGGAACAGGACAAACATTCTACCTTTCCACAACCATTAACAGTGTGATCAGTCTTGTGCGGTCTGACAGTTCACCCTAACACACCGACAGCAGATCATACTCAGCCACCTAATGAGAACGGAAATACAGACGTATTAAGCGCGACAGCATGTTGGCTCACATGTGGAAGAAGACGCTTATGTTTAACAGCCTAAGGCTGGCATAAAACACTGACTGAAGGGAAGGGAGTTTAGAGAAGCACAAAGGAGGGGTTTATGAAGGCCAGTGTCTAAAATCAATCATTTGCGGGTTAGCAGCAATAGGGACAATTCTTTAAACTCCTTAAATGTCATATGAAATAAAAAATAAATAAATTTGACACTCAGTGAGGGGATTTTTACTGTTTTTTTTTTTTTTACTGTTTTTTAATCCAATATATTTTCTAAATTTATTTTTGCCCGTGAGGCAATGCTGTATTTCCAGCATCATTACTCCAGACTTCAGTGTCACATGATCCTTCAGAAATCATTCTAATATGCTGATCTGCTCAAGAAAAAAATATTTTTACTATCAATGTTCAAAATAGTTGTGCTGCTTACTACCTTTGTGGAAACCGTGATGCACTTTTTTTCCAGGATTCCTTGACGAATAGAACATTAAAACAGGATTTATTTGAAATTTGAAAGATTTTACATTATACATGTCCTTACACTTTTAATCAACTTAATGCATCCTTGTTGAATAGAAGTATTAATTTGTAAAAAAAACAAAAAACAATCTGACTCCAAATTCTGAATAGTAGTGTATGTGACCACTTTGAACAAACTGTTAAAACTAGCTTCTGGTTAACAGTATGTTTTATGCACGTTGCATGCTTTACTTGCAATGCACAAATATGGAATGGAAGTATAGTTCCTCTCTGATCTCGGTTTAACATGTCACTTACCCCACCGAGACCAACACCAAAAGCTGAGGGTAGACAACATCATTCTGAAGAACTACAGGATAAATAAGAGGCTTACATAACAGACTATCCAGTATCTTGTTAACAGAATTAGGAGAGTTAGGTATTAAGGCTACACATGACCCTAAGGGACCGCTGTGGACCTGACTTCTCTCCACTGATTACCTGAAGCATATTTCTCACATCACCCCGAGATCTGCACTTATTTCACTATTGCAGTTTATGGACGATTTTATGCCGCACTCTCCCTGACCTATTTGCAGCCAGCAAAAAGCACTTATTGTGGCATGTGCCCTCGCCTGCTATAAACCACTCATTTAAGGAGACCGAAAGGCCTGTCAGGGTTATTTTCATTTAAAAACATTAAAACACTTTAACCATCGCTCACATCGAGCTGGAAATGACAGTATAATTTGGCGGGATACATGAGGGCAGGGTATTAAAATGTAGCGGGATATGCGGTGTGGTTTTAATGGCAGTTCTGACACAGGATGAAAAGACGCTCAGCGTGCGACCATCGATAACACCTCTCTCTCCCGCCGTTCTCTCCACCAATTAGAGGCACTATGAGAAGGCAAACTGTGCTGTGATTTGCAGTGATTGCCTGAGGGCACAGCCTTTAAAAGACAGGAGAAAGTCAAACAATGAGAACAGCAAAAAATCACCAATAACATTAAAGAGCAACCAATTTGAAATGCTAATAAAACCTCAATCATTATTACACGGCTCTCAGAAATACTCATTCTGCTATCAATAACAACTGTTAAAATAATTGACTGCTATTCCAGGCGACCAGTTTTCTACACAGCTGTGCTAGTTTACATCTCTCGTATGGCTCCACAGTCTCATTCTTTTCACTTAATAAAACCAAATTTCAACTCAAATCAATATTTTATGTCCATTTATTGACACAGCAGGGTATAATACACAGTCAGCAGATCATTCTAGCAAAATAAACCTCTTTAGGTTGATACAAGTCCCATTCGTTTCCCTTCAGCAATGTAATTCAGTGGGATTAGTCCTTTTTTTATTTTTATTTATCAGCCACTAGGCTAAAATCACTAGTCTAAATGCTTAGAAAAAGCATTGACCTTGTCAATGTCTATCAAAAATGTTTTTGGGAATTGAATGAAAGATGAAATTAAATACAATATACATTTTTTAACAAACTTAAACTTTTACTGAAGAGAAATAAGTAAATTATAAAATATTAAGATGATTAAGACTGAAATAAAAATAATACAAATATTTACTAAATGTAATACTAACACTTAACACATAAACCTATTAACTAAAAACCTATATTAATAAAACAGTAAAATTAAAATAAAAAATCCAAAACAATGAAACATTAATAAATAAGTAAAACAACACTGGTCATTGTGGGGATTTAGCTATAAGTCAGTTAAGTTAGTACTAGTAACAAGCTCAACTAGTAGTTTTGCAGGCATCATGTACTGTACTGATCAGCTACCCAATGAAGTTTGCTAACCCGTGCTCTGTGAGCGCACTGAAGGACCCTCTTGATTTGGGGAAACATCTCTTTTAGTCGGCTCTTAAACGGTGCTGTCAAACAGCAGCACAATCAAATGTGCTGAGATGAAGGGAAAGCCATCTCCTGCTCTCTCTAAAGCCTCTGACCTTTCCTCACAATCCCTTCAGACCCCACAAACCCGCACGAGCATGGGCTTATTTCACAGATCACAGATTTCACTCTGTGTACTGGGAGAAACATTGAGAAAAACTTTTCAATATGGTAATATAACACCGAAAGGAAAGAGGAGACAGAGATGAGAGATGAGAGAAAACGAGGCAAGATGAAATGGAGATCGAGAAGAGGGAGTGGAGAACAAGAGGAAAAAGATTTGAGACAAATATAAAAAAATAGGGGAGATCAAGGACAAAATGAAAAAAGAGAGGGCAGAAATAGATGAGATAGATGAGAAAGAGAGGGAAAAGAAGAGACCAGGAAGAAAGAGAAGAGAGAGGAGAATGAGTGAATACAGAGGAGAGACAGACATGAGAGCAAGGAGAGAAAGAGTGGAGAAGCGAAACTATGGAGATAGATATCACAGAGGTCATGCAGGAGAAAAAGGCGAGACCGATGAGAAAAAGAGAAGACATGGAAGAAAGAGAAGAGAGAGATGTGAAAGCAAGGTCAGAGAGAAGAATGAGAGGAGAATGGAGACATCAAAGGCTCTAGAAGAAAAGAAGAGAAAGAGATTAAATAGATGAGAGGAAAAAAGATGAGAGCAAGGAGACAGGTGAGAAAGAGAGGAGAAAAAGTTGAGACAATGAGAGCAAAAAGAGATGGTGGAGAACGAGTGGAGAACCTATGGAGATGGATATAAAAAAGATCTAGTGAGATCTAGGCAGAAAAGAGGAGAAATATGAGAGAAATAAGACAGAGACGAGACAGCAACAAGAGAGAAGAGACAGATGAGAGCATGGAAAGAAAGGAGAAAGATTAAATGGATGAAAGCAAAACAAGGAAAAGAGAGGAGAAACCATGAAGACATGAAAAACAGGTGAGATCTAGTAGAAATGGATAAAAGAGAGGAAAAAGAAGAGACAGGAGAGAAAGAGATGAGAGCAAGAAGAGAGTGAAGAATGAGAGAAGATAGACTGGAGACATAAATGAGATCAAGCAGAGAATCAAGAGGGGAGAAGATGAGATGGATAAGAAGAAGAAGAAAAAGTGAGGAGACAGAGATGAGAGTAAGGAGAGAAAGAGAAGAGAGCTGACATGAGAGTATCAGGAGACAACGAGGACAGAGTGAGACTGAGGTGAATGAGTAGAGAGCAAGAAGAGAGCAAGAGAAGGCAGAAAAGAGGAAGACACACAATGTGAACATATTCATGCATATGATAGATAAAGCTCAACTAAAACTCATGAGATCTGAGAGAAACACTCGAACAGAGTCTGCCATACTGAAGACATTTACCTATTGTGTATCCTCGTCTCAGATCGCTGCACCGCGGACCAAGGCGCTGGGAATTGGTGGTGTTGTTTTCTTGGACCTCAGATGTGGTGGTCTTGGCAACAGGTGGTGAAGATCTGTTTAAGGACAGACTCGGGATGAGCCGTGCTGCAAAACCTTGAGAGACGATATCCACCGATTGGGACTTCTTCTTCAGTCTGAGAGGAAACAGCACAGGAGACATGCAGAACTGAGTCTTCAAACCACATTGAGCAGGGTTTGTAAACTTATGGACCGTGTGCGGCGTGTAACTGTATATCGTTTTGTACTGCTAAAGCTGCCTTCATTGATTCCATCTAAAATGTTGTGTATGACTAGATCTACATGAGAATAACTTTTCTTTGCCAGTCAATTATTGGGGTGTCATGCATCCATAAAAGCCAACAGATGGAGGCAACAGGTGACATTTTGACCCATATTCTTGATGAGTGCAATATGTGTCTGAGCTTTGTGACACATATGATAATTAAAAAACAGAGCTTTTTTTCTACAATGGTAAACAGATGGTCTTTTTTTATGGCTTTTGATGGAAATCTGTTTTATATCAAACACTAAAAAAGCTTTTTATTTTTTATACGATATGTGAAATTTGCAACTCTTAAAATCATCCTGCAGGGTTTTTATGTATGGTAATGGTATAGGATGGTAAAACTATGGTACTAATATACTATGGCAACAAAAATGTCTATATACAGTATATTCATATTTAAATGGTACTCTAAAGTACTTCTAAAAAACCATATGATTAAAAAATGTGATAACATGGTGTAAGTATTTGAGACAGATCTAGTACATCCATGAGGTTTCAGTGTGCAGCTTAAGTAGAAAAATGCAACATGGCACAGTAAATTTGCCTTCGGGGGACTAAAATATTCCCAAATTTATCTGCAATTGGAAAAATGCTGCATTCTTCAAGAAATTCATTTTAGATTAAAACTACTGAACAAGACGACGAAAAGTTAAACAGTAAAAATGCAGGGGTGCCATAAATTAGGCTTTCTAGTTTGGCAGCTTCAATATTACACCAACTACTGATCATAAATCAGTAATAGAAATATTATGACAATAAAAATAATCTCAAAACAATCTATAAATATATAAAATAATAATATACCCATAATTCTAAATTATTATATATATATATATATATATATATATATAAGGACTCACAAAGGAGCCTCCAGCACCTCTGACTGCACGCTGATGGCAGACTCCAGGTGCGGTTCCCTCCCTTCTCTGTCTCTCTCTCTCTCTCAAACCAGCTCACTATTACATAATATGTGCAATCAGCCAGAAGGCAAACACTGGCCAGCAAGATTATACGGTTAAGAAACCCAACAAATACAAAAAATTGGTTAGTTAGACAACACGGAGCAGCAAGTCAACCAGAAAATGAAAGCCAGGCAGTTAGACTTTACACAAGAGTCGAGCTCAACCAGCTCAAAAACAGAATACTCATCCACCAAACCAGCCACCTCAAATATACAATCCCTGTATGTCGAGCGATTAACTTTACAATTAAAAAGTAAGAGGAAAGTTGACTAGAAATATTTTATACCCAAACAAAAAATAATTTGACAAAAATGCTTAAATCCAACTAAAATATATTATATAAACAATATAAATTTAACTAAAACCTGTTTTTATGCTTTCTTTTTATTGCGTTATTAGCTTACCAACCAATGCGACAAACACACAACTGGTCAAAAGCTTGGAATAATTCAGATATTTTTTTCAAATGTCTCTGAAAGGAGTCTCTTATGCTCACCAAGGCTGCATTTATTTGAAAACTAAACTAAAGTGTTCCTGTAGCTCAGTGGTAGAGCATTGCGTTAACAGCGCAAAAGGTTGTGGGTTCAATTCCCCCAAAAATATATAGCCTGAATGCACTGTAAGTCGCTTTGGATAAAAGTGTCTGCTAAATACATACATGTAAACGTAAATGTGAACTAAACTCAAATTAAATTACATTAAAATCAGTTTAATAAGCTGAGCTGGCTTTCAAGAAACAATTCTCATTATTATCAATGTAGAAAAACAATATTTTTGTGGAATCAGCAAAAACATTAACAAAAGTAAAAAACATGAATTACTGAATACCAATAGTAATTGAAAACATCTGAACACCAAATCAGAATATTAAAATTATTTCTGGAGGATCATATGACACTAAAGACTGGAGTAATGTGGCTGTGGCTAGAGTAATAGCTGTGGATTTTCATCTTTGCCATTGCTAAATATATTAAAATGGAATAATATAACTTTCAACTGTATTTTTGATCAAATAAATGCAGACATGGTGAGCATAAGAGACTTATGTGCTTCCGCCAGACCCGGAGATCGGCTGAATGGATTAGAAAACGGTAAAACTCAACTGTTTAACTCTTGGGGAGTTGTAAAGTGAGCATATTTTCAAAAAAGTGGAGTGTTCCTTTAAACTTTTGAGTGGTTAAAAAGTGAACATAAACAAATTAGGTTCACTCAAAGTAATTAATTTAGTCAATTAACAACCATTTTTGTGGGACTATGCAGATCAAAGATTCAGTAGATCAGTGAAGTATCAATGACACTAGAAGACAAAATCATGCAGCTAGTTTGTGATTTGTTCAGTCAGACAGGCATGCACCTGTTGACAGACACACTTTTAATTTCTCCATTTAGATGCTCCTGTTGTTCCTGTGAATGCAAAACCGTCTGCTTTTTAATTGAAATGAGGGCCGAATGGCGAGTCGTCGCTAAGATCCTGCTCTTGTTGTGATGTCGGGTGCGTATAAGCTGGTGCGGCGCTCTTTCATTCCTCCGTACAGACGAGATGTGGTGCCAATCATCGCCGTGGCTTTATCTATTATTCACAGCTCAGAAAGACAGTGAGGGGGAGAGGAGGGTCTGGACAGCTTCCAGTCTTCATTACACCAGATGTAAACAAAGCACCAGCTTTCTTTCAAACAATAATAACCACAGCCGCCTCGCCACATGACTTCTGCTCTGATTAGGAGAACATATTCATGCCGAAGATGTATTTTAACCATCAGCACCGGCCGTCGCTGCTCGAGTGTTTATGTAAACAACATTCTCCTTCAATTAAGGGGTAGATAATGTGATTCGTAGATGCAGAGGCTGCACTGAATCGGTACAGAACATCTGCCGTGAAAACACTGTTTACTGCTCGAGCTATAATTCGAAAATCAGTTTTCTAAGTCAAAATAATCTGAACCGGGAAACTCTCCTAAGCTGCTGAGCAGAAGATGGTAGAGGTCAAGCAAGGTCACCAGAAGATAGACGCCTTGGTGTAAGGGGGAATATCATGAAAACAAGTAAGGATCATAAACGTCTAGGTTACATACGTAACCCCGGTTCCCTGATGGAGGGAACGGAGACGTTATGTCGTGACGACATAGGGGATTTACCTGGAAGCCCCGAACATCTCTGACTAAGAGAAAACGCCAATGAAATTGGCTAGTGGATTTTGCATACCTGAGCCACTCCCCGTGCATACGGGTATAAAAAGGCGACAGGTGCATCCACTCATTAGGTTTTACGCTGAGGAGCCGAGACGAGTCCCTGGCAACCAGCGATGGTTCAAGATTGTGGCATGGGGACATAACGTCTCCGTTCCCTCCATCAGGGAACGGGGGTTACGTACGTAACCTAGACGTTCCCTATCTGTCGGTCACTACGAGTTATGTCGTGACGACATAGGGGTCCCTATGGAAAGCGCCACAAGCTGAACCCCGTCACAACCTTGTGGCATGCAGATGTTGACAAGCGAGTGCGTGACAGACAAATGCCATGCAAGAGGTTGCAACCTTCCTACCGCTCCAGTGCAAATTCGCTAACCCTGGTGCCCACCGGGACCACTGAGTACATCGCTGCTGGAGATAGCCAAGCCGCTGTTCCTTTCCCCACGGAATCGGAAGGGATTTCGACCTTCAGTGAAAAACAGCTTCAGGTCTTTCCTATTTGTTGTTACAGCTTGTCGTAATGGCAGGGAAGCGGGCCTTCCAGAGAGGGGCGCTACGGAGGCCACATCCTGCCCGAAGGGAGGTAACATGTGGAGACACTGATATGGACTGGCCCAGGCTTGGGGTAGTACTACATACGACTGGACTCTGGGGCAGATCCTACCTAGGAGTAGGGAGGAGGGCTGCCAGCAGAACCTGACCGAAGCTCTGTCACAGGGAAGACACGGGTTTACCGTGAGGGAAACCTTACCGTGGAAGAATACGCATATGGGATTACCCGAAGGGGAATCAGGCCATACGGACACCTAGCCCAGTACAGGGGCTGACCGGAGACCCAGGCGAGCTAACACCAGTACTGGGCCTGGCGTCAGACTGCTCCGCCCAGTCTGACTGCCGGGGGTGCTTGGAGGATTCCACCAGGGTTCACCGTCCGGGGAACTGAACTGGGGGAGAAAAAGGCGCTCGTATCCCCGGGTGAGGGGGAATGGCGCAGCAAGCGTGACACCGGCCAGTTCTTCCCGCCCATTACTTACCAACACACGGGAAGAAACTGGCTCAACGCGGAGATTGTAGAATCTTGCGAAGGTGTTCGGTGTCGCCCAGCCCGCAGCTCTGCAGATGTCTGCCAAAGAGGCGCCGTGCGCCAACGCATGGGAGGAGGCAACACTCCTGGTGGAGTGAGCCCTCACCCCCAGGGGGCACGGCTAGCCTTGCGACTGGTACGCCAAGGCGACGGCCTCCACTATCCAGTGGGCCAACCTCTGTTTGGAGACAGCCTTCCCTTTCTGCTGCCCTCCGTGGCAGACAAAGAGCTGCTCGGAGCTTCTGACGCTCCGGGTGTGGGTCACGTATATGCGCAATGCTCTTACGGGACACAGCAACGCTAAGGCTGGATCTGCCTCCTCCGAGGGCAGTGCTTGCAGGTTCACCACCTGATCGCGGAAGGGCGTGGTGGGAACCTTGGGCACGTATCCAGGCCGGGGTCTCAAGACAACGTGAGAGTAGACCGGCCCGAACACAAGGCACTCTTCGCTTACCGAAAACGCCTGGAGGTCCCCGACCCATTTGATGGAAGTGAGCGCGGTCAGAAGCGCTGTCTTAAGAGACAGGAACTTCAGCTCGACTGAGTCCAGCGGCTCAAAGGGGCCCCTCTGAAGTCCAGCCAGGACGATAGAGAGGTCCCAAGAGGGTACAAGGGGAGGCCTGGAGGGATTCATCCTCCTGGCCCCCTTCAGGAACCTCACGATGAGATCATGCTTTCCCAGGGACCGGCCGTCCACTGCATCGTGGTGAGCTGCAATAGCGGCTACATACACTTTCAAGGTGGAGGGTGACAGCCTACGCTCCAACCTTCCTTGCAGGAAAGAAAGCACTACTCCAATCGTGCATCTTCGGGGGTCTTCTCGGCGAGAAGAACACCAGGTCACGAACAGACTCCATTTCAGTGCGTAGGTTTGCCTTGTTGAAGGGGCTCTAGCCTGAAAGATGGTCTCTACCACCGCCGGTGGTAGACCACTCAAGTCTGCCGCGTCCCGTCCAGGAGCCACACATGGAGGTTCCATAGATCTGGACGCGGGTGCCATATGGTGCCGAGCCCCTGAGAAAGGAGGTCCTTCCTCAGAGGAATGCGCCAGGGAGGTGCTGTCGCGAGGGAAATGAGTTCGTGTGAACTGCGTGTGACTCCAGAGGAGGAGATGGCGGGCGAGCTGTGACATGCGGTGTGATCGTATACCCCCCAGCCGGTTGATATACGAGACCGCCGCAGTGTTGTCCGTGCGGACTAGCACGTGCTTGCCCAACAGCAGTGGCCGGAACTGCCGCAAGGCTAAATGCACTGCCCACAGCTCTAGGCAGTTGATGTGCCAAAGCAGTCGGGGCCCTGTCCAGAGCCCCGAGGCTGCCTGCCCGTTGCATGTAGCGCCCCAGCCCGTGCTGGAGGCATCTGTTGTGACAACAGTATGCCGGGACACTTGTTCTAGGGGCACCCCGGCCCGTAGAAAGGCAAGGTCTGTCCAGGGGCTGAGGGAGCGCCGACACTGCTGGGAGATACCTACTCGCAGTGTACCGCGGCGCCATGCCCACCTCGGGACCCGGGAGTGTAGCCAGTGCTGAAGTGGTCTCATATGAAGCAATCCAAGCGGCGTGACTGCAGCTGCGGATGCCATATGCCCCAGGAGCCTCTGAAACTGTTTCAGTGGTACCACATTCCTGCCTCTGAAGGAACTCAGGCAGTTCAGCACTGCTTGGGCACGTTCCTCCGTGAGGCGTGCCGTCATACTCACCGAGTCTAACTCCACACCGAGAAAAGAGATTCTCTGCGCAGGGGGGAGCTTGCTCTTTTCCCAGTTGACCCGAAGCCCCAACTGGCTGAGGTGCCGGAGCACCAAGTCCCTGTGATCGCCCAACTGCTCTCTGGATTGGGCTAGGATAAGCCAATCGTCGAGGTAGTTGAGGATCCTGACGCCCACTTCCCGTAACGGGGTAAGGGCGCCCTCTACAACCTTCGTGAACACACGGGGAGACAGGGAGAGCCCGAAGGGGAGGACCCTGTACTGCCATGCCCGACCTTCGAACGCAAACCGTAGAAACGGTCTGTGTCGCGGAAGGATCGAAACGTGAAAGTAAGCGTCCATCAGGTCGATCGCTGCAAACCAATCCTGGGGCTGAAGGCATTTGATCATGCGCCTGTGCATCAGCATCTTGAACGGGAGCTTGTGCAAAGCCCGGTTCAAGACTCGCAGATCCAGGATTGGCCGAAGGCCGCCACCTTTCTTGGGTACGATGAAGTAAGGGCTGTAAAACCCCTGCCTCATCTCGGCTGGAGGGACCGGCTCAATTGCATCCTTTGCCAGGAGGACAGCAATCTCCTCGCGCAAGACAGCGGCGTTCCGGACTGCCACCGACGTCTCGAGAACGCCGTTGAACTTGGGAGGTCGCCTGGCGAACTGAATCGCGTAGCAGAGTCGAATTGTGCGCGTGAGCCAGCAAGACAGGCTGGGCAGCGTGAGCCACGCCTACAGACGCTGTGCAAGCGGCTCTAACGGCACAATCGACGTACCTGTGGTGGTGCAGCGAAAGGGAGTAGGGGTGGATGACACCGAAGGCGGTGCGTTCTGAGGCATCCTCACCGAACTCCCTGGGTCCCGAACGGGACTGGCCAGAGGTGCGTGGGGAGGAATGTCGTCCCCGAACCGTACTCTCTTGGCTACTGGCAAAATGGGTCGTGGGCGAGAGTGAGAAGGCACAGCGTCGCACACTGTCGTCCCATGGACCTGAGAACCCGGAGGAAATGGAAATTGCTCTTTCTTTGAGAAGGTGGGTACTGCTGGCCCTTGGACCAGCGGCGGAACAGAAACAAAACGAAACAGAAGATTCTCCTCCCGGCCCTCCACCGGGGGAAGGAGCGGCGCTGTTCTCGCCGTCTCCTGAGAAAGAGCAAACTCCAAAATCTCCGGGTTGCCCGCGTCAGGGCCGCTTCGTCGACTTCCTGGACGACTTGGGGCCTGGCTGGGACGCGGGGGGCGCCGCTCTCCTGCGAGAGGCTCGACGCACCGGCCTATGTGTCGATTCGGCCTGGGGCGGAGCAGCTCTGGTGGACGCAGGAGGGTGCCCACGGCGACGGGCAGACTGAGGAGTCTGCCCGGGAACCGGACGGGATGTTCGCTGCGTGAGGAGTAAGAGGTCCGTGGGGGTGTGCCCGGCGGAGAGGCTCTTACAGTAACCCTCAGATCTCCCAGAGCGTCAGCCGGCGATCCTCTGCTCGAGCCAGAGAGATCAGCACGGGTGGCGGCAGAGGGTGCCAATCCTTTCATAAAGGAAAGGCGAGATCGCAGCGAAATCATGCTCATACGCCCACAACAGACGCATGAGTCATCCACGAACGCAGCTTCAGCGTGTCGGCGGCCCAGACACTGAAGACAACGATCGTGTCCGTCATCCGCAGACAGGAAACGACCGCAACCAGAAGGACACGGACGAAACGGCATCTTGAAAAAGACGCGATCGTCCGTGATTTGCTCTTTTAGAATTTGCTCTCTCAGTTGAAGTGCCCAGGGGAATCGCTGATGAGAGGGACTCCGCTGATCGCACCGTTACGCCAACCGGGAACAAAACAAAGATGAACGGCTTTGTGGAGATCAGCACTCTTCTCATCCACTCGGCTCCGAAGCAAAAATCTAATGAGTGGATGCACCTGTCGCCTTTTTATACCCGTATACACGGGGAGTGGCTCAGGTATGCAAAATCCACTAGCCAATTTCATTGGCGTTTTCTCTTAGTCAGAGATGTTCGGGGCTTCCAGGTAAATCCCCTATGTCGTCACGACATAACTCGTAGTGACCGACAGATAGGGAAAGCCTATTACTGCATTTAAAAAAAGTAAAAAAATACAAAAATAAAAAAACAGCGCAGACTGTACTCATTATTAAACGGACGAAAATGCAATACTTCAAGGCACTCGTATAGAAAATATAAAAAGCCTTTCATTAACCAGGCTACATCATTAAAAATATTAAAAGTGTATATCATATCTGCTTTTGGGCATAAAACGCATGTGTGTGTTTAACAATTTAACAGTTTCATTTAGTGTGATTATTAAAAAATAAACTAGATAATAAATACATTTAAAAAAAATCCTATTATTGGACCAATGCAAGCTTGTAAAACAGCAACATTTTGACAAAATGGCCCATGATGTCTATCTGGCAGAATTAATTAACTTACAATTAAAAATAAATTTTTAACAATGAGATTTTTTTTGCACTGCATTACTGAGAACAGCAGATAAAATGTGCTCAACTATCATGAACACAATGTCACAAACCATATAATCTAAATGGTTCCAAAAAAAGTTTTACTTTCTTTACTTTAAACTAAAAAGGATGTTTTTCTCTCTTGATTTGGGCTGAAATATGACCAGGTCATGTCCTGGACAGGCTTCATGAGATTCACCCACACATCTCTCTGACTGTGTTTTTGAACCACTAAAATATCCCAAATCCCCCTACTCACAGGACGTGGGACGGATCAGCGGGGAGAACAATGTGGTGGGAAATTGCAGAGAGATTAAAAGCTTTAGCAGGGGGCTGATGGCCGCCGTGAGTGTGGCTGCTCTTTATCGCTGCCAACAGAGTACGACGGGGACACGTTGTGTGGGGAGCAGAAGGGGATCTCTCTCTGTGTGTGTGTGTGTGTGTGTGTGGGTGTTACAGCACCTACGATACTTATCTTACAGATAATGTTTAAAGGAGCGAGATGAATAGCTGGCATTTGGTTCTCTTCTTCCTCATGCTCCATGCAGAGTTGCATTGCCAGACATTCGGAGATTAAGCGTAGTAGTCACATGTTTTGGCAAAAGATGCATAAACAACAGGGAATTCAGGCAAAGCCAGAGCACGCTTATCTCGCTCGGAAAGATGGATTTGAGCCCGGGTGAAACTCAGATCTGGTGTGCACAGGGAACTGAACAAATCCATGTGAAGGATTGACGTCAACGCTGGGGCCCGCTTGTTGCACCGATCTTTGAAGGCAAATATTAGATACTCTCGGGTGCCATTACCATGACCAGAATACATGCAATGAAACTAATGAGGACATGAGAAAGACATGTCATTTAGAGGAGACAAGCAGCTCCTGTGGGCCCTCATGGCTGCTTACACATGGCTGTTATGAGAGAGTTATGGGACACTGGCCTTGACAGGCCTCGGCCTTTCAAACGCCTGATGGCTTAATCGAGTCAGTCGAGGAGAGGGATATAATATAGCTTGAGAGTGCATGACACAGCATCTGAAGTAAATCTGATTAAGTCTAAATGCTATCTAGAAACAAAGACTAGCTACATGAATTGTTAAAGGAATACTGTTCACCAAAAAAATTAACATTTACTCACTGTCAGGCCATCCAAGATGTAGATGAGTTTTTTGCTACATCAGAAAAGATTTGAATAATTTTGCATTACATCACTTGCACAACAGTGGATCCTATGCAGTGAATGGGTGCCGAAAGAATGAGAGTCCAAACAGTTAATAAAAACATCACAATAATCCACACAACTCCAGTCCATCAATTAATGTTTTGTGAAGTAAAAAGCTGCATGTTTGTAAGAAACACATCTGTCATTAAGATGTATTAGGAAACATTCAGTTTCGTTTGTTTAGGTTTCTTCAGACTGTTTCTTTCGACTAAAATACAAGCCCTCTATCCAGAAAAAGTTGTCTTATCTAACAATAATACAGTTTTAATATGTGACCCTAGACCACAAAACCAGTCATAAATGTCAGTTTTTATTTTATTAAGATGTATACATAATCTGAAAGCTGAATAAATAATATTTCCAGTGATGTGTGGTTTGTTTGGATAGGACTATATTTGTCTGAGATACAACTATTTTAAAATCTGGAATCTGAGGGTGCAAAAAATTAAAACATTGAGAAAATGACCTTTAAAGTTGTCCAAATGAAGTTCTTAGCAATGCATATTACTAATCAAAAATGAAGTTTTTATATATTTAAGGTAGGAAATTTACAAAACATCTTCATGGAACATGATATTTACTTAATGTCCTAATGATTTTTGGCATAAAAAAAAATATATTTTGACCCATTCTGTGTATTTTTGGCTATTGCTACAAATATACCCCAGCGACTTAAGACTGGTTTTGTGGTCCAGGCCGGGTCACATATGTTGGTGAATTTTGATGTGAGATGGAATTTCTGGAAGAGGAGTTATTTTGGATTATGGACTCATATTTTGGCCAGAAGAGACCGCTGTTAAAACGCATATATGTTGGATTTGTTTCTTAAAATTATGCAGCTTTTCGCCTCACAGTATGTTAATTGTTGGACTGAAGTCGTGTGGATTGTGATATTTTTATCAGTTGTTTGGACTCTCATTCTGACGGCACCCATTCACTGCAGAGGATCCATTGGTGAGCAAGTGATGTAAAGTTACATTTCTCCAAATCTGTTGAAATGAATAAACAATCATGTCATCTTGGATGACCTGAGGATGACTAAGCAAATTTTCATTTCAGCATATAAAAATATATCAAATTATTTAATTTGACATTTTAAACTGACAGAATCTTGACAGCATTAAAACTGAATTGATCACTTTACACTGACATTTTCTTTATTTCATTGCTACGTATAAGAAAGTGAACAGTTTAGAAAAGTGGTTGGCAGTAAAGCATGAGCAATGCAAGTGACAAAATGATGCCACACACTGAAATAGATATGTAAAATAGTGAGGTCATGTGACAACTATAATACTATTTGAAATATTTATCACTGCATAATGCATTTGAACAGTATTTCAGAAAAAAGTAGGCAGTGTGTACTGTAGTAAGTGTATATATTATGCACTAGATAGTTTGTCACACTACACCGCTTCTCCTTGGAATGTTCCATAAAACTACTGTCAAACTAAAAAATAACTTTGTAGTCTTTCTACATAATTGATCCTTCGCATGGAGGTTGTTTGACAGATGATTTGACCAATCATAATGCCGAATCTGACATTTTTTCTGACAAATAAACCCGCAGTTGAGACAAGACACTTTCTGACATTCATTCATGTTTATTTCGCGTTATAACTAGTAAACGGTTCACTTGCAACTTGAACTAAGGCGATAGATATCTGTCAAGACACAAACATTTTTTTATTGTTTGAATTTCTTAAAAAAAAAAAAAATTCATACCAAAGGTAACCTGCTCTGTCAAGTCTGTCGGCATGTTGTGTGTGTCCTCTGCTTTGCAATGTATTTTTCACTGCGTGAGAAAATGTGTGGCTCATTGGACATATCAACAGTAACTAAGGGGGTGGGTCTTTGGGAAGGAAATACTGGTAGCTACTTCATAAATGCATGAAGCTGTTTGAATTAGTGGGAATTTACTTGAATGCAAAAGTGCATACACATTTACATGTATTCATTCAAATGTTTCACCACATTGTGCAGGAATTTCTGATTAACATTAAACCACACTGTGTTAAATGAAATTGCAAAGCATAAAGTAGGTAAAGTGATAAATCAGCTTCCAACAGTGCTGTGAAATAAACTTGCGTCTGCACTGGAGTAAACAGCTCGAGGCTTGAACAAACGTTTGGTCAGAGTTGCATTAAAATTCAACGTGCTGAAGTTTAATACCAGAGGGGACAGGCTGTTTTTGTTTTTATTTGGTTTACAACAGTAACTATATTCAACCTCAGGAAAACACAAATGCTCTAAATAACATTATAATGGGAATCAGAAATGACTTGACTCCCAACCTTACTGAAAGCTTTTTCTATTAAAGCATGACATTCACATACAGTATGCATGCGATGAATACTTTCAGTAAAACAAGAAAAACATCATAATCATTTGTTTTATCACCTACAGTGTAAACAGAAGAACTGGAGTTCATGTGAGAGTAGATCAAATGAGGTTTCTTCACCTGACATACCCTCTGTTACATAACACACTGATGCACAGCTGTCATCTTTCTATAAACTGACTGTCACTCTGCACAGCACATTGCATGCAACCTGCATTTCTGCCCAAATCTTCTGATGAGACATCATTTTTTATACTCCATGTCTTCTTTTCTCACTCTGATTTCTCAGCATCAGCTCTTGATGGTTGTATTAGCATGGGAGAGAGAGAGAGAGAGAGAGAGAGAGAGAGAGAATTATGTGCGGTTGTAGAGAATGGTCTCATAAACTGCTGTCTAAAAGCAAAAAAATAAATAAATACAGACAGCAAAACAGCATTGTACAAGACTCAAAGTTGACAGTTCTTATATTTTATGGAATATTGAAGTGTTTACTGTACGTTTTATCCATGCACAAAACGTCTTCTCTAAATATGTGATGAAATCCCTCCCCCTTCCAGCAACCTGTCAATCATGAGATCGCAGCAACTATCAAACAAAGATCCGTCACTTCCAAATGGACAAAAGGTGCAAGACTTTCAATTCATTAGCCACTATAGGTATGTTTATGATAATACATTCATATTATATGATAACAAATACCAGTTTGCAATATCAAGCAGCATAACGGACTGATTTTGTACAGCTAAAATAATTGCAAGTGATTGACACCAAAAGCCTTCACTCTAGTAAAAAAAAAAAAGTTTTATTAATTGGGAAATAAAAAACGATCACAGCATTTTATGCTGGCTTTAAAATGAGAACTAAAGGTATGTTTGGAATAGTTTACCACCAGACTACTTGTACTACTCTTGCAGTATACAATATACCAGCTATAATGTTACTTGGCAAAAAGTTGTACAATGTTATAAAAAAGCTTAAGTTAGTAGTGTTAATAGTTAACAGTTACTTCCCAAAATGTGCATCATACAACCAAAGTGTATCGTGTAGAATATTGTATCCCACGATACAATGCACTCAAATATTTAGTTTCCAGTGAGACAAAAACTAGAAACAATACCAACTGTGACCTCCTTTTTGACTATTTATTTAGACAGTCAGTAAAAAAACGAACACATTTTTTTTGTGTAACAGCCAATTTGTGTAATTTTAAACTCTGCAATTTTATTAAAGAATCATGTTTCTTTCAGAAATAATAACTGGATGTCATTCGCTAAAGTAGACGTAAAATAGTGAGGTCATGTGATCATTTAATATTACTATATTAAATACTATATGGATTTTTTTTATTACATAGTGCATACAAATATTACAAGTTAGCATTTTAGTTGTTTCCATCGTCCCAAAGTCAATGTTTTTGTTAAAGGGATGACAAAACATACATCAGAAATACCCCACTCATGATTTTTTAGGTTTTAATGTACAAAGGCAACAATATAGCATACTATTGCACCAGATCCACATTTAGCAAACCTCACAAAAAAAGTGTACAATGACTGAGCAGCAAACATTACTTTGCAGGTACATCTCTCTTGACACTGCCTTTGTGTTTCTAACTGAATCAGCATAAAACAATGCACACAGCAGATGCAAACACATTATGGTCCTCGCTGGGATTTAAAGATTCCTACAGCAATTACCAGCATGTGCTGGTGGAGCGGGACGGCAGAGTTGTTATCAGAGCACCTTGGTAAATCAGCAACTAACAGAGGTGCTGCTATTCAGTTCACAACATACATCAATATTACTGAAACACAGCCAGCAGACCAGAGCTGATAACCGGGAGGAGTTATGAAGAACCCCCAGGAATACATTGGTTTCATTAATGCGCTAAATGTGACGCTGGGTAGACTTCTAAATTCTCCCTCTCGGAATCAGCGCACATCTCTCAAGCGGTGTCTCTCTCACACACACAACACACACACAGTGTTCCCGAGGCCTTGAGTTAACCGCAGCCTCTCAATAACTCTCTAGTTGCTAGCCACATTCCTGCTTTCCTGCTCTCTCATTGGTGGAGACGGAGAGCCGAGGGCAAATATGATTGGAGGAGAACATTGATGATTTCAGCAGGAAACTAAACTGATTTATAACACAGAGGACAGAGAATGAAGGAAAGGAGAAGAGAGGTTCATTGTATCCCATGTGTTGTGGTGAAGTGAGAGCACTGTGATGCTTTAAGGGGTCGAGCCACAGCAGATTCAGGTCAGACTCATTTGTTTTAAGCCACACTTTAATGAGTCGCAGGTAAACAGAACAACTCTCACTTCAGACTACTGACCTTGAGATCTCATGATGAACAAATAATATCTGTAGCCCTGTGAGGTGACAGTTAATGAAAAAAAAAACTGAAAAAAAAGTACATTCTGAAAAGAAATTCCATCAGTATCTTTTAGGATGTGGATGAACAATGTGCATGTGGAAATAGAAATTTGGAAATTGAATCAAAACAAAAAATGAATGTGTATGCAATTAAGTGTATTTTGAATATGTCTATTACGTTTTCAATTATCAATTGCTCTATTATCACTTTTCCACAGCCCTTTATTTAAACAAAATCGAATTAATATATTTTTTAGCTAGAACACATTAAATTGATCAAAAGTGATAAAGAAATGTATTATGTTACAAACGATTTCGGTTTTAAAAAAGCTGTTCTTTTGAACTTTCTATTAATCAAAGAATCCGGATGCATCATGGTTTTCACAAAAAAAATAAGCAGTACAACTGTTTTAAACATTGACAATAATACAAAATGTTTCTTGATTAATTTGGCATATCTACATCTTAGAATGATTTCTGGAGGATCATGTGACACTGACGACTGGAGTAATGATGCTGAAAAATCAATCACCAAACACCAATGACTTGTACATATGGGTACAGTCATTTCATACACTTCAAAACTGTTGCAACAGAGGGCAAAATACAATTTAAGTACATTAATTATGTTTCCATCTTTGTTGCCACAGTTTAGAAGTGCCTTTTTCTCTTCTAAAGAAGGGGGTGTCCCAGTACTTTTGTCCATATAATGAATGTACAAGTAATTAGTGTTTGGTGATGAGTTTTTGGCTCAAGGTCTGCATTTAAAGTCACACCAGAGGTGTTCAGCTGGGATTAGGACTTGTCTTTCTGCAGACCAGTCAAGTTCTTCCACACTGACTGAATCATCATTTCTCTTTGATTCTCGTCTTATACACAGAGACACTGTCATGTTAGAATAGAAAAGGGTCCTGTCCAAACTGTTGCTATAAAATTAGAAGAACACAATTCCCTAGAATATCATTATATGCTTAATAATTAAGATTTGTACTCATGGAAATTACTAAAGTAGTCAAACCTTTCATTAAAAGGTGGTGACCAAATACTTTTGGCAATATAGTGTATATAGATTCGTTTTTAAAAGAAATAATATAAGTAAATACATTTTTTTTTCGTATAAAACAAATAAACAAAGTAATTTAGCAAAAATATGAACATCATATATTTGCTTTTAAAACCCACAGGACTCAATTAAATGTGTTATTGTAAACGCTGATGCAATATGCAATAAAAAAAATTGTATTTGATTAAAAGGCATTTTCACTAACAGTCTCCAAAAGCAACCCTTTAGACTTATATTTAGCAGTAGTTTATGTGCTGTAGGGGGTCATCTCACTGCGCAGCGGCCAGTTCCTCCCTCACAAGACATCTGCTTCTGCTGGCAGGGACCAGTGGACAGAAACAAGACACATGTGTACAGACTCCCATCGCTGGCACTGGAGGACGAGGTCACAGGGGAGGACGTGTTTATGAAACAGTTGCTGCTTAAAAGCCATGAGCTACGAGTGAGAGTCGAGAAACATGAAGAGTTCAGAAGAGTACAGCATGGTCTTTAATGGCTCACATGGGTGAACTCTTGGTTCAGATGATGGTCTGGGCTCCTGGCGCTTTTTTCTGGGTCGATCCGTGGATTTCCACACGTTCCCCTCCAACACCTCCCATACACCAGTCGGTCTGCGCTGGCTCAGGGCAGCTGGCGTGAAAACGTGACCCTCACATCCCATCAGCAGTCAGCGAGCATCATGCTGGCATGACTGTGCACAATATGGGCTGGGAGCAATCACAATGAGAGATGGAAAGGGGAAACTGGACTAGTTTATACTTGAACTAACAAGTTAAAACAATCTTATTTATCATGGATTTATTCAACAGAGACCTGAATATTTGCCAAATCACAATGGCACAGCTCAGCAGAACAGTATTAAAATTCAGTTCAATAGTTCATTCCTTCAAAAGTGCACAGAAGACCGATGTTTGACCTGAGACGTAATCCACAGATCCATCTGAAATTCCGGTCATGTTCGGGCTCAGGTGGGACATCTGTTTGCTTCCTGAAAGTGAGCCGGGATAAAACCATCGAAGCATACGGTACCGGAGAGAAAAGAGCTGCAGATGACTGCCTCATAATAATTAGTTTCAGAACAGGATTTATTTATTTTATTTATTTATTTCTAAATTATAATAGGCCTTATCTATTTGCTTTCAAAAATAACATGCCTTTTATGAAGTATTATGAATTGTGAATCTGTGCAATGTTATTCCCACTTAAAGTTTTAAACACATAAGATTATGGAAGTTTAGGCTGAACAGTTTAGGCTGAACAGTGCAATTCCTGTGGACTTTAAGTATAACAAAAGATAAATCAAATGTTCATCTAATTTAATTTAAGTTTTATTTTTACTCTTTACTCTAATATACAAAATTACTAAATTTGTATTCTAAAATTACTCTAATATAACAAATATTACTCTTAATGGGTCTCTTTGTCCAGTAAAATGCTTTCCAGTACAATCTTAAGTAAAATCTTTAAAAAAAGAAAGACAACAATGTAAAAAATAATTATTATTTGGAAAACTGCTATATAAATAAACAATAGCTTGATTGCTTACTAAAGAGTATTTTTTGAGAAAATATAACTAATATTTTAAGCGTATTTTTCTGGCAAACCGCAGTTGTTAGCTTACACAGTAATGTTTTAATGTTTGACAATTAACAAGGATGGATGGATGGATGAATAGATTAATAATAATTCAGTATTCCATGCAGTGTGTTTTGAGTGTACTACTGGACATATAACAATGTAGATTGTCTGTATATTACATATATAGAAAAATGTATTCAGTATAATAGATACAATCTGATTTCTTCAATACATAAATGATATGCAAAGTGCAAAAAAAGTAGGAGTATTACGCACATAGCCACAGTGAGCTTGAGAATTAAAACTTATTTTAAGTTCTTATTTTAAGTCTTATCTTAAACTCATTCTAAGAATGTACATCTCCGTTCCAGTCCTGAGCATAATAGCGTTCATCACTCCGAGCATAATAGTGCTCATCTCTATGACACTTTACAAGAACAACATCAGTCTTAAGAACCAGCCTTGAGTTTTAATTTCGATGAGGAGACAAAGGAACTGTGGGAGCTTCATTTGATCGAATTGTTCCAGATGGTTCTGGACTTTCTGTGGTAGTGCAGTCCATTGTGTACATCTTTAAATTGCTCATATTTAAGCACGTCATGCTGTATGACAGACAGTTGCAATCATGTGCTGCTGCTGAAGAGAGAAGGAATGATGAACATTGTTCTGCTTTGAAAGCTTATGATTATCAGAAATAACAGGTCAGTGAATGAGAGAGAGTGAGCAGCACTAAGGTAGAATTAAAGACTTTTTGAATCAGTCTTTTAGTTCCAGCTCCTGCTGCAGGGTAACTCTGACCAACTCCACCACTAGCTGCAAAGAAAAACTTGTGTGCAATACATTTGATCGCTCAGTGTTATCTATTCGTCTATTCATCCATGCAACTACAATATCTATCCATCCAACCATCAATCAATCCTTCCATCGATCTACAAAATCTATCCATTCATCCACCCATCCATCTACATATCTATTCATCCACCCACCCACCCATTCATCTACAATATTTATCCAGCATTCATCCATCTACAACATCCATCCATCCACCCACCTACAATATCCATCCATACATTATATAACCCATCCATCCATCCATCCACAATATCATCCATCCATGCACATTATTATTAGGGCTGTATGATGTCGCATGCGATATTTAATGCACATCTTGTCAGTAAAGTCGGTCATGTAATCGTCGGTAATTTCCATCACGTGCATGATTTCACATGGAGCAGCATTTACCACACAGAGCCATTGTTCACCGACAAGCTGCACAAATCCAGGTTGATAATAAACATTCACAATATCCATCACTCCATCTACAGTATCTGTCCATGCATAATATTTATCATCCATCTACAATATACATCCATCCATCTATCTATCCATCCATATACATCCATCCATCTATCTATCCATCCATCGCTCCATCTACAGTATCTGTCCATGCATAATATTTATCATCCATCTAAAATATACATCCATCCATCCATCCATCTATCCATCAATCCATCCATCCATATACATCCATCCATCGCTCCATCTACAGTATCTGTCCATCCATAATATATTTTCCATTGACAATATACATCCCCCCACAATATCCATCATCCATCCACAAAACCCATCCATCCATCTTCAGAGTTCTGACTGAACTGTGCTGAACACAATTAAAAATAACTTTCAGTTTTACAATTCATTTGAGGTTTTACATTAATTAAAAAATGTACTAAATAAGCTATAACGTTTTTGGTATGTAAAATAATTTAGTTTTTAATATATTATTTTCAGACATGAGCAGACCTATGTACTCACGTAATTAATGTTACGCATTTAACGAACACTTACAAGCACACACTTTGGCAGAATTCAATGCAAGTAGTCATTAGCAGCCATTAGTTCTGTCACATTGAGCATCAGAATGGACACATTTGTTAAGGGAGAAAACGAAATGTGGAAAATGCCAGCGAAGGAATGCATTCAAACAAGAATAGTCGCAGCATCAGCGGTGAAGAGAGTGCTGGACTTTCGGTTTGCCCCCCCACTCACTTGAAGATGTTCAGATAAAAAGAAACACGCATAGGCTACTATTCAGCAATCATCCTTATTACAGAAACGTAGCAAAACGTACATCTCTGGAGAGAATCTCAGATTATTACATTCAAAAATGCTTTCCATATTTAATAACACGTCCGTGCGCGTCTTACAGACTGCAACTTACAATCACAACTTCATTGTGCTGTTACTCAGTTCAAGCAGAATTTCACTAAATTGGTTCCAGACAGCATCAGGTGTTTTAGTAATGGTGTGTAGAATTATTTATATTTTTATTTAAATACATGTAATCGTTTAGATATCATAATATTTAGGATATAAATAATATTATAAATCTGGTTGGTTTGTATGATGGCATAATATGTAAATGACATGCGTGCGGCCCGTTAGACTTTCACTTGGACCATAGTGCGTCACGGTGAAAAAAAGGTTGAGAAACACTGGTCTACACTGCCTTCTTCCATCTGGACACAACAGATGGTGGATGAATTCAATATGGGGCCGTTATCAAGTGATCATCTTCTCGATTTTACTGTTTAGAGTTCAAAACACTGCCTTTATCCATTATCCAAAGTCCATTTCACTTTTATAACCCAACCAAAAGCACATATTTCAACAAAAACTCTAAGACCTTCATCTAACAGCTGAAACAATAACATTCACGTTGTTTTGTTAAATAGTGCCAAAAGAAATGCACCATGTTTTGGTTTGTGTCCCATGTGCTGGAACATTCCAGACAGCAGCTGGAAAGGGGCTTTGCCAGTCATGTAACAGGCTAGTCCTTTCTGTCTTAAGCCACTGGTAAACGCACAACCACGTGGCTGACCATTCAAAGCAGTAAGAGGTATATATTATGTCAACGTGCAAGATCAATCTCAAAGCAACGTCTGTAAGGCAGGAAAAGCAGAGCAAGGATTACAGTAGCCACCACTAGCTCTGATTTACAAATGAATGAAACATCCCTAGGTTTAGATCGGATTCATTGCGGGTGTCTGTTCAGGCCTGCACGGGTCAGAGATTATAGCAGTTAATACAGTAGCAGTATTAACCACAACGCTCGGGCTGTTTATCAAGGTGATGACCCCATACATACAGGAACATACATAGTTACTGGACAATAATATGCAAGACAAACAATGTCGAACTACACCTGACTATGTAGGTCTGTTAGTCCAACTTTTAAATGACATTTTTAAAAAGATTAATTATTGCTTTTTGTAAACTTTTAAAGTGCATTTTTTGTCTTGTTGTGTGTTGTTCAATACAATGATCCTGAAATCTATACACAAAATCTAAGTATTGGCAGCAACACTAAAAAAAAAACAAAAAAAAAAAACATGCAAATTTGTTTCTCTCTAACCATTCCTATGAAGGTAAAAACAATACATGCAGTCTGAATGCAGTGTATGATCTTTGCTTCCCTGCTTTCATTTCATACTAATAAACAGATCCCACCCAATTACATAAACTCATGTGCAAGCGTGTGATAATTACAATGGTGGCTGAATATTGATGAGTGGTTCTCTCCAGAGAGAAAGCAATCCTTTAAGTGAACCTCAAACGAAATGCTAAACAATTTCAATTTGACCGACACTGAGCCTGCAACATGATCACACTGCACAGTGCACACACACAGATTCTTAAAAGAAACAATTTCTCACTGTTTATGCATGCTGCAATGCAGCAAACTGGCGCTACACCTTTATGAAACATGCTGCTTCCTGTGCAGTAGACTGGGCGGCAGCAGCTGTTACACTCTTGAACTTCTCTTCAGTGTGTGACACATAGAAACAAACTCATGCACACACACACAAACAACCAGGCACATAAATACACACACAAACGCAAACATGGACTCGGATTAGTGGAGTTAATTAATTAGCTGCTAAATGAGCTAAACTGCCACCCATCAAATTACTTCTACGAACTTACCCAACAAAACTTAATGAACAACTGTATATCTCTATTAGATTATAAATGCAAAAACAAGTTTATAGCCAGAACTTACTTTATACTGTACTTCAGCTTATATCATCACATTTTTGAATGACAGATATCCTCAAATTATAAATGATTGTCATGTACAGTTACCCGTATTTTGCTTCTAATAAGTTATTAATGAATTGAAAATAACTGACAATAAATTATATATACCTCGTATATAACTTGATGTCTCTGAATTGACTGAAAATAAAATACTACATTTGTTATTCAGATTCTGAACAAATTGTACAGAAGCAAGCAATACAGCAGTTTTAGAACTGTCCCATTATAATCACTGAAGCAGTCACTCAAATAACGGTTTGATCCCTCCAGTTCTCCTACGAATGCTCCCATTATAATCAACGAACCGTACACTGCACAATAAATCTCTTATTTACACCATGTCTACGCCTTGTTGATTATAACGGGTGTGTTCTAGTTTTGTCACGTTGCTTGCATGCAGTGTACATTGGTGTTACACTGAGAGCCATGACATCGAGTGATATATTTCCAAATGTCCACTTAAGCATTTTGTTTTTATCCTAAAGCTTAGAGAGGTTTCTTAGCATTTTCCTATGCTCAGGTGAACATAAGTGAAACTTAAAACATGCATTTATGGATCAGACAAATTAAACCATACTTATTAGGACCGGTTTGTATTACTGGTAAGCCTTTAGATTCATTTAAACATATCTGATTTGCCATCGTCACAATATGCTACATGATACATCCTACTAATGCCAGTAATGTTTTTACAGTAGTACATGCTATGAACTCCATGATGTAACAGTGTGTGTCTGAAAACAAATATACAGTACTATCTCAAATTTAGCCTAGGTCAGAGGCTAAATAGTTCTGATGAGCTTTAGATGCACTGAAAGGGGAAGGTGCAGGGATAAAAGGACGGATGGATGAATGAATTGAAAGATAAATGCTGGCGGAGGACAGGGGGTTGGCTTTCATCGGCCGGGCTAACTGGGACACTGCAGTTAAAACTCTGTAAATCCACTTTTTCTGATCAAGTAGGATTATCGTGACCCCCGCTCGGCTTAAAGTGTGTCCTGGAGTGCTCACTTCACTTCAAACAAACACAGAGGCTTGAAACACAACCTAATAAGAGTGTCAGCTTGCAAACATATCATATAAATGCCATGCCTCACTTTAACCTATCCTCATAGCATCTGCTTATATGTCAGCATGTTAGGGTGTTTACAGATCCACATGAAAAAGTACCCCATATTACTATGATATTCAGTTCAAGTAAAGTTTTTTTTTAAGGCAGGGAAAACATATCAAATCAACAGAGCTAATGTAATGAGCAAGACACAAGAGGCTGGTAAATATACAGCTCATTATAGCAACATACAGTATTTAACCATCCTCATCACAAGGCTTCATTCATCAGCAATAAAAAAAATCCCCAAACACCAGAGCATTAAACACTTACAATCCCGTCAATCCTGAAAATGTAATTTTCAGTTATCATTACTCCAGTCTTCAGTGTCACGTGATCCTTCAGAAATCATTCTAAAATGCTGATATTGTGCTCAAAAACATTCATACCATAATACGTACAAGTTCAAAACAACAGCATTTATTTCAAATAGAAATCAACTGATATTATACAAATCTTATTGGACAAAATTTACTGATAACTGAAAATTATATTTTGCCATGTCAGGAATAAATTAGGTTTCGAAATATAATAAAATAGAAAGGAGGTATGTTAAATTATAATAATATTTCACAATGTTAGTTTTTACTGCCTCTTTAATCAAATAAATGAAGACTTGGTGACTGGTGAGCATAATAGATTTATGAATAATCTGACCGACTAACCTTTGAATGGTACTGTAACTTTTACCTAAGACCTAATCAAGTCTTTTGAAAGCATGTTGGGAACTAAACATACACTGCCCAGTTTCAGTGTGCAACAAAAATTCTTCATGTAGTCCCAACATAAATGATAACTTAAATTGTACACGTTTTAAGTAGACTGAACCCAATGGAATTAAGATGAGAACATATGATGCATTTAAAATAAAGGCTAAAAACAAATTACATTTCATCTGATAGAATAAGGAGATTTGAGTATGAAATATTTGACAAAAATACATTCTTGGCACTCTGGATGTCATTGTTCAGTGTATATTGAAGAGGGAAAGTGATGGCAAATAACAGCTCTGTCTTTTGAAGAACAAGCAGGTAAGTCTCGGTCAGACAATTGCTTTCTTGTACGTTTCTCCAAAGTGAGACTTCTCAATCCTTCCAAATCTCTTCACTCCGTCTGCGTGCCACGTACATCTTTCCAACTTATACAGCAAATCTGTCTTTTAGTCTAAGAGCTGTTATTTTCCCGCTATTGATTGAACGTGTCTCAAGGCAAATTCCCCATTTAAGGATGATTTCCAGAGAAAGAGAGAGACACACAGATAAAAGCTACAATCAAAAAGCTGCAAGCTAATTCGTGTTTACTAAAAGACTGCTCTTAAACCTATTTTGATCATCAAAATCCCACATTAATTCAACTCAATAGCCTCCTTACAGAAATGGCTTTTCCAATATTAGTTGTTTGAAGGATCTAACACAAAATCTGTTATTGTTGCGCAACTTTCACCACATCTCCAGCAAGACCAAGAAACCTTGAGTATATAAAGCTGCAGTTTTTGTACGTACCGTGGTGTGTGACGTATGGGCTCCATTGATGGTGCACTTTCAGAGCTGATCTGCAGACTGACGCACTGCTGAGGTTAAGCTAAGGCAGAACGGAGATCATGTGACTGGCCTTAAAGAGAGTGGGCCACCGGGTTAATGTGTTTAACGAATATATCTAAACGACTGATGATGCAGGAAGAGCAAGTGCCAGCTTGAGCTACGCAAGGGGATTTGAAGCTGCTCGTCCGGCACAGTGAATCCAGGCAAAACAAACAAGAGTAAGAGGATATTGACAACAAGAAAAGAGGGAATTTGAATGAACGAGTGAAAAATTACCAAGCCAAGGACTACAAACACTAACAATTATTCACTCTCCTTCAGCAAGGTCAAGTTTTCAATCTACAGTATATAACTGTTGCTTACTCCGGTCACCGTTTGATCTCTAAAACTTTTGCTTTGCTCCAAATCTAATGAGCTGCCTACTAGTAAAGTAATATATTAAAATACATTTATTTCATGTTAAGTATAGTTCAAATCTATTAACATATTTACTGACATATCGCTCAAGACTTACCGAAATAAAAATGATAATTAAACTTTATTTGGAGTACTACTTATACACAATGCACATTTCTTAATATTAAGCTTAAAATTTGTTTTAATGTCACTACTGCTGAGGATTGTATTATATTTTAATAATATCAGTCTTTAAATGAAAGATATTTAAAGTGTACCAGAAGTATACTTGCAATAGTTCCACTTTTGCACTTTTCGTTGGCCAAGTTTGTTTTGTTCAGCATCATGTTTAAGGGCATACAAATGTGCAGTCAATATCGCTACAATAACAAACAAGTGCGCAACTAATGAATGTACTCAAAATTTTGGCAAAAGTCCATTGATTATTGTCAATATAGTGCATGTATATTCACTTTTAATCTAAGCATCTTTATGCTGGTTAATGCAGAACGTCTGACAGAAACTGTTGACGTACAACAGAAAAATATCCAAATCCCACAATGACACTGGCCAAACAAATAAATACAGTAAACAAAAGGATAAAATCGACAGATCTGGTCCATGTTTTTGTTACAAAATTACGTTTTATTACTGAAAGCACTTAGCCTACTCCCTCTCTCCCGCTCCCGTTCTCTCCCTCACAGACACATAACGTTATAGTTTGCACAGACCTTAACATAAGCGCTAATGTAGTTAGTACTGCTCTGACGATATTATCAGTAACATAGTTTAAGAACTTAATTACATGACTTCTCACAAGCGAGGTAACAACAACGGCACTGTTCGTGAAGAAAATTCACTCAAAGTCTCACTATAGACACTATAGATGAGATGCGGAAGAAATAATCGTACTCACAATAGCGATTGTAGTAGTAAAACCGGACGAATGCCTTGAAATATATCATCTGATTGATGTTTTGAGGTGTGGCAACGGAAGTATAAGCGGAATAATTGACGACAGGCCGTTGAACTATTATAAAAAATAATGCACACCCGAGGGGTAACCACATCACCACCTCGGGTCTGCATTATTTTTTAATAATTCAACGGTCCGTCGTCAATTATTCCTTACTTCATGCCCGTGAAAAGACATCAGCAATCCAGCATCGAGAAAATAATTTAAAAAGAAATATGAAACCCGTGCATCATTTTTAGGTCGGCTATACATTCATAATCCTGTGAAACTTTTTTGGCTGTTGACGTTAATAACTTGTTTTAATGTCAGTAATAATTTAACCAAACAACGCATATCCTTTTCTCTCTGACTTTCCATGTTCCTTTACAAAAACTATCCATGGTTTTACTACGAATAAAACCAAAAATCATTGTTTGTGTAGCCATGGATGGCAACCACAAATTAAACATGGTTTTGTTACTTCAAATACTAGTATACAAAGAAGTTCAGATAATATTTTTGTGTGGTTATAAAAACAGACCTAAGCCAACAACTGTAACGGGAAGTCAGACTCAACACACGCGAGTATCACACAGATAGGTTTATTAATCAAGATGGAGATGACAAAAGAACTGGTGAGTATTGCAGATTGAGGGTCTTTAATGGAATTGATGAAGACATTGAAAGTTATGTTCTTGATTACCAGGTCGGATGGAGACAGAGAGGATCGTGGTGTTTCCATGTGGGTTATTAGTGAATGACAGTCAGGTGTGCGTGATCAGCATTCCGGTGATTGTGAGCGCTGATAGGTGGAAGAGCCTGGCATGCCCGTGACAACAGCAGCCTTTAAAATGACTTAAAATACATTATATGAAACCAATGAGGCAATAATGACTGTTCAATTAATAATTATATGGTTTCATTGAAAAACACTGTTAAAATACATAATTTAATACAAAATAAATAATTTAGATATTTAAATAACATGTTTTTACAAATGCCTGCAGAGGCGGATCTAGGATTTTTTAGAAGCAGGGGCCACCATTTACAGAGAGGGGCCAAGTTTACCGTCAAGTCTTTGGAAAATTTAACAATAACGGCTTAAATATTTCCATGTGTGTGTGCGAATGAATTCATTAAGAATAACATACATAATAAAATATAATACAATATTTGAGGAAAAAAGGGGCTTCCCTGCCAATTTGGAGTTAGTTTTCACACTTTGTTGAATTTTGGGTTCCAACAACAAGAATATTCATGAGCATATGATAATATACAATATGTACAGCGAAATGTTCTTCTTGAACATTGTAAGAAATTGTACACATCTTTTTGTAAAAAAAAAACAAAAAAAAAACTATTTTTTGTGACCGCTGCTGAAAATTCAGCGGTCTTTGCTCAGGAGGTCGAATCCATCTACTTATTCGGCAATTACTTACTGACACGCTATACAACGCTATATACATTATTATTTGGACATGTAACATGTATTACATTATAAATAAATCTCTTTTATCTTAATTTAAATGATAAATATACTGTACTTTTGTTCAGTATTAGATCATGTTAGTTCTTAATGATGCTACATACTTTTATTTTAATACTACAAATAAATAAGTATATATAAACATTTACATAGTAAATTAAAATAAAATGCTTTGTTCTGTATTGTTCTGTGTTGTTTACTATTGTTTAACCTTATTTCAGTGTAGAAATTAAACAGTATGACAATTTTATATTACGATTATAGTGACCAAATTGATCACGGTTATCAGTATAGTTAAAATACTGGAAATGTCTAAAAAGTATAACTGTAGTGTCGATTTAAAGAAGACACTCGGCAGCTTGTTGTCCTTAAGTCAGAAAAATAGCCACAAGGGCTTGAATTGACAGTTATTAGAAATATTGTTTACATTAAATACCTTTGACAAAAAAAATATAAATTAGCCTTTTTGCTGTCTAGAAACACAATGCAGGTAAAGCCACAAATCTGACCATGTTCTTTTTCAAATCTGAGGATAACTCTATAACTCTTAAGTTTCATGAAATATTTTTTAGAGCATGCCATGCGATTTTGTTTAGAGTTGACTCTACAATGCTAACTAATAGTTACTCACATTATCTAAGCATTATCTAAGCATCCATGCAGTTTATTGTCTTGTGCTGCCCAAACTGCTTTGTCTCCATACGCACATTCACACTTCTCCCGGATAGGAGGCTTTTAGATGTCTTTAATCATGATGCTAATGTCTTTTATTTATTGCCCATTGTTTATTGAAAAATTTCTGCTTACACTGTTTGATCCCACATTTTTTTGGTCAAACTTCTTACATCTCTAAAATTGTTATCAATTGTCTTCCTCTAAAAACAAACATACAAAATAAATAAATAAATAAAACATTATTATGGTCTTAAGTCGATTATCTTTACCGAAGTATTCATAAAATATCATTGTTCATATTTGCATAAGGGCTAATATGTTTAGTCATCAACACAAGACTCTTATTACAGTTTTACTAAAAACTTACCGAGAATCATATGCTTCCACGCAGACTACATTAGAATTGTATGCACTTTCCACACTATTCCACTATTTTCAGCCAAACAGTTGTAGCACACCATTTCTATGTGACGTGAGGATCTTTATCTCACTTTCATTTTAAACAAAATGCTACAGTTTTTCTACATGTCAGTGATGATTCTGAAAGAAAACGCGCTTGGAACCTAATGTTGCTATAGTAACGAACGCAACTTCACCCCGAGAAACCGCACGCTTTTATTTGAGCAAAAAGTTTGCTTTGTAAAGTAGGTTCAACAGCATTAAGTTATTTAGCGCAAATTGTATCATTCAATTGAACTGTGCACGTTCGTTTTGTACGTTATGCTCTTACGCCGCCAATAAATGCACGTACTTGAATGAGCGGTGTTTTGTAACGTCTGTTAATGTCAATGACGCGACCTATTTCAGGGGTGCCCAAAATTACAATTTTATATCAGTCAGGGCTATACACATGTATCTTCATATTTACATGTAAAGCTTGCGCTGCACAGGTTGAATTTCAAACGACTTAACGCTAACGTAAATCACCGATGAGTGACAGGACAGGGGCACTTCAGGGGCCAATCAGATTTCAGCTGGGGCCAGTGCCCCTCTGGCCCCACCCCTAGATCCGCCACTGAATGCCTGTAAAGGGAGCCAAAGGCCTGGTAATACATTACAGAACGATCAAGTCCTTTAATATCGACCAAAAATGTAGGCTAATTCAAATATCCAATTCATCTTTCATTTATGGCCACCTTTTTGTGATAATGCTACTGCCTTGGTCTTCAAAACATGTGGACATCACATTCCTTATAAAAGTTAATCATCGTGTTATCTTAGTAAAACTGCTCAATTTTCTTGTGTGTGGTTTTTGAATGTTTGAGACTATAAAATCAATCAGACAAATGTATTAATAAAATAATAGTGAAAGGTAACTGTCTAGATCGAACATAGTAATTTGTAAATAATACAATTTAAAAGACAATTTATTTATTTACTTTTATATTTTATTAAAATTCTATTTTGACCCCCCTATAGTGTTTTTTTTATATTTTATTTTTTAAGTCCATAATATTTGGGGAAAGGGGCACAACAATACAATTCTGCTTAGGGCACCCGTTTGGCCAGCAGCGATGTAAGGGTTGTGAAAGAGGAAAACACATGTACTCATATAAATGTCACAGCACAATACACACATGGTTGCTGTTGATGGTGTAATACCTGGGGCTAATGGTGACCCAGATCCCAAAAACACACAAAAAAAAATCACTTCAGGAGTTCACAAATACCCTTGGCAGCATAAAACCATCAACACATTAGAGCTACAGCTTTTTTAAACATACAATGGAGCTAAAAACCTATCAGACTGAAAAACAAATCCGTGTTTTTTTCCTAGATTGTAGTTAAAGCTACCATAATGTAATGAGACGGTTGTGACAAGATTTAGGCCAAAATCACCATTTTAATGGGTATTCAGATATTTGATGCATTTAAAAATGGCCACTTCTTATGCTAATAGTTTTACTACTATTTTCATCTCACAGATCTCATAACACACACACAAAAAAGGTGGGGGTGTGGGGGATTTGTGAAAAGTAATGGGACACCAAAGCGTGCCGTATTCATGAAAAGGGGCCATATGAAGCTCTACAGATAGATCTAAATAATAAACGGGCCATTCGGGCACATCTGTATTCTGTCATGTTTTCAGTGAGTGGCGCAGGATGATATTTCTAGGCTGGGGTTGAAAAATAGACCTGCTCAGAGATGGCTTACCAACTGTGGTGCAGAATACAAATAATGCAGGCTTATATGTATGGCAGATGCGGTTAGTGGTCTGGAGCCAAAAATAAACCCCACCAGAGTGAAGCAAAAAAAAATTAAATAAAAATAACGCACCACACAATTCACATGGGACTCACAGCTAATAGTGTCAAGCCAATCACAATGATGAAACTAACAAAGGAGGACATATCTACATTTTTATCTGAAAGAGAAAACTGACTGTAAACAGGCAATGGTGTATGTGCTAGCGCCCCCTGAGCCAAGCTGAATATACAACACGAACCTGCATTATGAATTAAAGTATGACATTTAAGAATTGTCTAACAAATCATGAGCAGTAAGACTCCAATTAAAAGTTTAATACAAAAAAATTAAATACTAGAGAGATCTCAACATATTTTGAAAACATAAATTAAGAAGAATAAGTGAGTTAAGTGGCGTACATGTGTAGACCTGTTTTATTGTGACAGTGTCTGTCATTGTCCTCTGGCAGAAAATCCTCCAACCTCTTTCAAGCTCCCAGTATGAGAAGATTACATTTTCACGGGTGGTAAATTGAAATTTGGTCTTTTCTTGCCCTCACTATGAAGCTGATAGCTGTGTGTTGCTGTCAGAGGCGTCCCTCTCTTATCCTGTGTCTAGGTGAAGTATCAATTGCAGCTAAAGCTGACCGGCTCTTTTCATTAAAGACGACTGGGGACCAACCGACCAGCAGGGCGGTGAAAAACAGGCTTCAGCAGAGGACAACAACAAGCATGTACAGACGAGAGATGAAAGAGTACAAATGCACCAAAACCCAGATAAGATAGCAAGTTTGTTAGCAAGTCTGCAAGCAATCTGTTCATTTATGATAAGATTCTCATGTCCTTAGGATCCATCAATGGATCGGAACACATTCTTCTGCATTCTGTTGTAATAAATCATATTTTAATTAGGAAAAAAAATAATGTAAATATTAGATAGATAGACAGACAGACAGATATAAAATCCTTAAATTATAATATTATGGAATTAATGCAAAAGTAATGGAATGAATCAATAATAAATCATGCTTATCAAGTGGAATCAAAACTAAATTACTGAATAAAATAAATAGTTTTTAATTAATTATAAATCAAGCTCAATTTTTTATCTATTTATCTGACATGTAGTGAAATGTAGCAAATAATACATTATTAAATCACTTTTCAAATATTAGTTAGAGGTCATCGGATGCCCATTTTCCACAAGTTGATATGATTCTTTAGTGTCTTAATGAAAAGTCTGTAACATAACATAGGGTTAAAATGTGTCATTGGTAGTGTAAACTACACTACATTACATTGCCCATAACATTAACATTGTGTTTTTAGTATTGTCCTTCTGTGCCTTGGGTGCACGAATGTGCTGCTGTGATTTAATATGCTGAGATATGTCGTTTTTAATGCGACACACTTTGCTAAAGGCGTGGGCGCTGTTTACATGGCTTTGAGAGATATCATGGTTTCGAGAAATTAAATTCTTCCATCTAGCTGTATTAAAATTTACACAAATATTTTTTTTTTCTTCACCGGAAGACCACCTGACTCTTCTCCTTCTATTGTTAGATTCAACTTCCCGCATCTGCTACCTGCACAGAAATCTACAGCGCAACTGTGTTGTAGGTTGCCAGGTTGAGGTCACAAATGGTTTGAAATTAGTGTAGTGTCGATTGTGTGAGGTGATACGTTTCATATAAGCTCTGGCAACAGTACAACCTTGGAATAACATTGATGTGATTATTCATACAAATATGAATAAATTTGTATGAATAATCACAAAAATGACTAAATTTGGGCCATACAAATTACGGGAGTTTCCCGGGAGAAATAAAGCGCCTCAGATGTCGGGAGTAAATGATGTCTGCTATATTCATTATTACATCCAACAACAGAACACCTCAATCGCTTAATCTGAGACATCTGGTCTTCCCCTGCACCGGAGTCGGTGGTCGGACTGTTACAGCTCACTCAGTTCTCTCAGTTCACTCAGAGCGGGTCTAAGGTAAGACGGTCTTGTTATTCAACTATCGTAGGAGCGGCATGTGCAGAACTACATCATTCTGACTGGAATCTCAGAACAGCCTGATTTGAGAAAGGGGATTTAAAAATAGGGATTTAAAAAAAAAACACTTGGTGGATTTTTATCATTATAGTGTGGATGTGTACACACACTTCCAACACACAATTATGTTCAAACAACTTGTAAAGTGAATTTTGCATCCGATAACCCCTTTAAACCAGACATGTGATATGCATTATTAGCAACTAGCAGTCAAGGAGAATAATAACTTTTTTTCACGTCATGTTGAATGTTTCATATATGAGGCTAGAGAACAACATGTGCACTCTAGGTGCTAAATTATTTCTCACACATCAAAAACCATCTCGGCCACTGCAACTGACCCAGATGGAGGGTTATCGCCTTGGGGGGAAACAGTGAGCTAGCGTAAAAAAGACTGATCTCTCGCTCTCTCTCTCCATTCACTTTCAATCTTTCTCGCTCTTTCTGAACAACAGCCTGCTAAGACACAGCTCAGCAAGGATCTGGCTCGGAAATCGCTTCACACAGCTGACATTAAAGACAGCTCATGCCCAGCGGCAATTCGTGGACATGGTTCACATCCTCGTGACATCTATGGGAAACTTGCATCTGTTTATACCAGTGATGAAAGAGCCAGTGTGGAGTGAGGTGCAGCAGACTCCCATGATGCTCTGTGGTGAATATCACAATTGCGTGCAGCTTGCATGAAGACATCACACTTACGGATATCCTCTCGGTTTCTCAGGCTGTGAAGCTGGTCACATGACGATGCGACTTCACGCTATTCCTGACAGTTGCACAGCGGAAACAAGCCATGGATCTTCATTAGTGGCAATCACTGAACTGTCAACAGCTAATTAATAGTCTGAGGAGGCCAATGGTTTCATATCCAGGTAAAAGCATGTTAGGGAGCTGAAAGCAGGAGAGCTTGTTTTTGGGAGAACATATTGAAGGTGTTTTTAGTAATGATGTGACTAATGAGGTTAATGAAGCACCTGCTGCATCAGTGTTACTGAAAGTCTAAATGTCAGATATGTTTTTAAGCATTAAAGGGACAGTTTAAATAAAAATAAACATTGTGTCATTATTTACTCACCTTAAGGTTATTTCAAACTTTCATGTAACACAAAACATATACTTTTGCATTAGTGTGTAGTTTCCAAGGGCTAACAAAGTACAAAAGCACATCCTAAATGTAGTGATCCATAAAACTTGTGCAATATATTTCAGGTCTTTTGAAGCAATAGTTTACATACTGGTCTGGCTCTTAAATCTCAGCCAAACATCCACATATTCAATCTCTGTGCATAATGAGATATGCAGGAATCAATGAAGTCATTTTCATATTGTTTTGTTCACGATGAACACATGCTCTCTCTTAAAAACCCAGCCCTCCATAGACATCTAAGCCAACTTGATAAGAGCAAACCCAGTGCCAAACACATATTCCTAAATGTGTTACTGAGATATCTTCTTATAGATAGACAAAAATGTCTTTCTGCTTTTCACTTTTGTAACTGTGGTAACTAAAAAAACTATATACTACTAAGTTTATGGCTAGCTCACAGTATGCTTTCAGTTTTTAGACTGACTAGATGCAAAGCTTGTCGGCTGAATGAAAAAAAACTAATAAAATTAAATACAACTATTGGTTTTATATTTTTGGTTACGTAAAATAATATCTGACCATTAATATTTCAATATTAATTGCCATATTTACACTTAAGCCAACATGTATAAAGCGGTTTATGGTTGTTGTTATAAGAAGCAAACTATTAAAAAACATTTTCATTCATTGAAATAAATATATAATTATTAGATGAACAACTTAAATGGAAATTAGAAGCATTGTGGCAACTACAGTAACTGAAATAAGTTTGTAAGTTGAAGAACTAAAATGATTGAAACTAAAAATGAAAAATAAAGCTAAATAGAAATACTTAAAGCAAACAACTAATAAAAATGACAGCCACATAAGTAATTTAATAAAACTAATTGAAACTGAAAATTTCTAAATTAAAGCTAATTCCAAATGTTCATAAATACTATAAACAATACTAAAATAGCACTGAAGCGATTTTGTGGGATTTATAATCAATAAAGTTCTTTCGGTCGATAGAATTGCCTGTGAAAGAGATTTTGACTCTCAGAGAGTCCTTTCTGGTTAAATAAATGTTAAATAATGTCACAGCATCCACTGGGTGAAATGCTCACTACAACCAACAACACAGTCTCTTGACAACTTGCATTAATTTAAAATAAAAAATAAAACACACTCAGCGTGAACGACCCTTAACACACTCTTTCTTTGGGCAGCTCTTGGCCAATTCAATCTGCGGTCCAGAGGATGTGTGCTCTAAAGCGCTCAATGACCTTTCATGATAATTACAGCTGCTTAGCTGTCCTCAGGCTCCTCAACCTAAAAGTAGCCGTTATGTATTATGTAACCGAGTGATGGCAGAAGTGAAAGTCTGATTTAAAACTTCCAACATGTCTTCTGACAAGGGTGAGTGACTTTCCATTGGCTGTGCTATTTCAACAAACATGAGGCTTTCACGCAGACATCAGCTAGATCACACACTGATTCGTGGCCAAATGTCTGTATTGTTGGTCATAGTAAGCTGGATGTCCTACAAAACAATATCTGCAGACGGACACCGTGCTGCATTGTCATGGGAACATACCAGCTGATGATAATGAGGAAATTACATCGCTCCCTTCGCCAAGTGCGTTTCAAACGACTACATAATGGCACGCACGTGCCCTGTTCACTCCAAAGTCCTCACTCCAATGGGATAGGGATGATCACTTCCATTTGGAATTTGTCCGAGAACCGAACGGTACCGATACGTGTACCGAGCTATCCCTATTAGCTATTGAGCAATGCGAAAACTGTTGATGATACTAATGGATATTATAAATGAATGCATAGATAGGTGTCGTATTCCTATAGGTAGATGGGGATCAGCTGAGAGTCAACTAATGCGAGCTAACGCTACGCTTGATTTGTATAGGATTCAACAAAGTGTATTCAGACACAACACTATGAATCAGCCATTTGAACAAATTGTTTGAATGAACAAAATGACCTAAAACCATAAAAGCATGACCAATATGTCTGCTAAATGTAAAACCAGTCAAGGAACCAGCACAAAAACACTCCACAATCATCTAATTATCATTATCGCAGGACATATCGAAAAATCGGTTGTTGTTTTATTTTCACTATCATACACCCTATAACTTGGCTTTTGGTTAATCCCAGGGTGTGAGCTTGGGGCGGGACTACCACAATTAAAAGGCATGTTAGTAGGTGTGTTCATTAAGCCTGCCTGAAAACAATTGTTTCTTTTACAGTTACACGTAATGACACATTTCAATGTGAAACATTTCTGAATTTACATTGTTGCATAATTGTGCCCATTATTTACCGAGGCACACAGCAGTTTGCTTGGCCTTATAGACTAAAAATATATGCCGCAGCTGGCGGGGAAGTCTCGGCGAGGCCCTGTAATGAGCTCTGTCACATCAGCATGGCCCAGCAGTGCCTGTGGTTGTCTCATGTCACTTCCTATTCGCCACAGCAGCCACTGGAGCTCCAGTGAACCACCAAGAAGTCAGAACAGCTCCTCTATCTCTCGCTTATTCTGGGTTCACTGCTTCCTTGGCCCGCCACGAGGTGAAACAGAACAGCATTTATCAAGCTTCACCGGATCCATGGACATCTACCTTGAGCGGCAAAGACTGCAGAATAATCGATGTAATCATATCCGTCTGTGTGAATCATTCTTCTTATCATCTCTACTGGTTCTTTGCATCAATCTTTACTTATATAACGCTTATGAAAGCAGTGCTCACAATTGTTGTGTTTGGATGCTAACGTCTGATTCTTTTTTTATTCATGAGTTGTGTCCCAAATTACGTACTATACACTATGCACTTGTGCACTATGTACTCAACCATGTAGTGTATTAATTACATAAGGTTATTTTGTCATTAATAATCGGAGTCTGATAGCCCTTCCCCCTTCGCTATGTAATTAAAGCTGCGACAGTTGAGTGCATGAAGTTTCCAACATTTCGCACTTAGTTTTTTTCGGTTATTTAAAAGGGATAGTTCAACAAAAAAGGAAAATTCTGTCATCATTTACTCACCCTCAAGTAGTTCCAAACCTGTATGAATTTCTTTGTTCTGCCAAACATAACGGAAGATATTTTGTAGAAAGTTTGTAGTCAGGCTGTTTTGGGGCACCATTGACTTCCATAGTAGGAAAAGAAATACTATGGAAGTCAATGGTGCCCCAGACCTTCTCTGTTTCCCACATTTTTCAGAATATCTTCCTTTGTGTTCAGCAGAACAAAGACATCCATACAGGTTTGGAACTACTTGAGGGTGAGTAAATGATAACACAATTTTCCTTTTTTGGTGAATTATCCCTTTAAGTGCATAATTTCGGCATTTAAGGTGCACTTTTTTCTTTTTCGAATTTTCAGTGTGAACACACTACTCGCTCTATTATACTACAAAACGTTATAAAACAGTGCATAAGTATACTATTTGGGACGCACCTATGGACTTTTATGGAGTGTTTAATAGGACATTCCAGCCAAAAATGAAAATTGTGTCTATTTACTAACCATTTACTAACCCTTATGTTGTTTCGAACCTGTATGACTTTCTTTCTTCTGTGGAACACAAAAGGAGATTTTTCTTGAAGAACACTGAGAAACAAACAACATTGACTCCCATTGAAAAAAATAATAATCTCAAAATATCTTCTTTCTTGTTTCACAGAAGAGTTTTAAATTTTAAAGAGTTTTAAAATGACATGGAGACAAAATGGGTCCATACATTGTATGGTCATGTCATGTCTTCATAAGTATTCATCTGTTCCAGCTGCATAAAGAGGGATTTTTCCTTTCTTCGTAGTTTCATAGGACATCAAGGTCTTTTTTTATTAAAAAGATAAAATAAAAATGTATTCCTCATAATATGAAACATTTACGTCAAATCTGCATGCATTGAACATTCACCACGTATTCACACATCTAAACGCCATCGAACACGTGGTCTCGTGTATTACATAAGAAACAATTAACTTCCAACCGTGTCCCTGAAGAAGTGCTGCTGAGTTTAGAGACGAAGCCGTTCGATTTTCAGCTCATCTCCTGGCATTTCACTCTTCCCTAATCTATGAGTCATTTTCTCATCTGTGTACAGCGGACAGCGCTGACCTTGGTTTATGAACACATGCGTACAAGAGAAGCAGACTGTTTGTGGACTGTTATTAAACCACCACTGGTTCTGATCAATATTATCAGTGACTTTGAAGGATGAATAAAACTCAGAGCACATTTAAAGGGCAGTACGAGCATTTAGTGCAGGTGATAAGTGCGATCTAATTAAGACTTCTGATTACAGAACACATACATCTCTGCCAAACGCAGATGTAAAATGTTTCAGTTTCATCCTGTATGAGGGAACTTACAGGTCTGTGTATATTTAATGATTTGTGAAATGTGGTTAAATGAGACTAAATACATTTATTTGCTTGTGCAATCATATTAAGGGAACATTCTAGGTTGAATAAAAGGTCAAGAGTGAAATGTTTTTAGTAATAATGTTTCTGGTTCAATACAATTCATAATTAGTCAGCAGTACTTGCTGCATAAAGTCAATTAAAATAAAGGAAAACTATTTATTCATAACAAATTACTAAATGTTAAGTGTATTTTAGTTAACAGAATAACTATTAAATATTATAATGTTTCAATATTATACTTTTTTAAAATTATTTATTTTTAATAAATTATTATTATTTCATAAAAAACATTTGAGCTGTAAATGCGTCTAATTCAATTAGATAATCATTAAATAAACATTTTATAAACATTAAATATATAATTTATATTTTTAATTATTATTTTATACATAAAGCATTGAGCTGTAAAGTTGTCTCACTCTAATTAGATATTCATTAAATACATCTTTATTTTAAAATAGTATTATCTTATACATATACAAATTGAGCTGTCTAAAGTATATCTATTTTCGTTTTTACTATTTTATTATTACTATTTTACTTTTTTTTTACTATGCATTTAATATACTAATATTAGTGGATCTATTTTACGTATCTTCCTTTATTTCGGTCTCGGAGGTTGCATTAAGCTGTGTAGAATCAGGACGAGGGTGTCTAGAAAGAAACCAACAAATATAAATGCTTTATTGTCCCAGCAGTAGGCAGCTCTGTCAGGAATCATTGAGAGTTGCTTCAGTGAAACTGGAGGACATTGTGGGGCTCATAGGGATGGTTTGTTCATGATTTGACACTGACATGTGCCACAGACACGTGACACTTCTCAGTCTGACGCCAGGACCATGGGCGTACAATTCATTTAACAGTAGGGGGGGGACAATAAATATAACATTTCTCATGAGCAATTTTTGAAGGGGACACAAATAATACAGTCAAATTGTACTTATAAAGATATGTCCCCACAGTGAAAAAATTAGCTTCTATCATTATTATTGTAGCACGGAGACTGCGTTATTATGGTTATTTTCAACGTTTTTCTCAGGTTCAATGACAAAGCAGATCAGCACATTTCAAACAGCCACGAACCAAGGATAAGAAATAAAATCCCTTTTATTTCATCCATGCTGACGATTGTAATGATGCCAGGTTGTTTACCTCAGCTTAGTGCGCTCTGCTCGTGCTGCTTCTCAGAATGTTTGGTCGCTATAGCAACCAGTTGTAGTGGAAAACGCTCCGGTTACTATGGTAACCTCGGTTCCCTGAGAGCGGGAACGAGACATCACGGAGATTTCTCCGTTATGGGAACACCTTCCCTTCAACCTTTCCTGAAGTCCTATTGGCTCACGCCAGTCAAATGACTGGCCAATTGTCGCAAAGCATGCAAATATGACGAGCTCGAGACAGTATAAATGCGATGCTCGCGACAATTATATCAGAATCGGATACTGAACACCGTAAGCTGAGGAGTAGCGAACACGGCGTCTACCGTGATGTCTCGTTCCCGCTCTCAGGGAACCGAGGTTACCATAGTAACCGGAGCGTTCCCTATCGAGCTGTCACGAGACATCACGGAGATTTCTCCGTTATGGGAACGATATTAAATCCCGCCGTGAGAGAGGCTACGAAGCCCTACCCCACAACACAGCAGATAGAATACGCACGTAGATACTTCCCACAATAGTGACGCTGTAGGCGAGCTCACCGCTGATAGGTGGCTGTAAGCCAATAAGCGTCTAACCCAAAGGTATACAAATTTGCATATCTGGATAGAAATAACGTTGGCTGCGCTGAAACAGGGCAACTTGCACAACGAGCATAAGGAACTGCACAGACTGTATAGCATGACCCCAACCTAGCATGATAAAAGTATCGCTAGATAAAACAACACAAATACAGGAATCTGCACTGAGCACAGGGCAGAACAACCGTATTAGTAAAAGGGTATGCAGAGCAAACAATGTAGTAAACATGCATCAGCCACTTACCGACAGCACCTGGGAGGCAAAAGACTGAACGTCCAGCCTGTAAAACCTGGCGAAAGTATTCTCAGAAGACCAGCCGGCTGCAACACATATATCTTGAATAGACATACCTCTCGACCAAGCCCACGAGGAAGCCATGGCCCTCGTTGAATGCCCCCTAATGTGTAAAGGACATTCCAAACCTTGGTTCGTATACGCAGCCGTAATAGCGTCTACGATCCAGTGGGAGAGCCTCTGTTTAGACACAGCACGGCCTCTCGCACAACCACCATAGCATACAAATAGCTGGTTAGATTGACGAAAGCTCGCCGAACGGTCGATGTAAATCCTCAAAGCCCTGACAGGGCACACCGAAGTCTGAGCATCTGCCTCACTCGAGGCTGCTGACTCTGAAGACAAGGCAGACAGAGAAACAGTCTGTATCTTGAAGGGTGTAGAAAGTGATTTAGGTACATACCCCATTCTTGGCCGGAGAGTGACGCTGCAGTCACCGGGTCCAAAGCGAATACAGTCACTATCCACAGAAAAGGCGTGCAAATCTCCTATGCGCTTGGCTGACGCGAGTGCAAGAAGGAGTGCAGTTTTGAGAGACAACTCCTTCAAACCCACTGATGATAACGGCTCAAAAGGTGGCTGAGAGAGAGCTCTTAATACCACCTCTAGGTCCCAAGGCGGAACCGAAGGTGGCCTCGGAGGGTGTAGCCTTCTCGCTCCCTTAAGAAAACTCACCACCATGGGGTCTCTGCCGATCGACTGGCCACCCTGCGGTGAACGGAACGCGGCAATGGCCGCCACATAGACTTTTAGCGTCGAGGGTAACGATCCACTATCCAGCCTGTACTGCAGGAAACTCAGAACATCCAACACGGTGCAAACAACCGGGTCGATGTGAGCCTGATGGCACCATTTCACAAACACTCCCCATTTTAAGGCATATAATCGTCTTGTAGAGGGTGCTCGCGCTTCCGTGAGTGTGCCGACCACACGAGCCTGCAATGCATCTAGCTCCCCTGACAACCCTGAAGCAACCACACATGAAGGTTCCATAGTTCCGGGTTCGGGTGCCACACCGAGCCGTCCACCTGAGATAACATGTCCTTCCTGACCGGAATCGGCCAGGGGGGGGGCTATCAGCAGCTCTGTCAGGTCCGGAAACCAAGGCTGGTTCGGCCAGTTCGGAGCTATGAGTATGACGGACGCTCGCTCCTCCCTGATCTTGCATAACACCAGAGGCAATATCTTGATCGGAGGAAACGCATAAAGCCTGGCTGTCGGCCAGCGCGCTGTGAGCGCGTCCCCTTCCAACGGGGAGTGGGACAGAGAGAAGAACGACGGGCAGTGTGCATTCTCGCTCGTAGCGAATAAATCCACTTCTGCTTCCCCGTAGAGGTTCCAAATCATCCGAACCGACTCGGGGTGTAACCTCCATTCCCCTTGAGGAATTCTCCTCCTTGAAAGCATGTCTGCCCCGCGATTCAAAAGACCGGGGATGTGCGTTGCTCTGATGGATAGAAGGCGAGAATCCGCCCATAGCAGTAACATCGCTGCCTGCTTGCACAAAGCCTTCGAACGGACGCCGCCCTGGCGATTTATGTACGCGACTACAGACGTGTTGTCGGTGCGAATCAGTACATGCTGCCGTTCCAGTCGTGCTTGAAACTCCTTCAGAGCTAAAAAGACTGCTTCCAATTCCAATCGGTTTATGTGCCACCGGATCTGAGGCTCTGACCACTGCCCCGAAGCTGGCATCCCCTCGCACACCGCTCCCCAGCCGAGCGTCGATGCGTCTGTTGTGACCACCACGCGTGAAGTCACCAACCCCAGGGGGACTCCCCGGCTGAAGAAATTCGGGTTGCGCCACGGAGCCAGAGCTTCGATGCAGCCGCGGGTGACCGCGATACTCAAACGTCCCGAGGTCCATGCCGTCCAGGGGACTCGAGTTTTCAGCCACAGCTGCAGTGGTCGCATGTGTAATAAGCCCAGATGACACACTGCCGAAGCTGACGCCATGAGTCCCAGTAGTCTCTGAAATTCTTTCAAATGAACAGAGCTGCCTTCTCTGAAATGGCGTAGGTAAGACAAAATGGCCGCCACGCGCTCTCGCGAGAGGCGGGCTCTCATTTCTAGGGAGTCTATGCAAACTCCCAAATACAGAATGGACTGACTCGGGGCGAGAATGCTCTTTCGCCTGTTCACACATAGCCCTAGGGACTCCAGGTGAATAAGCAGCGAGTCTATATGGCTGAGTAGCGTGTCCCGGGACTGAGCTAAAATCAGCCAATCGTCCAGATAATTTAGGATGCGCATCCCGCCCGCTCTGAGGGGGGAAAGTGCTGCATCCACGCACTTTGAAAATGTGCGCGGGGCCAAAGCCAGCCCGAACGGGAGAACAGAGTATTGGTACGCTGTGTTCTCGAAAGCAAACCTCAGAAACCGTCTGTGATGCGGCGCTATCTGAATGTGAAAGTACGCGTCCTTCAAATCCACGGACGCAAACCAGTCCCCGGGGCGAATCTGCGCCAGGATCTGCTTCAGCGTTAACATCCTGAACGGACGTTCGCAAAGCGCTCTGTTGATGGGTCTGAGATCCAAAATTGGGCGAAGCCCCCCATCCCTCTTGGGTACCACGAAGTAGCGGCTGTAAAACCCGCTCTCCAGCTCGTGTGGTGGGACTCGCTCTACTGCTCCTTTCTCGAGCAGACAGCCAATCTCTTGCCTCAGAGCCTGGGCATTTCGAGGCGATGTTAAAGACTGCACCACGCCATTGAAACGGGGTGGTCTGCGTCTGAATTGAAGAGTATATCCCCGCTCTATCACGTTGAGTAGCCAACGCGAGATTCCCGGAATAACCTTCCACGCGCTTATGAACTGACGCAGCGGCTTTAGCTGCTCGGTCGTTGGGTGCGCGGCTATAACCTGTGTTGGATGCGGACCTGCACTGCACTGAGGCGGGGCAAGGGGAACCGCATTTATTGAGTGAGGAGGAGAAAGCTCTTTTTGTGAGAAAGTATGCATTTTTATTGAATGGACACTCAACACACACACATTTGAGCAGCTGAACTTTGGGCGCTTGGGAGCCGGGCTGCTCTCGCGCTCTCCTCCCTCCCTCCGATCGTCAGGAAGACGGCTTAGCAGCCGGGGGCGGGCGAGAGTCGCGTCGCGGGCTTCTCCGCTGACCTTGGCGCTTCCTGCCGGAGCCCCACACCTTCCTCCGGACGTCTGGCTCCTGTCGAGGAGCAGTAGCAGTAGCCCCAGCCTGGGCAGGCCTGGCAAAATCTCTCCGCTGGGCAGAGCCATGCGCTGACGAAGATCTGGATCTAGCAGTCTGTTGCTGGGGGGCGCGTCTAGGCATCACGTGACTCATCGCTTTCGCGCGCTTTTGAGTCTCAGCGAATCGCTCGGTTATGGTCTCCACGGCATCACCGAAGAGGCCGGAGGGAGATATAGGAGCGTTTAGGAGCACCTTTCGATCGGCATCCTTTAGGTCAGCCAAATTCAGCCAGAGGTGCCTCTGAAGGACGACCATAAAGCCCATGGCCTTACCCACAGACTGGGCCGCTCGCTTCGTCGCCATCAACGCGAAGTCCGTTGCAGCGCGCAGATCCTTCGTCGCCTCAGGAGTGAGGACTCCGCCCTCCGCCGTTTGCAGGAGTTTGGCCTGGAACACCTGCAGCACTGCCATGGCGTGCAACGCTGATGCCGCCTCGCCATCAGAGGCATACGCCTTATTAGCGAGATGGGCGGTGGTTCTGCACGGCTTCGACGGCAGGCTGATGTCCGGGCCTAGGGACTTCGCTGCTGCAGGGCACAGGTGTGCAGCAACGGTCTCCTCGACGGGGGGAGAGCGCACGTAACCGTGGGCCTCCGCCCCATCCACGTGGGAGAACATGGCCTGCGTGTTCGAATGGACGCGCGCCGATTGGGGCGCAGACCACGTCTTCACGAGCTGTTCGTGAACATCGGGGAAGAAAGGCACCGATGTCCTTGCGTCAGCTTTGCGTGTGGACCTGAAGTACCACGAGTCGAGCTTACTCCTGACAGGCTCCTCCGGAGGATTCCAGGTGAGCTCCAACTCCTGAACAGCTTTCGATAGAACCCTCATGAGCTCCTCCTGGAGGCCTGAAGGCTCTGAGCTGCCTAGCTGCTCGGGCTCCGATCCAGCCCAACCGTCCTTCTCCGAGGCCGAGATGGACATGGCCTCGTCGCCCTCCTCGTGGCCAAAAGCTACGAATCCCTCAATATTGGAAGGGGGGCGGAAACAGTCCTCGGGGAAGGAAATCGGCGAATGCGGCGACCGTTGGGTTCGGCGGCACGGCAAGACGGCGCTCCCGCCGCCAGGAGAGGGGGGGCTCACCAGCGGCACGCTGGCGGCAGTGAGCCCCACCCCGAACAGGCCGCGAACCACATCGCGGCGGGCCCGGAGCACGCGGACCGGCAGGTCCGCGCAATGTCCACAGTCGGACTCGTCCAGCGCCGCCTCGGCGTGGGCCAGGCCCAGGCAGACGACGCAGTGGAGATGCTGATCCAGCGGTTCAATGGGTCCCGCGCAGATCTTACACACTGAAGCCATCACGAATTCCAGGTGAAGTAGAAGATTCTGATATAATTGTCGCGAGCATCGCATTTATACTGTCTCGAGCTCGTCATATTTGCATGCTTTGCGACAATTGGCCAGTCATTTGACTGGCGTGAGCCAATAGGACTTCAGGAAAGGTTGAAGGGAAGGTGTTCCCATAACGGAGAAATCTCCGTGATGTCTCGTGACAGCTCGATAGGGAACTGTAGGTCCGAAACAGAGCAGAACCGAGCTGGTACCAGTCAGTGGAAAACCCCCATAAGCTGCAGTGCACTATGCAACAAGCTATTGTAAACAAGCTAACGTTAACTAGATAAGTAATATTTTAATCGCTAATATAGCAGATTCTTGGAAAATTACATCGGTAACGTTAATCAGCATTTTTGCCGCAACTAATTTATGAATGAGTCTGCTGCATCAACTACATTAAAGAGAATCGCTTTATTTAAAGTGAATAAAGTACCCTACTTACTGGAGTTCAACATTAACTGAGCCGCAGCCACACACCTGACTCGTGTGTGGAGTAGGTGAGATGAAATGGGAACGCAGGCAGTGGGCCAAACCACTGTGAGGAAGGGGAGGGGGAACTCAACTGTTTCTAAAAGCATTTTTTGCGTTTTTTTTTTTTTCTACTTACACAATTATTTTAGGTATACATACATATATCTTTCACAATAGAGAGTGCGATTTTTTTTTTTTTTTTTTTTTTTTTTTTGGGGGGGGGGGGGGGACATGTCCCCTCCGTCCCCCCCGGGATTTACGCCCATGGATGACATGAAAAAGACATTACATTGTCTGAGTTACTGAAGTTAACTGTACTGAAAACATACTTAAACTTTGAAAACTAAAAACTTTCTCTCCATTGCAAAAAGCACATATATTGAAACTGAACTTCAAAACAGACTCATATTTCCACAACTTTCTTGGTTTGCAAAAGAATGAAATCCAACTTGCAAAAAGGCTGTTCATAATGGATGGGGCAATTAAAAACGATGTTTGAGAGCCCGTGTGAGTGCAGCAAAACACTATTACTCAATTATTTCTTGAAAACGGTGTTATAATGAAGTCTGAATGGCTTAGCAGAAAAACAAACCAGCCAGTTTAATTCCAAGTGTAAGTGAGACGGTAAAAAATAAACTATGACTGTTTTGGGGGGAAACAAATTACAAGTGAACCTCGGGGAAAAAGTACAACCTCTTTAAAATCTAAACATATCATTTTTAAGATGTTTGCCCATTCTTGCCCATTGAATAAATGAATGAATGATGCATTCATATAGCGCTTTCATTGTGTATTGCTGTACACCCAAAGCGCTTTACAATCATGTGGGGGGGGGAGGGGGGTGTCTGTCCTCAACCCCCACCAGTGTGCAGCATCCACTTGAATGATGCGATGGCTGCCACAGGACAACAGCACCAGTGTGCTCACAATACACCAGCTACAGGTGGAGAGGAGAGAAAGTCAGAGCAAATCAAGTGGATGGGGATTATTAGGAGACCATGTTTGACAGGGGTCAGTGGTGAGAATTTGGCCAGGACACCGGGGTTACACCCCTATTCAGTGCCATGGGATTTTAATTGACCACAGAGAGTCAGGACCTCGGTTTAACGTCTCATCTGAAAGACAGTGCTTTTTTGACAGTATAGTGTCCCCGTCACTACACTGGGGAGTTAGGACCCACACAGACCACAGGGTGAGCACCCCCTGCTGGCCTCACTAACACCTCTTCCAGCAGCAACCTAGTTTTCCCTGGAGGTCTCCCATCCAGGTACTGACCAGGCTCAACCCTGCTTAGCTTCAGTGGGCAACCGGTCTTGGGCTGCAGGGTGATATGGCTGCCAGTGAACAGCCATATTAGTAGCTTGTAACTATGTTTCCCAAATCACTATCCATGTGAATTTACCTAGACTTATTAAACGTAGTGAAAACAGTGCCTTTGTTCACAGGACCTGAAGCGTGGTTTCAGGCACGCAGCGATGCTAACAGGAAAATGAATCAGGCACTCTGGTCCCCTGCAGAGGCTCCTGGGTTTACAGGAAACAGCATGCTCACCCACACGTCCTGCTCTATGTGAAACATCTCCAGCTGTCTGAGAGATGCTCCTCATCCTCTATCCACAGCTGGAGGGACAGTCAGAGAAGCACCCCGCCATGCTTCAAAAACACCATGAGCCACGATTGTCAGTCTCGATACATTGTCATTGAGGCGTCTTACAAATTTTTGTTCATTTATTTAGACCATTTAAATGTTTGGGGTCAGTATGATTTATTTTTATACAGAAATAAATACTTTTAACCAGCATGGATTAATTAATTGATCAGAACTGACAATAAAGACATTTATAATGAAACAAAAGATTTGGATTTAAAATAAATTCTGCTCTTGTCAACGTTCTATTCATTACAGAATCGTGAAAAATAATGGTTTCCACTAAAATAGGAACCGACACAACTCCTTTCAACATTGATAATAGTAAGAAATGTTTGAGCAGTAAATTAGCATATTAGAATGATTTCTAATCATTCTAACAGTCGTTTTCTACTCACACACGACTGGGGCAGTCGTGGCTCTAATGGATAGAGCATAGGACTTGTAACCCGAGGTTGTGGGTTCGAATCTCGGCTCTGGCAGGAATTGTCCATTCTTCATTCTGTTTCTTCTTTCTGAAGGATTACGTGACACTGAAGACTAGAGTAATGATACTGAAAATTTTGCTTTGCATCACAGGAATAAATTACATTTGAAAATATAAAAATAAAACCATTTTAAATTTGGTTTTATTCTTCACAATATTATTATATTGTTATATTTTATTATATTATATTATTATATTATTATATTGTTATATATTATTATATTTATTCTTCACAATATCTTCACAAAATCTGGTGTAATACTTCACAATATTACAGTTTTTACTGTTTTTATCAAATAAATGCCGCCTTAAGAGCTTCAGAAACTACTTTCAAAAACATACAAATAATATAATTGTTGTTTTGCAACAAAAAAAGTTTTGTATAAAAATTATTTGGGTTTTCATAAGCATTTTTCACACTTTTCTCTAAGCCATACAACTAAAATGACTTGTGCTTAGCAAATATTTCTTTAATGATTACATGAAGCAGCAACAGTACACAAAAAGTGCATAAGAACATCAGAACATACACAAACTGATGACGATAGACTTGAGTGCAATCTGAGCAATATCTGTCATGACTCTCTGGGGTCAAATGGGCTGAGACTCATTTAAAGTGCTGTAAGCTGCTTTGGAGAAGCTTTTGCTAAAAGGCAAGTTGCGAATCAGTCACTGACCTCCATATTTCTTTTCCCACGCATCAGATGCTCAGTTCCAAACCTAGTGAGCTGCTTACGTAGATTGCATTACCAAACATGATAGATGTGCTCACGATGTGAAGTTTGTTTCAAAAGGTTACCTTCTGAGATACCTTTTTATGGCCAAATTTGTATAAGACAGAACTGCATGCATCCCAAACCATGGACGACATGAGAGAAACATATTTCATACTAGTTTTTATTAATAAGCTTTAAACTAATTTTATTTTTGTCTGTCCATTCCTCATGCAAACATCTGCATCAGAGAGCTGTAAAGCATGTTGCTTATTCAAATGAATGTGCAGAGGAGGTGCTCGCTCAGATGTGAGACGACAGCGACAGAACATTCATCAGTGCATTTATGCCTCGTCAGCAATTGTTTGTACGGCAGAGAAACGGAGACGGAGATCAAGCCTGTGGCTGGGTTCAGTCATTTAAAGACTTCTAATCAAGCGTATAGTGTAAAATCTGACATGATTTGATACTGGAAGTATAAGAGGCGAAAGAAAACTGCTGACGCAAGCTCTGAAGAGACACATTTTAAAATGGCCTGACATGTCTGCTGAAAAATACTCTCAAGATTTATGTATTCTGCTCTGCAACAGTGGCTGTAAATACAAAAAACTGGCATGATTCTATATCTACATCTCTTTTTGATTATCTAAAGGAATAGTTCACTCGAAAATAAATGTTTTGTCATTATTTACTCACCCTTGGCAGACAGTGCTTCCACAGAAAGAAATAACAGCAAAGGAACAACATGAGGGTGGGTAAATAATGACACAGTAAACAACCTTGAAAGCAATTGCTGTTTTTAAGAAATACAATTAGATATGAAATGAAGTGTTAATGTGAGGACGCAGGGATTCTTGCCAGCTTATTTCAATACTTAGTGCCACCACCTGCCACAACACCAACTGTAATACTGTCCAATCAGATGCCAGAATTCAACTACAACAAATAACAAGGCAAAATTCAGTCCTCACAAAACATTAATGAAGAGATAATTGTATATAAAAAGCCATGTCACAGATAAACTTAAGCTATAGACCAAAAGGATAATTTCTAAACACAATCGGTGCACCATGTTTGTGCTATGGTAATACTGTGGTATTCTTTAAAGTACCATGTAAATGTGACATGACAATGTCACATGAAGTCTATCTGAAACGCAAGGTGTACAAAACCAATAGTTGGTGCCAACTAAGTATTAAAACACTTTAAAAGAACAGTGCAAATATTGTATTTAAATACCCAAACATTAACACAGAGAGGTGGAACGGTGATAAATTACATTCAGAAAGGGAATAAGTTGAAAAATATTCCAAAGGAAAACAGTGTTTTGGAATAACCTCTGGCAATGATCAGAGTCTCTTTGAAGTTAAAGTCGTGGCCTAAAAAATAATCCCATAAAAATGGAGATTTATATACTGGGGCATAAAAAATGCTTCAGCATTTGGCTATGGAGAAAAAAAATGACCTGAATGTCTGAAACAGACACGGAGGGAAGCTGGACTGTGAAGAGCATGTTGGTAAATGGATGTTATAATGCAAACCTAATGCAAATAGTCATATAAAACAGATTCAACTCACTATATACAGAGTTTTATTGGGTCAATGGCTCTGGTTTGAAAAGCAGTGAGTTGTCTTGATGTCTACCGCCTACACAGACATCTTAACGGAAATGGAATCTAACAGATTTGGGACACTAAATAAACAGCTACTCCACGGGTCAACAAACAGAGCTGCTCATGCGAAGCACACAGTAGACTTGACTCACAATTGATTTCAATCAAGTTTGGCATTAACATCTCACAAAGATACTCTAACCAGAAAAAAATACACAGTACTCACAAAAATTGGGTTTGAATTTGTATTTAATTCTGTATTGAGAAAAAAATATTATTTCACTAATTAGCACTTTGTCCAACATTTTGAATGGATTTTTTTTCCTTCTGAGTTTGTTGCAGTGCATTCTGGGATTTTCGTTACTGGGAAGAATACAGATGCTATCCTGCTTTGGAAATTGAACAAAAGAACAACCTTTCTACCTTTTGGAAAAGCATTCGTATCAAGTGTAACAATGAGTCACTCTGAAAAATTGATAAAAACACAACAACATTTTGACAGTGTCTGAGAACTTAATTTTCTGCAGCTGAAAATGATAGCAGTCCTCCCTCATCTAATGTCTCTAGAGCTTTAAATAAACTCACTCTGGTCTTAGAGATTTTAATATAGGTCAGGGAATTACAGCGAGAGCATTTATTCTGAAGTGCGTTCCACCACTCTGCCATAAAGATGTAAATGGAGTTGTGGTTGCCAACTAAATCTAAAAAGTAATAATACTTAAAAATAAAATGTTCTGTAAAATCTAAAAGCAAACCATTCATTGTTAAACGTTAAATTAACATTCAAAATTAAAACCATTTTTACACAAATGATGTGTAATTCCCAATCTTTGTTATTTTGGATTTGATCACACTGCAGAAGTTCGCTATCTCTCTCACCTGACAACTTACCGTGAAAGTGTATTTTGCATTATTTTAAATAAAAAAATGTTTTTTGTTTCTATGACAACAAAAATATTCAGGCATTTTTGTATTACAAACAGCCCAGATTACTCACTGAGTCCTGACAGATGAATCTTCATCTGTCACAAAACCGTGAAGAGAAATTATGATTTTCCTCTCATATTTTCATTTTTTATGGCTTTATGTAAGGAATAATTCACGTGTCCCCAGTTTGTGAGGGAAAAAAGATTGAATCACACACATCTCTTACACATCTCAAGGGCAGACCGCAGTTCTTACAATTCAACTTAAACCATCTAATGCTGCAATTCCTAATAAAGTTATAGGCCTTTATTTCATTTACCTGTCAAAGCCAATTTTTACTGGCATTTATCACTTGCCCAGTGTTAATTCTGGACCCAGAGTACACACAGCTTTCTATGATTGCACGTACCTCCTGTAATCTGACAAACACACATAATAACTCACAAACACCTCTCCTTTATGCTAATGAATGGAACACCAATCAAAATCACCCTCAGGAAAGAGAACCGCAGGGGACAGTAATAGGTTGAGCCCCTCACATCTCCACCATTCCTTCTCAGAGTTTCAAAGCATTCCCAATGTCAGTCAGGATATCTGTGCATTTGTAGGTCATTCTGCTCTGATTAGATCATTGTGCCTTTGAAGAGGACTGAATATTCCTTTGTGTCTTATGCTCTTCGAAGGAAGAACGTCTTCTGCATTTGGAAGTTGTAACTAATCAAGTGTGGGTCATTGGTGTCAGTGTCCTCTTTGGCAAGGTTGGGGAGTTTGATTTGTGCTCACATTACACACGGGAACTGAATGATGTTGATCGCTGCGTTCAACGTCACGTCTGTGATTTGTCTTACATCAATTTTGCTTCTGAAAACAGCAGCAGGTCTAGGAGCACCAGCAATAAGCAAGTAATCAAGGACGATAAAAGTTTAGGGATGCACTGAAATTACATTTCTATTACATTGATATCAGTAAACAGGAAATAATTTTTATGTTAAGCTCAATAAATGGACAAAACACAAAGCTTACAATACAAAACAATTTAAACAAATTGTTGAAATGCTACAAGTGAATTATATATATATATATATATATATATATATATATACACACACACACAGTTGAAGTCAAAAGTTTACACATACACCTTTATGTTTACATACAAATGTTGATTATTTTTACCAGGTAAGAGGGATTATACAAAATAAATGCTATGGTTTATTTAGTTTTGACCTGAATAAGATATTTCACATAAAAGATGTTCACATGTAGTCCACAAGAGAAAATAATAGTTGAATTTATAAAAATGACCCCGTTCAAAAGTTTACGTACGCTTAATTCTTAATACTGTGTTGTTACCTGAATGATCCACAGCGGTGTTTTTTTGTTTGTGATAGTTGTTCATGAGTTCCTTGTTTGTCTTGAACAGTTAAACGGTCTGCTGTTCTTTAGAAAAATCCTTCAGCTCCCACAAATTCTTTGGTTTTCCAGCATTTTTGTGTATTTGAACCCTTTCAAGAGAAGACACTCCACCTGCCCTGAGCTGATGTCTCCAGCACATATTATGCCATATTACTCCATTATATTACTTACATTTAATTTTATTTCTAACACATACTTACAATAGTCATTCATTTTGCACTACATATTTAATACGTTTAAAATATTTGTTTTATTACTATTATTATTTTTTGTTTCTGTTAATTCAAATGTGCACTATTTGTGAGCAGCCCAGCTGCAATTGCTTTGGCAATACGAATGTATAGTTTTTGTCATGCCAATAAAGCACACTTAAATTGAAATTGAAAGAGAAAGAGAAAGAGAGAGAGAGAATCAGTATTATATTTATTTTATTTCTGTTTGTAGAGATTTACTGAGTTTTAGAAAAATCAAAAAGCATTCATACAATGTAAATATGCACTGGGGAAAAAAAGATCATGCACAAATAAATGTCCAGTCAAATACCTGCTATCCAAAATAGTATAATTTCCTGTATATTTTTCATAGTTTTTTGCAAGGATATTATCAAGTAATTTTACTGATATTTCCATTAACCCAAAACACAACACAAGCAATGAGGTGCAAAATTCAAAATACAGATACAACTCCAGCATAAAAAAAATCAATTTGTAGGGCCTTTCCCCCCCACACAAGCAAAGTAAGTGATGGAGTAAGTTGCCAGCTGACATCTTTGTGTCAAATTAACAATCACCTCCAATGTTTATTTTTTTCATGAAAAGCAGGCTCTCTGTGACACTGCTATCTAATTCCATTCTTATAATGTCATTCAGCCTGACAATATGACATCCAAAGCATCACACCAAACCTGTCTGTCTCCTGTTCGCTGTAGCTCAAGAGTCCAACTCAATACTGCTTTAATATTGTGACAGCACTCACCGACAGCAATTTAAACCCTGTACGTGACAGCTCAGTCTCCACATCCTAAGAAGACCGCTTCCTGCTTCAGCAGGAAGTCACTGTGTCTGCTTCAGTTAGTGCACAGGAATCACACAAGGTGCAGAACTAAATTAAACTATAATGTGATTTGTTTCAAAATAAACCTGGAGTGTGAACCTTCTTTCTATTACCCAGGGTCAGCTGAATATTGGCTGGATTTTAAGTGACACTGCAGCTACCAGTGTTGCCAACTTAGCGACTTTGTCGCTAGATTTAGCGACTTTTCAGACCCCTTTAGCGACTTTTTTTTTAAAGCGCCTACGACAAATCTAGCGAATTTTGGCAAAACCTTAGCAACTTTCCAAATGTCGCCAGTACTGTCCTACGAGCACGAGATCTTGAGTTACATCTCTCCCTGTGTCTGTTCTGATCAGTGAGCGCTGGCTCCGGCTGAGAGGAGCAGCACATTCCAGTGACCGCACGGCAGCTGATGTAGATGTCAATGAGCTGCGCATGTGCACACGGTGTTGCCACGGACCAATCACTTGCCTGCTTCTTTGTTTGAAATAAAACTATTGAATTTGACCTTTTTTTCTTCTTTCCTTTTTTTTGTTTGTTAATTCTTCTTATGCACTTATATTACTCACTGTCACTCACAGAGCTTTAGTTCATTCCAGTTTCTGAACTCCTCTGAGATCGTTTACTGGGCTACGTCTGAGAGACTGTACGTGATTGTACTTACTCATACACAACAATAAACTTAATTAAACTTATTAAACTCATATACACATATATACATATAACTTTAAATACCACTTTATTAAAAGATATACACAAATATAGAATACAAATAATAAAATATAAATACATAATACAAATATATATACAAATACACAAAGCTAGAATATTTACACGTTTAAAACAGCTAATATGTCACTCTAAAATATATAATAGGACATGATTACGTCATTAATATGCAAATTTACGCATGACGCCATCTAGCGACATTTAGCGACTTTTCGAGCAGACTTTGGCTACTTTCCATTGAAAATAGTTGGCAACACTGGCAGCTACAGCAGGTCAGGATGATTCCGGTGACCGCAATGTGACGACTGCATAATGAATCCTGTGCCCGGGGCATCGGTGGAACGGTTTAGCTCTTACTACCTGAGCTCATTTCGGAACGTAAACATTGGTAAGTCTAATTAGAGGAAGCCTTATCTGCCGTCCCAGAGCGCATACGCATTACTGCGACCCTAAAAGACAACTGCAGCTCAGACTGATGGCAGGGCTACATTTTTAATGAGCTGCTCCAACTGTAATGCATTTAATAAATAATCCCATCAATGAAGTATTCAATTTAGCTGTGTTACAGTTTAACAAGCGCATGTAAACATGAGCCATTAAACTGCTGACGAGAACCCAAACCCAAACAATAAAAGAGGTCTATAATAGATGCAGATTGGTTCAAAACCATGTGATCATGTGTGTTACCCTCAATAGTGTCGGAAAGTTTAGTCATTTCAGTATTAGGGTCATTGGCCCGATTTCCATCTGTTTATGTAAACATAAACATTGTTTATGTAAATTGTGGGATATTGCATTCAAATGCTGGATGGAAATACCAAGTTAACAGCAAGAAAAGCAATGGAAACACATTTACCAAATCAATTCCTCTAAACAGTTACTTGACTTGTGGAAGGATGTGGAAAGAAAACGAGTTGTAAAAAACAGTGTACCATATTTACAAGCTAAAACTTGGGAGGTGTTAAAATGGAAATGTTGTTTTCTTATTTAAAGAAAAATTGAAAAATTCACCCTATTAATTATTGATCCTACTGTGAACAATTCATAATGTGAACTTATGTTTAAGCAAAATGTCACACCCACAAAATGACCAAAACCCATCTCAAAATCTTAAAACCAAGTCCCTGTCTTACATTTTTTTACATTTCATTGCAATGGTTTTAAACGGTCACTTGCCGCACAGGCATTTATGCAAATTTCTACCAGGAACACTATCGTCCAAGAGGATTGAAAATTGGCATACAATTTGGATTGGCAGTATGGTTTTGTTCAGTTATGGTTCTGTTCTCCGCCTAGCACGGATAAGAGCTGGGAGAGCAGCGATAACCCCCAAAGGTAGAAGAACAGAACCAACATGAATGTATTGCAGATATCATTAATATTAAATAATTTAATGTACACATTTTAGAAATGAGCCTGATTCAAAAGATAATCAGAAAGCCCAATCCTGACTGGATGAGGAGGAGTTTGGGGATGGAGGAGGGTCATTATAGCGATTGAGCAATGCAAAATCTGCAGATAATACCGAAGGACCTTATACAGTACATGAATGCTGAGATAGGCATCACATTCCTATTGCTAGACGTAGATCAGCTGAGAGTCAGCTGATGCCAGCTTGACTAACACGGCCTGCCAGAACTAACACTATGCTTGATTTCTACAAGACAACACACTTTCACTACTAGTGGCTAAAAGGAATGGAAAATGAGTGGAAAAAAGGCAAAAACGACAACAGGTTTACTACAAATCACAGGAGATATAGTATAGAATTTTGAAATATAGATTTTTGAATGCAAATAAATTGTTTCACTGAATATTTATTTACTCTTGCTCTTGTATTTAATGCTGCGAAAAGTTATTATTTAATCAGAATGTATTACAGGGATGAAAAACAAAAACCTAAATCATAGAGTATGTACTGTACCAATGGGCAAACTAGAACCTGAAAATCATGTTTTTCTGATCTAGGATTCTGTGATCATTGCACAAAACCACATCTAGAAAGCCAAACGAACATCTCATGAGAATCATCACTCTTATGACTAATACAATCAGTGTTAATTAGTTAGTGGGCTCAAATCTGTACCGTGTGTTCAACAACATACTGCGGCGCTCATGACAAGCATGGGGAGAAATCTTGTGCAGAATAACAATGTGATTTCCTGAGGTCACAGGCTCTCAACTCAGCTTTTGTCAATGTTGTGCATCCCACTTGGTTTCTTTACTTCCACGAGCTTCCAATTATGCTTGTTTGTGGTGTCAAACTTAGCGTGTGTGTCTGCGCAATGACCCACAAGAGACACAAATCATATTCAGCAAGATGAGTTAAACCTGGCTTTTGACACTCTGAAAACCAGTGGTGGGCAAAGTACACAGATCAAGTACTTGAGTAAAAGTACAGATAGGTATAATAAAATATTACTCCAGTAAAAGTAAAAGTACTGCTTTTTCAATTTTACTTGAGTGAAAGTACAAAAGTACTCAATTTTTTATGTACTCAAGTAAAAAAGTACTGATAGACAGATTTATTTTGCAATTTTATATAGACTACTTTATTTAATTTTATATTAGCACATATTTTTATAATCCTACTGCCCCAAATACCTGGGTTTTTCCCAAAATAACCACTATATAGTCAATATATATATTTTGTTGATATGGACTATGTTGATGAGAGTGATGTAGTAGTTCACTGTGAAGCTTACACTGCCATGTACCTGAGAGAAAACAGATTTCACCATCTAATCTTCACCAGGAAGAAAAAAGTGTTTTAGAACTTGCAGAACGTCAGTTATATATGACATGAGAATTAGGCCTGAAATTAGGAAGAACATTTTAAGGAAAATCTAATTATATTTTCATAATTATTTTTTTTTCTTCTCAAACTTTGTCTGTGGTGTAAAAACACCCCTGGCCAAATGCCCCCAGAGGGCATCACTTCCCACTCTGATAATTACTGTAGTTACTATGTTCTGAACATCCTTTCTTTTACCCTCAGATGGAATCTATCTAGGTGGCTGAATAAAGATATTTGGACTTTATATCTAAAAATTTCCTCAACTTAGCACCAGCAAGCTTGTTAGCTAGACAGCTAGCATCAGCTAACAATATTTACTTATTTTCAGTATGGTTATGAATAAACATTCATATCTGTCTACTCGACTAGTTGATCTAAACAATATAAAAATGTATACTGTTGACAAACAATATAAAAACAGACGTCACATAGGTCTAAATGCATAGCATTTTAATAAAACTGCTAACGTTACAGCCGCGGGGAATATGAACGTGTGTGAGTTATTTTATTTAATCGCTGTTATTTTAATGTTTTGTTTTTTGATCTAAAACATAACGTTAGAGACACTGATGTTGGTCTGTCTGCATTCAAGCATTTCAGTGGGCTTAAATAGATCACCCTTTACAGCAGATTTAGTTCACAAACAACTGACAGTTTTGACCTAAATATTATTTTCAGTTACAATAATTAATCCAAAAAATCCGACATTAGTAACTTACTTTTCGCAGCAGCTGTTGCGCGCGCACACACAAGATCTCCCGGTCCTTTACTCGTGAGTTCAGTTCACTGAAGGAGACTCGCTCTAAACGGATAATTTGAATCAGTGAGTTTTCGACTCGAGAACAGCTGCAATCGGATCATTGCAGTTCGTGAATGAATCGTTTGTTGCGATTTGCGAACCGAGGTTCATTGAAAAGAATCAGTTTGTTCATGAATCAGACACCGCTTCTGCGTCTCGGAGCACGTGATGTATTATAAGGAGTAACGATATGTTTTATGAAATGTAGTGAAGTAAAAAGTACGATCTTATGCTTTGGAATGTAGTGAAGTAAAAGTAAAAGTTACTCAAAATAAAACTACTCCAGTAAAGTACAGATACTTGAAAAATGTACTTAAGTACAGTAACGAAGTTGTTTTACTTCGTTACTGACCACCACTGCTGAAAACACGGCTGCAATGGAAATGCATTGAAATGAAATATATGTTTGAATGAAATAGTTAAATACAAGGTGTCATTTATATATAAAAAAAAAATTAATACAGCCTAGGAAAATTACATGTAAATATATTTACATGAAAAATGCCTGTTGTAATTATACAAAAGGTATCGGAAAGCTATAAAGAGTGCTCAAAATGATACATTTTTGTTACTTAGCTTCAATGAAGAATATCTTCAGACCAGTGAGGAAATGCAACCTATAATATGTTTTTTAATACAAAGAACTATGACTTCAAAATATCCATTACTCAATATATGACACCAATAAGGACAAGAAATGGTGAACAAAACATTTGGCAAAAATGTATGGGTGAACCCTACAACTTTACATTCAGAAAATGGCAGCAAAAATGTAATACAAACTCAAGTTAATGCTTTTACATTAATTGCGAGTCATTTATCACTTTACAACGATAAAAATATGATGTAAATAAAGTCTACTCCTCCAAGTCACTGTCCTTTTTCATAAAATATCACAAAAATAAGCAACAAGCCACTGTGTCGCACTGACCTTTTGGTGCTGAACATGTTGGCAGGACGTTCGCCTCGGACTCAAAGGTTTCCTTCGGGGAAAAACCTGAGAAAGCAACCAGACACAGAAAGGAGATTAAGAGCAGATATGTAAAGGTGATCTGAGCTCAAAACAATAATGATTAAGCCCCCCCCCCCCCCCCCCCAAAAAAAAAACAACTACACATTATTAAAATATTCAAACAGAGCTGCTAAACTAGAAACAGTGTAGGTTCATTTTTTATACCACATATAAAGGAAATACCATGTATAAAGAAATAATGACCACAAAATGATTATTATTTTGGACACATTTACATATATTAAAAGTGAGCATGAGGACAAAGAACAAGCTGGCTGATTAATATCTGACTTAAGTACATTGAGATTAATGATCTCAAATGCACTCATTGAGGGCTTAGTTTTAATAGTTTCTGCGAGCTGCTGAATAATTCATTATCACACTGGTTGAATGTTGTGAGATGTTTGCCGAGCGTATAAGCTGTACTCCATCTAAAGACAGAAGGGAGAGTTTGCAGTCTTCTAAATCTGTTAATTGGGTGAAATTAAAAGTTTTTTTCAACATTGCATGGCCATTCAAGACAGATTACTTGAATACTGTACATTAGACCTATATTCTGTCAGCTGCCTATTTTTAAAATAGTATAGTACGTAAATAATACGTAAAGAAATATTACAAAAAAGTGGTATGCCACATTGTCACATGATGTTATACATTTAATTTAAACGACTTAATAAATGACAGAATGGAAGCAATTCATTTCCAATGGAGAGTCGTATGGGAGCTGCATTGAGTTCTGATGGTGTTTTTGGATTTAAACTTTGGATGCATTTAAATATATGAATTTTGGATGATGGGTATAATGAAAGGTGGTTCAAATCTCTTATACTACCCAAATGCAAACAAAAATGTGCTAATTTCTCCATGCTTGCCATCATCTCTAGACTTTTTAAGAGAAAAATAAAAAACAGACTTTAATTTTAAGTGGTTTTTCATATACTGGTCTGTGGATAAAAGTGGATCTTTTTATCTGTACACCTGATTGGATGCATGCATAAGTGATGTGACCTGCAGGCTATAAGTACTCTTTAACACAAAGGTTACAGCAGCAGCGGTAAAGGTCATTAATGTGCAGGACCTTAGATGTATCATAATGAGGGGGAGGGACTGTTCCGCTCCAACATGACAAAAAACACATATTCAAAGGACATATCTTTTTTTCCTGGGTAATACCAGTAGAAAAGTGTTCTTGTTCTTGACCAAGACCAAGGTGTGTGCCAATACATAAATAAATCTGCCCAAAGAAATATTCACTTAGAAGAGATAAGTGCAAAAGCCAATGTTTTAAGAGCCGACAGAAAAAAAGTACATGAATTTGCTCTTTTGTTTCTGGAGATGTGCTCAACTCCAACACCTCAGCTCTCCTTGGAAGTACATTTTGATGAATCAAAAGAGCAATTACACATTCTCCTTCTAGCAAGCTTTGAAAAAAACAGTCCTCCTGAGGTCAAAGGTCATATTTCATGACCTTTCAGAACAGTACATTCCTAAAGAAGGCATCAACGTCATGCCAGGATGTTCACTAACACAGGCTATTGCACAGAAATTGTAAAATTAATTAAAACCATCAAAAATATTGATATAAATATTACACAGAAGCATGAAATACAAGCAGGAAAAATAAACTGGAAATCATTTATAAATCCACTAACTCGTGAGTCGTGAATGAGGTCCAATGCTAGTATTGCTACAGCAGCATACGGTAAAAAAATGACAAGATTGCTATACAAAAATAATCATAAAAGTAAAATAATAATAATTGTCAAAAGTAAAAAAAGTCACAACTTAGTCAAAAATAGTGAGAAATTGGGAAAAATGGTGGATCATTTAAAAAATAACAACAAAAATTTAAATGCCACATTTTTTCTAAAACAGATATTGGACATTAAACAAAGGAACAGATCTTACAGACAGTTGTGACTGAAGGGAGTAAATGTTTTCTTTTTTTGTGAATGTTTTGCACGCACACACGCATACACGCACACAGTCAAATGAGGACAAATAGTCACTGAAAAGAATAGTGAATATGTGTGTAGTGGTGTCAATGCTTTGTTGTTTAATTGCTTTTTGCACACAAAACATCGGTCTATTTTAAGAGCCGTGTGTTGTGGAGTTCTGGATTAGCGCATACAGCAGGGTTCCTCAAGTCTTTCCCTGGAGGTCCAATCCACTGCAGAGTTTAGCTCCAACCCTGATCAAACTCACCTACCTGTGATTTTCTAATGATCTTGGAAACACTGATTAGCATGATCGGGTGTGTTTGATTAGGGTTAGCTAAACTCTGCAGGAGTGGGCCAGATTTAAGGATCCCTGGCATACAGCCTACATGCACAATTAATGTTTCGAGGAAGCCTAGTTAAAAGTGTTTTTCACTGGGAAATGTACCTGCTGTGCAGAGCTGTGGACATCATTACTGTGCAACTGTTTAAAGAATAAAGTTCATGGCTGGCAAATTATCTCCATGGATCCTAGGTAAATATCCATTATATCCAGCGCTCTGTTTGTGTCTGTGTTTTGAGCATCGAGAGAGAACCCGCTCCGAGTCCAAACGATTCAGCACTTGATGCGAATGATTCAAATTAAAACGCGAACGGAATCGGATCAACCTGTGAATCGGACCCGTGCCGAACGCATTTGAAAGAATCGACTCATGTAACAGACAAAAAACGGGAGACACGATATGATTGCTATGATTCTCATGCTGGTAAAATGCTCTGATCAGACAAGAATGTATCAGTAAATCCTTGTGCACAAATACAATTATAGGTCTACCGATTCAGATCGTTCTGCCAACTCCGTTTGAAACCGAGATACGATTCATTGACCCACATCGAATCGCTTATTCGTCTTCCATTCTATAAATAGCCTACATAAAATACTAACCTAAATTTTAATTCTGGTGTCATGTTTAGTTATGTTTGCTGCCCAACTGGTGTCCCCTCGCATTCTTACACAATGATTTAGGTTATGTGAAGTAAGACTTGTGTTCTGGATGTTTCCTCAGTTGTAAGCCTAAAAGCTAAAGCTTATTTCCCTGTACATATTTAAAATTATAGTTCGTTGTGTCATGTTGGTGTGCTTTGCACAACTAAATACAGAATAGAGATAATTCTCCTTCCTAAAATAGGCCTAGCTATTATCTCCACATTTCTCAGACATGTCCAGCTAAACTAGATTGATTCCTGACACGTCAAGAAACACTTGAAAGAAAAGTTAATTTATACAGAACAAGAGAAAAAGCTGAAAAATGATGGTCGAGATGTGGGCACAGGGCAGCAGTTAGATTTTTCAGGCAACATATTTACAACTCCATCAAAGAAAACAAGACGTGAAACCACAAGATTATATCTCAAGTCAGAATGCTTTAAAATCAACGATTCCACATGGTTCTGGAGTAAGTCAAAGTCTGAAGTGAAAGTTCTTTGTTATGATATCTGAGACACTATGGGATCGTCTGAGGATATTCATTGCAAGACCTTTTTCACCCTTGAGCAGACACACTTGTTGTAATTAATTATTAAACTGTCCTGACACCGAATGAGACTAGAGTGTTACAAAGACCTGTGATTTCCCATAATGCAATTCCCTCACATGTGGTAGATGTGTTGTTGTTTTCTCTGCTAATTGATTATTCAATATAAACAATTAATAATTTTGACTTTTCCAGAAGTAATATATATTCTATTTTAAAAAAAGTAAAGTTGTCTAAACCATCCTTTTGAGGAGAAACTACTTTTAAGGTGGGATCAATTCTGGGCCGTGCTGCTAAATGCTTCAGTTGCACCAAAAAGCATCTTTAGATAAAAATGTGATAAAATAATTTTACAAGCAAAACACCAAAGATATACATTTGCAATTCCGAGGAAATAAGTCAGTTTTGCAAGACATAAATTCAGAATTTCTATTTCACAATTCGGACCTGCGCAGTCCGGACCTGCGAGTTGTGAGTTTACATTTCAAAATTCTAAATGTATATCCCATAATTCTGAGGCAGAAATAGGAAGGTATTAACTCAAAATCAAGAGGCCCTTTTTTTGTCCTGAGGCTGATTCAAGCCTCCAATTCTGGTTATCAAAATGACTATTTTTTTAATAATAATAATGAATTATTATTAAGTTCAAAATGTGTTCTTGAACGGCAACTCCTTAATATTAGCTCCAGTAAGTGTATTATTAAATCGATAGAACAAAAACAATGCTTTAACCTTGCAGAAAAGTGAGTGTGTGCTTGAGCTCCATTCCCTACAATTTACATTCTGAACACAGATGTGATTGTTTGAGCTCTTGGCAAGGTGGGACTCTGTCAGTCCAACTCTGGATTTATTCTGCTGAGTCATTACACAAAATGATATTATGTTGACAGAGACAAATGCCTCAGGAGGCAGTGCTCTAAAATGACTTTGTTCCAAGGTAAATTTAATCTTGAGAGCTGGACGCATTTTGATACAACAGAGCACAGATTCAGTCCTATAAGAGCATTTCATTCCCGCTTTGGCGTCGGTTATGGGTGTGTGGATTTTGCCAGTTATTTGCCATGTTTATCACATTGACTGTTAAGAGCTGGACATAATGTGAATTTAAAAGGGAAGTGCTATTTTAAATGAACATACATCGTTTTTTGGGGGCATTTTGTCATCTGCAAGGCAAAGGAAATCTGCAAAATCATTTGTCATTACAAATGCTAAATTAAAATTGCAGAGTCTGAAACTGACATGTCGGGAGAGAATAATAGCTGCTGACACCGATTCAACGAAAATAGCATAAGCACAGAAACATGAGATGAGCAACCAAAAAGTCCCTAAAACAAAGTGGGAAATTGGTCAAAATGAGCCACCAATCACTCTTGATGAGTCTTGATGTGGACTGTTTTATGTTAAATGTTCAACCAAAAATGAAAATTTGTTTCTTCATCTGAACAGATTTGGAGAATTTTAGAATCACATCACTTGCACACTAGTGGATCCTTTGCAGTGAATGGGTGCCGTCAGAATGAGAGCCCAAACAGCTGAAAATATAATCCACAAGTAATCCACACAACTTCAGTCTGATGACCTGAGGGTGAGTCACTTTTCAGCTAATTTTCACTTTTGGGTGAACTATTCCTTTAATACATGAAACATGTGAGTAACACATGGTAAACCAAGCTGCAAGGGTCAGTAGCTGTGTTACTAGGGCTTATACGAGCAAATCCCTCGCTAATCTACAGACAGCACTGTACTTCTGTTTACACTGGGATTTATATCTTTCACTGGACCTCCAGCACCATAAACTGCTTGCCATAACTGTTAAATATTATGCAATCTGAAAACTGTTAATGGCTGAAAAAATTGGAAGCTAAAAGAGCATAGTTTAAAGAGACTCATTTTCAAGGCCGTTATTATGATAGCTGAACTCTAAAATAAGAAATGGATTTAAAAAAATAACATTACAGTCTAATGAACTACATGACTAGGTGCAGGATTTGTTTTAATTCCAATTATGAATACATTTTTTACTAAACATTGTTGAGGCTGTTTTATAAAAGCAACATGCCAATATTTTAACATAGTTATGGTTCACAGCATGCCTAAAAATGCCTCTCCAATGATCTGTCTAATGTCTGTTGCTTTTTAAATAAAATAATTAGAAACATAATAGACAGATATTTGTATTGATTGCTGAGGGGAAATCAGTTGCAAAACAGCATCAACCATGCTTAAAACCATAATGCAATTAAATGAGTCAGTCAGAAGTTCATTGCTGTGTAACAAATGTTGCTGTGAAACAGACTTAGAGCTTAGACATTTTCTCCTCATGAAAAATAAACATTCCTAACACAAACCTAAAAATTAGCTTTTGAAATCTGAAGCCAGAACAAAGGTGTGTGGATTTGGTAGTCGCCATTGTTTTAATAAAAAACTAAAGGGTCTTATATATATATATATATATATATATACAGTGCTCAGCGTAAATGAGTACACCCCCTTTGAAAAGTAAAATTTTAAACAATATCTCAATGAACACAAAAACCATTTCCAAAATGTTGACAAGACTAAGTTTAATATAACATCCGTTTAATTTATAACATGAAAGTAAGGTTAATAATATAACTTAGAGAACAAAATTGTCAGTTTTACTCAAATTAGGGTGATGCAAAAATGAGTACACCCCACAACAAAAACTACTAAATCTAGTACTTTGTATGGCCTCCATGATTTTTAATGACAGCACCAAATCTTCTGGGCATGGAATGAACAAGTTGGCGACATTTAGCGAGATCTATCTTTTTCCATTCTTCAAGAATGACCTCTTTTAGATTGGATGCTGGATGGAGAGTGATGCTCAACTTGTCTCTTCAGAATTCCCCATAGGTGTTCGATTGGGTTCAGATCAGGAGACATACTTGGCCACTGAATCACTTTCACCCTGTTCTTCTTCAGAAATCCAACAGTGGCCTTAGATGTGTGTTTAGAATCATTGTCATGTTGGAAAAGTGCACGACGACCAAGGGCACGGAGTGATGGTGGCATCTTCTCTTTCAGTATAGAGCAGTACATTTGTGAATTCATGATGCCATCAATGAAATGCAGCTCCCCGACACCAGCAGCACTCATGCAGCCCCACATAAGGACACTGCCACCACCATGTTTCACTGTAGGCACCATGCATTTTTCTTTGTATTCCTCACCTTTGCGACGCCATACAGTTTCGAAGCCATCAGTTCCAAAAACATTTATCTTGGTCTCATCACTCCAGAGTATAGAGTCCCAGTAGTCTTCATCTTTGTCAGCATGGGCCCTGGCAAAATCTATGCAGGCTTTTTTGTGCCTGAGCTTTAGGAGAGGCTTCTTTCGTGGACGGCACCCATGCATGCCATTCCTCTGCCGTGTACGCCGTATTGTGTCATGGGAAATAGTCACCCCAGTTTTGCTTTCTACTTCTTTAGATAACTGCAGTGAACTTGCATGTCGATTTTCTTCAACCCTTCTCATCAGAAGACGCTCCTGACAAGGTGTTAACTTCCGTGGACGACCTGGACGTCTCTGTGAGATGGTTGCAGTTCCATATTTTTTTAAATGTTTGTACCACTTTTTCTACAGTATTCTGACTGATAAGTAAAGCTTTGCTGATCTTCTTGTAGCCTTCACCTTTCTTGTGTAAAGAAATTATTTTCTTTCTCAGGATTTGTGACATTTATCTTCCATGTGGTGCCATTGCTGACAGCCTGAAATGGGAAGGGGTTTTCTTTAAGTAACACCCTTTTATAGTCAACTGTCACCTGTGTAATGAATAATTAGACTCACCTGGGGTTGAATTCTTGTTAAATTAGACATTTGTAGTCTAAAATGTAGCTTTGCTCCAGAGACTTTCAGTGGGGTGTACTCATTTTTGCATCACCCTAATTTGAGTAAAACTGAAATTTTTGTTCTCCAAGTTATATTATTAACCTTACTTTCATGTTATAAGTTAAACAGATGTTATATAAAACTTAGTCTTGTCAACATTTTGGAAAATGTTTTTGTTCATTGAGATATTGTTTAAAATGTTACTTTTCAAAGGGGGTGTACTCATTTACGCTAAGCACTGTAGATAAAGAAATAAATGCTTTTATTTAGCAAGAACATTAAGTTTGTCAAATTTGACAGTACTGTAAATACTTTTACATTGTTACAAAAATTACTTTTCCAAATAAATGCTGTTTTTCTAACATTTCTTAAAGAACAAGATCAAATTATCCCTATTTTCATGTGTAAATTACATTTTAATAGAAAATTAAAATGGAAAATATTTGTGCTTGTAAAAATATTAAGTGCCCCTATTATGGATTTTTGAAAATGACCTTTCATGTCTTGTGTAACAGCTCTAAGTGAATAAAAACATCCTACAATGTTTTAAATCTGAAAGTGCACCTTGTATAAAGTTCATGTCTCTCAAAAGCAAGGGTCAACTCTGAATCATTGAAACCAGTTGATTTTAAAACGAATCCGAAGCCGTTTCATGTTGACAATGACATCAACATGAAACATTAGCATATTACATGCCCACTTGTTGGTCTTTTCCCGCTGGTCTAAACTAAAATGTAAAATCATTCTTTGCCACTAGGTGCAGCTTTTGGAGCAGTAAAAATAGCGTTTTCTCCGGTAACGCTGTACACAAAGCAGCACTGCACTCACAAACGCTGCTTTATCAGGCATTACAGGCACCAATCATCGCAGATTGTAGCGTCACGCAAGGGAGGGGTTTGGAAAAATGAATCGTTAAGCGAATGGTTGAGCAAATAAGGTAAAAATAAATGGATATTATAAGACCATAAAAGTGTTTTTTGACCTTGCATGCATGTCAAACTATTGTTGGGGACTCCCAAATCCAAAAGATGAACCTTTCATTAACAATAGAGGTATTTTAAATTGTAATAATGTTTCACAATGTTGCTGTTTTACTATATTTTAATCCACTAAATGCAGCTTTGGTGAGAAAAAATCTTTCCAACCCCAACATTTGAAATGTAAACATATACAATACATACAGAACAATATCCTATAGCTGCATCATCTTATATTACATATCACACTATGATTAAGACTTTTAAGGAAACAGTGAAGATCATAACTGATCTTCCAGTGGAAGAAATGAAATTGTAGGCTTGAACAGTTGATAAAGCAGCTGTCATTTTAGTGTCACAAGAAAAGGCTGTCAAGATTTCTACCTTTACATTTCACCATAAAATGAGCAGCTATAATGGCTGTCCTACTCCGAGGCTCTTATTACGAGTGAGATTTATTATCTGAAACATGACTGTCAGAGTGTCTATGCTCTGTATGAACCGAGAGGAAGGTTATGTTCATTAGAGATAAATAAAATCCTCTGGTGAGTCTGCGCTTCTTTGAATGTTTAATCTGAACTCACATGTCAAAGAATACGAAACTGTACCGATTAATATTGACAGGCTGCACTTTACATTGATTTGACCATTTTACCAGTGTTCTTCAAAACGATGTAAAGCAATGCGTCAGACTTCATTTCACAATGCATTATTTGATTTATATGACTTTATAAGCATAAAACTGGTGCCCTGCAAAGATTGATCCTATATTTTACAAATATTGTTCTTCCACAGGCTGCTACAGAACAAAATACTTTTTCTATTTCTAGTTTCCTCTGCAATTTAATGTTTTATACATATCATATTTTATACCCCACAGCTTCTTCAATATGTATGATGACACACAAAAAACAGATTTAAAGCCTCAAGCTGCTTTCTGATTCTCACTGAAAGCTGGAAAGTTTTCTGAAAGCACATCTCTGATGAAGGACTCCCCCTAGAGTTGGAGATGGACGACACATGTTTGTCAATACAATGACAAACATATCTTTATCTGAACTAAGCAGGACAAATATTTAGCAATGCCATATGCATTATAAGGTCATTTTGAAACATTTTACATTTTATACTTAGATGCTTAAGAGTCCATGAGAAATAAGTTCAATTTTATTTTAAACACACAGTTGGAGATAAACAAGGGTTGTTAGCAATGCTCATCTCTGATTTCATGCACCGAGTCGCTCTCGGGGAATATCTGACAATTCAAAACACAATCCAAGGAATCAATATTTGAAGTAAATTACTCCTAAATGAGTGCGAGTCTTATTTAAAGTGGATACGATTGCTCAAGTTAAAGATGTGTTTCTGTGAGAACATCTTCATGCAGCGATTCCTCACACGAGAGGACGGGGGGGCTTTCAAAAGCAGCATTGTTTAGCTTTTGTGTTCTGTTTGTATTATAAATCAAAAGTACAATCATTCAAAGCTGCACCGCAAGAACATATCTTTGAAGGAGAATGTTAAAAAAGAATTAATAACAAACTAAAAACAATAATAATGTTATTATTCATATTATATTTTCCCATATTATTTAATAATCTGATAAAATACATGAATTATATAGAAAAGAAAAAAATACAGCCTTAATTTTTTACCAACTCTGGAAATTAAAGACAATTGTATGATTACTATTATTACTTATTTTTTTCTAAAACAATTCATCCTATAAAGTTAAATTATGTTCGTAATATGTAATTTGATATTAAATCGCAACACTTGGAAGAACACATCTATTTGATACAACTACAGACAGTGATTCATGTGTGTCCAGTCTCTGACCATCATGCAAACCCACCACAACACACAACAGTCTCTATAAACACATCAGGCGTACCACTTTATGCATCTGTATCATCATGCATGAACTCTTGTATCATCCAGGTGTTAAAGACTCTCTATGTCAGAGCATACTGGTGCTGATGCATCATTCCCTAATCATGCAGAAAGAAGAGATGGAACTCACTCTCAGAATGAAGCTCTCTCCGCGTCCCAGGTCTCCTGTACACGGACGTTGCTGATGAGTTTATGCAGCCGGTCACAGTAATATGCATCTGTGTGTAGGATGAGACTCACACAGAGTAATCTGACCTTCTGAATACAGACCGAACCATTGAGACAGGGGAGGAATGGATCATACCAAATATTTTGTCACATACACAGGGAGTGCTTTATTTATACAGAACGTCAGTTTTTCCTGTAGAAGAATGAAGGTAAAGATTATATGAACAATACGCAAAAATATCCATATCAATATGTTACAGCAATACTAATAAATAAAGGAACATATAATTTTCAGTGAAAACCCGTAAATTGACATTCCTAGAATTCCCAGCAATAGCTACATTTGATGTTTTTACATTGAAATAACTATGTTCCTTCTTAGTTTTGTATTTTCATTTATGTTCATTGTGGTTGTCTGTTACATCTAATGTTGTTAAATGAATGTTTATTGCAGGGGTAATCAAACTTGATCCTGGAATGCTGGTGTCCTGCAGAGTTTAGCTCCAACTTGCCTCAACACACCTGCCTGGAAGTTTCAAGTATACCTACTAGTAAGACCTCGATTAGCTGCTTCAGGTGTGTTTGATTAGGGTTTATGTGAATGGCACAGTGCACCTCCTAGACGCGATTTATTGAGCTCTCTAGTTCAGTCTTCAGAGCGCTTATCAGGTAATCGGCCCTTCTAAGAGCTGATTTAAACTTGAAACTTGTTTAGATGTCTGGGACGTTCACTAGTTCAGAAGCTCTAGAATGCCTATAATCTTGAAAGTTGAAGTGGGCTGCTTAAAACGCTCCCATACTGGAATAAAGTAGGTTTGGAAAGACAAACGTTTTTGTTTTTTTGTAGCTATATTTCAGAATAAACACACATCAGACAGGAAATGTACACCTCTAGTAATCTGTAAGAGCATGTAAAACCAGAACAATGTGTTATTATATGTTCCTTTTCAATTCCAAAAACTGTATTTTACTGTAAAATTACATAAAATATCCAATATGTTTTTCACTCTATCTATCTATCTATCCACACACACACACAGTTGTGCTCATAAGTTTGCAGAATGTGCAAAATGTTAATAATTGAAACAAAATAAGAGGCATCATGAAAATTGCATGTTATTTTTTATTTAGTAATGTCCCAAATAAGCTATTTCACATAACAGATACTCCACAAGACAAAAAAATAACTGAATTTATAAAAATGACCCCATTCAATGAATCTTAATACTATGTCAGTTCCTGGATGATCCTCGACTGTTTTTATATTGTTTATATTGTTATATGAGTCCCTTTTTTGTCCCGAGCAGCTCCAGAATGAATATTGCAGTTGGACGTGTTTTATAAAGTGTTTTAATGCAGTAATATATTCTGCTCTGGCCTTGTTCGATCCGCTCGCTGTTCAGAGCTGGAATCGAAGAAAAGATGAAAACATAATAAACTGATATGATCTAAACTGAATATCAAATGTTAAGATTGACTTTGCATTTGCAGTTGTTTGCATTTTTATGTCGGTTCTGAGAGATGTATCAGAAATTATTAATTGTGTTTACAATGCTGATTCAATTATCTATACATATAATTAAAGCAATAACTGTTTTTAATTTTAAGCAGCATCAAATACAAATTTGATTTATGCAATTAAACACAAATATCATTTTATAACTGCAATATGAGACTGATTAAATTCCAGTCATTTAAAATGTATTTCAGAGGCCATTCTCTGTTGTTATCAGCTGTTGAAGTCAAAGAGCGGGTTTTCCCAGCAGAAATGAAGACTTGTTAACGATTGCTGGTGAGTGTCCACCGCAAGAGGTGGAAATCGATGGATACCAGGAGAGCTGTGACGGATGTCTCTGATGCCTTCCCATGAACACCCTGGTGGGCTCTCATAAATAAGTCAGAGTCAGTGGGTAGACAGAGAGAGATTTGGACCAGCAATGAATTGTGTTAGCATCCTCCACATACACACTCTGCATCTATTCATTGGTGGATATTTGAACATAGAGCTGCTTGTAATAATTTTGGGCATTATAGGTAATATGAAGGCTGATATAAACTGTATAGGCTGCATAGACGTGTAATTATTAAACTATTTGCAGCAAGTTAACTTCAACTGTCTTTTCTGTTGTTTATAGCAGGGGTGGCTCTCCCGCAGAGTTTAGCTCCAACCTGGAAAAAACCTTTGAAAAAATACCTATCTGCATCCCGAAGACCTTTATTAGCTGCACCAGGTGTGTTTGATTAGGGTTGGAGCTAAACTCTGCAGGGACACCAGCCCTCCAGGATCAACGTTCCCCACCCCTGGTCTACAGTATAACCTGATAGATAAACTCTGTCAGCCAGTTTGGGATTATTACAATTTGTGGTGATTTTAAGGCTGCATTTATTTGATCAGAAATACAGTAAAAACTGTAATATTGTGAAATATTTTTACAATTTATTCCTGTCATGCAAACAGATTTTTCAGCATCATTAGTCTTCAATGTCACATGATCCTTCAGAAATCATTCTGAAAATAAAGTCCTACTTACCCCAAACTGTTGATGCTGAAAATTCAGCCTCGCATCAACAATAAACTACATTTAAAAACACATTAAAATAACATTTTAAATGTCCTTTTAAATTGTAATAATGTTTCACAATTTTTTATCAAATAAATGCAGCTTAGCATTAAAAGAAGAGACTTCATAAAAACAAATAAATTCATTTTTACAGACGTATGCAATGCTGCCTCAGAATTTGGGATATAAAGGAGCATATGTTGCCAAAATAATTTGAACAGTCATAAGTGCACCAATAGTGCTTTAAAAACCGTCTCAAGATTATGTAACAAAGCATAGGGTCTGTATCCCCTTTATCTTCATGCACTGATGTCTGAGAGGTCATCATTATCATCATCAGTATAAAAGACTGACTGGGGAACAGCAGGGTTGAGATGGCAGCCGCAGGAACCGATGATCTTCAGTAGAAACTGTCTTAGATGCCAGTGGCCCTCTTTCACATGTCTGTCAGATACTGAGGCAGTCACATGACCCTTATTTCCACATATTAGTGAAGAAAGCAAGAAAATCCACTATCAGCTTGTGAAAGGACAACATATTCACAACTGTCAGGATTCTCATGAATGTGATAATGACTTGCTAAGAGATAAAGCACATTTCCAGTGCTTGCTAACAGTCATGAAGCACACAGGAGATTTTTCTCAATTTTTCACATTGTTTTCTGAAGCAGATACAACACTTTAGTCCTGGTGAGGTGAATTTTGATGAGCTTTTCCCACCTATAGAGACGTGTTACATCTATAGCAAAATCAATAGGAAACTCAAGGTTTGTTTACAGGTGAACTTTTGAGCTATTTATTGTATTTCTTTAAATAGGGCACCAAATAACCTATTTTATGTCATTTTAAATATCTTACAGAAAGGGTTCAAATGATGTTGCTTCCTGGGTGTCACAAATTTAAGGTAATGTTATATATATATATATATATATGTGTTCCTGTGTGGCTCAGTGGTAGAGCATTACGTCAGCAGCGCAAAATGTTGTGGGTTCGATTCCCAGGGAACACATACTAATGAAAATGTATAACCTGACTGCAATTGTAAGTCGCTTGGATAAAAGCGTCTGCCAAATGCGTAAATGTAATATATGGGGAAAACATGTGGTTGTAGGACTGCTTTCAAAATGTTTTTGACTATTAGAATTAAAGAATAATTTATCAAAAATCATACATTCAAAATGTTTTGAGCTATTAAAATTGTAAGATAAAATTATTTTTTATATATATTTTTTTTTCACTACAATAAATAATATTGTTCGATATTTAAAAATCATACATTCAAAATAAACAAATAAATCTTGTTTAAGGCCATTAAAAATAATCAATAATTTTCAAATAGTTTTTACTACAATAAATAATATTGTTTTTTGACTGTTTTGTATGATTATAAAAATAATTAATGTGTGGGCAATTACTACAATGAATCAAATATATATCAATTTTGATATTATTGCACAATTTTAAAATAAAAAATCATACATTGAAGAATATAAGAAATGAAATATAAGTTTTGACATTATTATCAAATTATAATTATATATATATATATATTTATCTTGTTAAAATATTTTCATATATAATATAATTTATTACAGAATAAAAACATTTATGTTTTTAAAAATAATTATGGGACACAATGGCTGTGTCTCATTTAGAAGGCTGCGTCCTCCGGAGGTCTCATTCAAAGGGTGCATACGTCATCGAGGCTGTCTCATTTCAGAAAAGCAAGGAGGACACTCCGAATGAGTCCTTCTTTCACAGGAATTCAGAGGATGCATCAGGTGTATCATTCGCTGCTACAGATAACCCACAATTCTTTGCGTCGCCGTAAACAATCGTTGTTAATTTGAAAAATGCCGGCGCCGGCAGATGTACACACAAGCGCAGATGTGATGTTTTCAACTTAACTTAAAGTGCTTTAAAATGTATAAACTTTGTTCTTAATATCTCCTCCTTTTTTTCTCTAACAGATGTCTGTTGTAGGTACACTGCAGCTCCTCAAACATTGAGCAAAATAAAACAAGTAAAAGCATTTTTTTTTCTTTTTTTTTTTTAAATTTAGAAACAATTTCCTTCATTCAAGTAGTGTGAGAGTGCAACGATGCTCTAAATGTGTTGGCAAATCAAAGTTATACTTCCTGTTTCCTTTATTAGGTTTATTTCTAGATTGAGGACACTTCGTATACGCATCCTAGAGGTTGCAACCTCCTGAGGACGAAGTCTTCTAAATGAGACACAGCTTATGTGTCTACTGCACAATACTGTATTCATAGAAAGTGGCATGTACTGTATTCTTTAAAAGAAAACCAGATTTGATATAGGCTAGGTGTTTTTTGATTGACTTCAAAAGATAATTAATTTCTTTGGTGAACAGATTATGCATTTCTTTAAGCAGCAATAACTCAGGCAGATCTTGCATGGATGAATTCTGCTTCTTTTGAATCGTATGCAGTAATTGTAAAATGCAAGCAGAGAACGATTTAAATTACATCTGATAAACGATTTAAAAGGAAAATGATGGAGAGCTTTGAAGTTTTTCATTACATTCGAACAGAATATTGGAGGTGGCAGAGTCCATATTGAGCAGAAAAGCCCCCGAGCCGTTGGATGGACATGTTGAGGGTAGAATTAATATCGGCATGAAATCAGGTGCGGAAGATAAGAGCACCTTTCGTTTGCTTTGAGCGGCCAGCATAGGCCAACGATGCCCGTCAGTGATAAGACTCCCACACCGCGACACGTTTTCCTGTGAACCCGGCATATCTGATGAACAGATACTGCAAATGGGAAATGTGTTTTCATGAGCGCTTATGCTATCTCAATTACAGCTACGTCTCTCACGGCTGCTGGAAAACGTGTGCTGAAATTCAGAGTTCTGGCTTCAGATTAGGCTGTTACTGAGAATAAATCTTCCTCTTCAGCATGTCTTTCTTCAGGCCTACAAATGAATTAAGGGATATTTTTTCAAGATATATGAACTGCGCAAAGTTCATGAATAAGAACCTTTTTGGGAAAAGTGGAGTCAAGGGAAAGTGGAAAATAAGGTCATGCTTGCTTTGAATAATAAGTTATTATTAATTCATGTACATTTGTTGGGAGAAATATACCATTGTTCAAACTCTGTTCATCACAACAGAGCTTCCCGCAGGGAGAAACAGTGTTTCTCCAGGAACAGAAGGGAAGAAACATCACAGTAAAATGGCTGATGGCTGAAGACACTGTCAAGGAGATGCAGCACTGCTGAAGTTTTACAGAGGATCTGTTCTACTGTACTGTCAGAGGTCAAAGGCCACTGACTGCATGAATGAAACAAGCATCTTCATATAAAATTATTTGTAGATATCTATGTTAAGAATAAGCCCCACATACAATACCAGTTAAATGTTTGGAATAATTAATTAAGATATTTTAACATTTTTTAAATCTTGAATGCACACCAACACTGCATTTATTTAATCAAAAGTAAAGTAAAACTTACAGCAATATTGTGAAATATTATTACAATTTGAACTGATTTCTGTTTTAATATATTTTGAAATGTAATTCATTCCTGTGATGTAAAACTGAATTTTCAGCAGCCATTGCTCCAGTCTTCTTATCTGCCGAGTGTAGCTGCCCAAGAAACATTTCTTAATATCATCAATACTGAAAACAGCTGTGCTGCTAAATATTTATTAATATTATTAAAAATTTCAGTTCTGCATATTAGAATGATTTTTGAAGGATTATTTGAAACTTAAAACTGGGTCAATAATGCTGAAAATTCAGCTAATAAAAAGGTTATTTGAAACTGTAATAATATTTAACAATATTATTGTTTTTACTCAATTTGTGATCAAATAAATGCAGCCTTGGTTAACATAGGAGAATTAAAAAAATCATAATCATTCCTTGTAGTGTACATTCCTCCAGACGTATAAATGTTTTAACAAACTCCACTATTCTCTAAAACAAAACTGAATGCGAATAATAATGTAAATGCAAAACTGCATGGTAAATGGCAATGAACAAACACATTTTTCTCTCCAGTATTATGTCAACATTTGGTGCTCTGCTTCAGCAACACATAACCAAACGGTGAGGTGAAAAGGTTATGTATTATTACACCATATGTCTATTTAAACAGTGGGGAAAAGCGAACACATTCATTGAATGCTGTGGCCTATCTGAATCCGGGGATCAGACCTGCCAGCCGCTGAATGCATGTGGGATTTGGCGCTCCGACCTATTTCTCGGACTCTGATCCACAATCTGTTGTGTGACGGTTTTTGATCCCCATTCAGGCAAACCAACAACAAATGACACACATGAACACCAGCAGTCAAGGACATCCAAGAGCTCAGTGTGTAATTTGGCATGTATGTTATTCTCAAATCTTCGGAAATGGATAAACAAATCTGAATATATTTCACATATGCAGTAGCCTAACTATCAAATTATTTATTCTATCCATCGTAGCAGTTTACCTGCAAAGAAGTTGTGCAGTTTACCTGGCACGACTTCCCATGGTATTTAGCCTGGAAGGTAGTTTCGGATGAACCTCCAACAATTCAGACTCTGTGTAGATTACCTGTGGCAAGGAGCCATCTGGCCGCCCCATGAGCAGGCTGTTTGGTGTCACTGGGTCAATGTCCACAACATCAGATGACACGTAACTTAGAGGCTTTCAATTCAGAATTGCTTCCATCTCAAGAAGGACGGTCAGCAGGACTTCTTCTGGAACTGATTGAGTTCCTACGGTGGTATAAACGGCTGACTAGACAGATCGTTCTTCTCTTGTTCAAAAGATGGGCAACATGTGACCCACAATTTGATGAGGGGGCAGTCATGGCTCTAATGAATAGAGTGTCGGACTTGTAACCCGAGGTTGTGGGTTCGAATCTTGGCTCCGGCAGGAATTATCCACGACTGAGGTGAGACCCTTGACCGAACCCCCAGCTGCTCCCCGGGCGCCGCTGTGTCGGCTGCCCACTGCTCCAGGTGTGTGCGCACTTGGATGGGTTAAATGCAGAGAACACATTTCACTGCTGGTTATACTCTGTATAATTGTGTATGTGACAAATAAAGCTCATCTGAGCTTGGATCTGGATATATATATATATATATATATATATAATGTCATTTAAAATATTAACAGAAATGAGAGTATATCAGTGATGCTAAAATAATACTGACATAATCACAAATGACCTACTTTGTATAGATGCACAGGACAAATATAAAGAGAGTACAATTTTGTTGAATATAATACATCTTTACTCATTATTCCATTCACTGCAGATTTTATGCTGGTAAAATCTTTATTACAATATGTATGTACATCAGTCTGTGCTGGCAACATGGCAAATGCTGATTATATTAATTAGAGTTTCTCACAATATTTTATACTTCCACAATTCAAACAATAAAATTTTCCAGCTGATTACATAATGGCTCAACCCTCTGGATATTAATGGTTAGATTCTGTTCTGTCTTCTGTATGGTTTTAATTTAATGAGATCAGTCGTCGCAGAGTTTAATTAGGGCAGACAGAAACAGCTGCAGGAGGTTGAGCTCACGGCAGCCTCTGGATACGTAAGCCTCTGCCAGGCCTCAACGTCGCTGTTTAAAAATATCTGACACCCACGCCATACCTGACAGTCCCGTCAATAACTGCCATTTATCATCCATATCTGCCTGCTTTATCATCCATATCTGCCTGCTCAGACCTCCTTTATCATTTACTGTGAGTTTCTCCACAGCTTCGGTTGGTTCTGAAAGCATCCTGCAGAGAAAAGAATAAGGGTTGTCTTGGTAGAGCAGAGGCCTACAATATCAAGGTCATGGGTTTGATTCCCAAATAACACAAATCATGATAAAAATGTTTAACTTGAAATGGCAAAAGTGTCTGCCAAATGCCTAAATGTAAATTTAAATCTAGATAAATTGACATAATCATGGTTCACGTGACACATGCATAGATGCAGCATATTCTATAAAAAATCTGTTATAAACATCTCTTCTGCAGTTAATAAATAAAATAAAATAGATTTGATAGATTTTTTTTAATATTTTTTCATAAAAGAATTCAAAGCAAAAAAACAAACATAATAAAATCATCTTTATTTTGTTCTTTAATAAAGTTGTATTTAAAGTAATAGTTCACTAAAATAAACATTTTCTAATATATTTACTCACCTTCTAATATATTTACTCACATTTTCTAATATATTTACTCACCTTCTAATATATTTACTCACATTTTCTAATATATTTACTCACATTTTCTAATATATTTACTCACGAAGAAATTTAGCATTACATCACTTGCTCAATGGATTCTATTTAGTGAATGGGTGCCGTCAGAATGAGAGTCCAAACAGCTGATAAAACATCACAATAATCCATTAATTAATATCTTATGAAGCGAAAAGTTATTGCTTCTTGCAAAAATACCAGTCCAAAATCCATAATAACGCTTCCGCCAGTGAAAAAGTAAATCCCCTATTATTTTATTTCAGCAAAATCCACCAATTTAGAACTGTTTTAAACTGTTTTTGCATGTAAATGGGGCTTGTGCATAATTCTCTCCTGATTCAGACAAAATAATTTCACCAGATAAAGCAATATTATAAACAGAGAACACATATTTTATGCTGAAAGCAATGGTTTGAAGTGAAAAAAATGTCTTAACACAGATCTCATGGATTAGTTACACTACTAGTGGATTATTGTGATGTTCTGACGGCACCCATTTGCAGGATCCATTGAGCAAGTGATTTAATGCTAAATTTCCCCAAATCTGTTATGACACACTCGTCTTCATCTTGGATGGCCTAAGGGTGAATAAATTTAGACAGCCTGAGGGTGAGTACATTTTCAACAAATTCTCATTTTGGGTAAACTATTCCTTTAAAATGCACGATCACATGTGCTCCCACTGTTTGAACATGCATGACACGTCTGGCATCACCGTCGGTTTGGCTGTGCCAGAGACATGTTTGAACAGATCGTGATGATTGACACTCTGAGAAATCGTCCTTCTGCAGTGTTTGCCGGTGGTATGTTCAGTGAATGCTGTGAACGACAGACAGAGAGCCACGCTTGCAATCACATACACCTGCTGTCTGAGGCACAACGTGAAGTCTTACATTTCCTGTCACTTGATGTCGTCGTTGTTTTATTTTCCTCAGGGTTCCTGCAGAGAAGAGTCTCAAATGTGTACATTTTCTCAGTTTAGCATGGCCTACCTCATCTAAAACGCAAACAAAACTGACACAAACTGAGGTCGCTCACAGGCTGAACTTTAGAGTCTGCTCAGTATGGATGCTGGACTCTGACGTAAATCTGTGGTGAAAGCAAGGATGCATAAAATCATCATTTACATACATCTGCGACAGAAGCATTGCCCTTAGAAAGACTCCCAGTGCTGTATACATAATTAACTCTGAACTGGACCTATATACAGGACCTAGAAAGGGTCAGTGTCCTGTGGCGTTGAATGTACTCACACTCATGAATAACATTTACATTTATGCATTTAGCAGACGCTTTTATCCAAAGCGACTTACAATTACATTCAGGTTATACATTTTTTGTCAGTACATGTGTTCCCTGGGAATCGAACCCACAACCTTTGCGCTGCTAACGCAATGCTCTAACCACTGAGCCACAGGAACACAACCTTGCAGCACTGGAACTGACCTTTATAATGACCTTTATTTCAGCTGTCACACTAAATATTCTCTTATAGCGCCTCAATGTCCTTCTGCTAGTGTAACATAAAATGTGATTTAAGATGGTTAGACGTGCAAATGGAACAATTGATAGTCAGGAAATGTCACACAGCGCACCCCACAGGACATATGTGTTATTGCAATTGAAATAATGTATTCCAGAGCCTTTGGGTTCATCCCGGCCCAAAAACCATGAGGAAAAAACACTGCACTTCCTATAAACTATTAAGAGGCATCCATTTGTAATAAAGGTCACATTAAAACTGAGTTAAAACCGTTAACCAAACATTAAACTTTATTCATCATAGTTCATATTTGTATAGTGAGTAATTTCATCAAATAATCAAAATATGTAAGTTCATAACATTTTGGAAAGCGTATGAAAATACGATGTAATACTGTACGTCTTCTGCTCTAGCTTGATTAATGTACTCATCTAGATTAGAAACTCATTGAGTAGCCTACTATACATATTGTTATTGTATAAATTGTTATCTATGAAACGTTGTTGTTTCTTGTTGAAGGTACAGTATATAATAATATGATACAAGCATATGGTATTATAGTAATTTAGCATGTGGATAGAATATCTATTTTCTTAAATGTGTTTACATCGCAGATCGCGACTTTTACGGAAACGCGTTTGGTTCTCATGGGTCCCCGTCAAAGCGGAAGTGTCTCCACGCTGTGCTTGACACTCATTCATACAAATATAATATTATGCGTTATCTGTCCTGTTCTTGAAGTGCGCTTAAAGCTGTCAGAAGATGTTGCGCAGAAGGACAAACGGACGAGAAGATGCGGACAGTGTCAAACCTGATAGAAAGAAGGTGATGAATCACAGTGAACTGCTGTTTATTGACTGAATACCAACAATACTGTAGTAGTTAACGTTACCGTGGTAATTCCATAACCCTGGTCTGTAGTATTACCGTGGTTTTGAAGAGCCCCGTGAATCTGAATCAAAGAATCACGGTCTTACTATTTGTTACATTTTCATTGATAACTTTATTTAGTAAATAGTAAATACCCTCAACTGTATTACTGTCATAGTCTATTCTAAGAATTTTAATGATAAATAAATAGTTAAATATTAATAATAAATACAACAAGAATAACGATTGAACGTATAAATAAATGTAATTATTTAGGAATACATTAAAAAGTAATAATTTAAAACTTTGATTAAATGTTTACTAAATTAAACGAAAGTTAGTGTGTTGCCAAGGTTATTGTTAGTTTTTAAACCTACAGAAGGGTTATTGGATGATGCAAAAACTTTGAAAATGGCCGATATTTTGATTTATCAGCATAAAACATTATGTATATTTGAACTTATACAACATAAAAAAAGAAGATTTAGTTGGGAGTATATCATGCCACTGCTTGACATGTCATTTCAACTCTCCCACCACAGACATCAGAGGTCTCTGGTGTGCCTGTCTCACAGAGGAGCTGCTGGACTGCTGTTGCTTTCTGGATGAAGGTTTTGCTCTTCGTCATCTTCACTCCAGCTTTCCTGAACTACGCCTCCCTTCAGAGAGAGGGACAGGTGCTGTCAGCTGCAGGTGAGACATCATCTCATCATCTCTTCAGGAAGACCTTAGGGTCATGTGCAGTTTGGTAACGTTCAGCTAATTTGTTTTAATATTTATTTTCGATATGTAGGTGCTCAGCTAATTGATATTGGCCTCGGCCAAAAGATCTATCTGTTGTGCAAAGGACATGGGTGGCCTGTTGGTACGTTAAATTAATAGTTCAAACAAAAATGGGAAAAGAGTCTGATATTTATATTGTGGATTTTGCACAGTGAAAATTATGTTTCATTTTTGTTTCAGTTGTTCTTGATGCTCCAGCAGGGATGTCTTCAGATATTTGGCTCTATGTGCAGGAGGGTCTCTCATTATCAACAAAGGTTAGTTCAAACATACTGCCATCATGATTACTGGACGTTTGCAAACTGATAATACATTTAATGTAGCTTCATGTATTCAATAACCATGTCAGTGTTTCAAATTTCATCAAATATGTTTCTGTACATGCAGTACACACTAGTCATATTTCCCCATTTTTAAAATGTCCCCACTGACACTTAATGCAACAAAGAGAGGTAAAGTCAACATATTTTACTAACAGACCTACCAATCTCTGTGTAAAAGTAACACAATGATTCTGCTATCCCCCTGTAATCTGGCTCCAAATTGCCATTTTGAACCCCTTCGACAAAATAGTGGATTTCTCAGTAAATATTCATCCAAGACATTTAATATTTTGGCTTTCGTAACTATACATGTTTTTCTTTCTTGAGAAAATATCAAAATTTGAGCCAGGGACCTCTGGTTGAGTTGACACAGAATTTTTTGTAATAATATTGATGTAACTGTACTGAAACTAACCAATGAGTTCAAAATTTGAACTGAATTGAGTTAAATAATGATACTAAATTTGCCACAGCGACACTGAACTAAATTGAATCAACATTGAGGTGACTTGTGCTGAATAACAACACTATTATCTTCTGTAGAGCTGCTATAGCTGAACTGAACATGTTTCATATTTGATGAAATTTGAAACACCGACATGGTTATTGAATTCAATCCTGAAGCAAAAGAGCTGTTTCATCGCTGACAAATGATAGAGACATTTGCAAGTTTTGTTTCCTTCAATGGACTGTGGGTAAATTGCCTAAAACTGTATCGTTAATATCCACCTTCTTTTTGTTTTCTTTCTTATAAAGTATCCCTTTATTATTTCAGAAAAAGCTGCAAATGATTCAATGTGAGTGAATTGTCCAAATAGCCTAAATCAAACTGAACCAGGAAAAAATTCAGACCTTCTTGCAATCCTGTGTAATCGATTAATAGTGATTAATTCATGAATATTACATTGCTAGATCTGGTTGTAAACAGGTGATAGCAAACATATGACATAACTGCTGAAATATTGTCAAAGAAAAGGGTCCTAAGGTTGGTATACCTTAATCTCTAATAAAGGATTAATCTTAATAAAGGATTTATCAGTAATAATTTTCTGGAGTGCTGAAAAAGCGCAAAAATACTTCTAGTGATTATGGAGCTTTTCTCACTTTTTCACTATATATGATGAAATATCAGTGTATAAATTCAATCTTGACAATATTATAAGGCCACCCAGAATATGTGATTTTTTGTATCTGTGTGGTTTCATGTGTTGTTTCTAAAAACAATTGTGAAGTTAGAAGAAAGTTTAGTAAATTACTGGTGAATCATGATTTGTTCATGAAAAGGTTTTTATGCACACATTTGTGTGTGCTCATTTTTGAATGAGATCCTGGGATACTTCTGTGCCAATCAGTTTGATTGATTCAGTAACTCAGAGTTGAATGGCATGTTGTGCTCTACTGTGTTTTAGTTTTTTCTTGCAGTCATTGAGGGCAGCAAAATTGATTGATGGTTGCTGTCTGACTAAGACTTTATTGTTGCCTAGTCATATCCTCGTTAAATGTTATATAGTTCACAAGCTCACATCTCTGTAGCATGTCAGAAAACCCACATTTGGAAACTAACTCCTATTTCACTGATGTCTATCAGGTTGTAGGGATGTTTTATGCATGTGATTCCAAAACAAAAAACTCTTACTTAACGGGATTAAATGAGCTCTTTGCCATTTAGAATGAACTAATGAAAACTCTTCCATTAAGGGGATGATAAGAGAAAGCCCTTCACTGATGTCGTGTACAACATGAAATAAACAAAGCAGCACCACAGTTTTCATTGATGTGAGGGATTACTTCAGGAACATAAAAGCATTATTGATTTTTCTGCTTTTTCTGTGAAGTTACAAGACTTCAGCTTTCAGAGCATGTGCTGCTGTATTACTTTAGTAATTCCAGGCAGTGATGTGGTAATGCATTTCTGTGACATGCTGTCAGAACAAACCTAGACGTGAAGTGTTGGAGATTCCTGCTGATGGCCTGGATTGCAGGGACTGTCAAGTAGAGCCAGACGATGTAGCAAACATTTGCAATAATTGATTATTAAATGAGTTGCAACATTAAATTGTGAATATTACAATATGTTTAATGCACACTTTTTGCAGGTGAAGTTTTCTAAAGGAATTATCAATGAGGTTTTAGTTTTTGTGAGTGTCAGTTGAGGTTTCTCCTGCTGTCATTTTCATGACACTTGATCTGTGATCGGTTTCTCAGGTGTGCACCTATGACAGAGCCGGTCTGGGTTTCAGCCGAAGAACCCTGCAGAATGAAACAACAGGCACAGAGGAAGTCTGGGGAATATCAACCACTGGAAGGTATGAAAGTGTCTTAGTCTGCAACTAAACAGTTTTCCAAAACTGTAGGTGCAAAAGCACCAAAAATGTTCAAATAACATTGGCTTCAATTAGAGAATTCTGGGAAATGATAATACCTCCATGGTCCATAAAATGAAAGTTGACCTCCTGACACAATTTAAATCTCACAGAAGTGAGTACACCCCTCACATTTTTGTAAATATTTTATTACATCTTTTCATGTGTCAACACTGAAGAACTGACACTTTTCTACAATGTAAAGTAGTGAGTATACAGCTTGTATAAGTGTAAATTTGCTGTCCCCTCAAAATAACTCAACACACAGCCATTAATGACCGCTGGCCACAAAAGTGAGTACACCCCTAAGTAAAAATGCCCAATTAGCCATTTTCTCTCCCCGGTGTCATGTGATTCGTTAGTGTTAGGTCTCAGGTGTGAATGTGGAGCAGGTGACTAGACGCAGCCCAAAACAATCATAAATATAATATGCATGAACTTCATAGCATAAACAACAATGATAATAATTATTGCTATTATAAATAATAATTTAAATTTTGATTTTTGTTTATGTCAAAAAGTAGAAATAAAACAAATATTTTAAAAAAATGTCTGTAAAAAGGAAAAATGTAATCTATACTGATATCAGTCTGAGAAAAGCAATGTCGGTCAGTCTCTGGTTTTTCTTGACCGTTTTCTTGACCCTCTGCATATCTTGAACACATACTGCAGTAAATCACTCAGTGCCCACTGAATCTTCTTGGCCTTTTAGTTGATGAGGATGTCAGAAATAAAACCCATTAGTGTCTCATGGTACACAGTGCTTATTAGTTTAGCATGCCAGCCTCTGGTTTGAGGTCAGTTTGTCCTTCATGTAACATCACTGACCGTTTTAAAAACTGGGCAGCAGTCTGGGACAGTGGGCGTCACGTCTGGAGGTGAACGGGCATGTGTGTCATAATGTGTCTCAGTGATTAATGAATTGTCAGATTAATGAGTCATGTCTAGACTTTATTTGCACAAACATGCACTCATTCCTGACCTGTATCTCTCCTTTCTGATCCTTCAGGATGGTGGATGACCTTCATCGATTGGTCAAGGCAGCAGATCTAGCCACACCCTTCATCCTGATTGGCTCTGAGTTGGGCACGCTCAACGGCAGGTTCTACAGCCACATCTACGACACGTAAGTCATGCTATTCTGTTTGGAAAAAATGTCATTTAGTCTTATCTGAACATGTCAGGATGTTTGTTACCGCCACAGAATGCATGTTACGTTGATGTTTAATGTTTTTGAACGAACTCTTTTATGCTGCATTTATTTGATCAAAATATAGTAAAAACAACAATATTATGAAATATTATTACAGTTTAAAAGCACTATTCCTGTGATGTAAAGCTTTTTAGCATCATTACTCCAGTGTTCAGTGTCAGAAATGATTCTAATATACTGATTTGCTGCTTAATAAACATTTCTTCTTATTATTAATGAGATCGTTTTGTGTTGCTTAATTTGTGTGGCAACCTTGATACATTTAGAAGTTGGAAGTAAGATACATTTTTTAAAATATTTGTATTCAGCAAGGCAATAAATTGATCAAAAGTGACAGTAAAAACATTTATAATCTTACTAAAGATTTCTATTTCAAATCAGTGCTGTTCTTTCGAACCTTTTATTTATGAAATAATCTAGAAAAAATATATCAGGGTTTCCACAAAAAAAATTAATTGGCAACAACAAATTTTCAACACTGAGGAAAAATAAGAACCATTATTAATATTTGAGCACCAGTAATAATTAATAATAACTGAGCACCAAATCACTATAATAGAATAATTTCTGAAGAATCAATGCGACACTTTGCCATTAAATAAATAAATAACTTTTTAAAATATATGAAAATGGAAAAAGTTATTTTAAATTGTAATAATATTGCTGTTTTTACTGCATGTTTGATCAAATAAATGCAGTCTTGATGAGCAAAAAATACTTATTTCATAAACATTGAAAAAAAAATCATAATTATTTCAAACTTTTGACTAGTAGTGTACAATACATTGGTGTTATATATGCCTAACAGGGTTTATCTTCCAGACATTCATACCTGTAATGACCAAAAGATCCATCAGAGCAGCCTGGGACTGACTTTTCGACACACACTCCCCCAACCCCTCCACCCTCCCTCCATCTGACAGATTTAACGTTTCATCTGCTCTGATGTGCAGCTTTAAGACCCATAAATTCAGACCAGTCAGGCCTGTAGCGCCCAAGGACTGAAATGATTGTCCCCTCTGCGGGTCTGAACCCATTCATCTCACTCGATAGATGCTGTTTATTTCTCGCTTGGTGTGTGGGTCTCATCTGAGCTCTAGAAACATCCTCTGTGTGGTCTTTTCACTGTCTCTTCAGGCAAGTGTCTGACCTGGTGTTGATCGATCCGATCCCAGAGGATGTCTTTGAAGAGGAGAAGTGGCAGCAGTACTGGTGAGTCATCAGTCGAGACAGAGAGTGTGAGGCACAAACATCATTCGTCAAATCCATCCCAGCTCCATTCTAATGCTGAGAGCCAGAGGAAGAAATTAAAGGTGAAGTGTATCATTTTTTAGGCGTTAAAATACTTTCTTTTATTTTTAGTAAGCCAGTCAGAAGTTGATTTCCCTGAAAAGCATACAGACTGTTGCTGTATGAAAACATTACTCTGCCAAGACACAATTAAAATATTTTATTTTTGGCAATTATTAAGTTTGTTTATGATAGTGGAAGAAATATTATACGCTTCACCTTTAACTAGTTTTTACAGGAAAATAATTAATTGAATCAAGTATTTGACATTTTCCATATTTATTGACACACCGATGTATTATCTGATTCGGCTAACAAAAATTATACTATTGTATTGTAAATTTGACATTTACACTCACCGGCCACTTTATTAGGCACACATGTTCAATTGCTTGGTAACACAAATTGCTAATCAGCCAATCACATGGCAGCAACTCAATGCATTTAGGCATCTAGATGAGGTCAAGACGACTTGCTGAAGTTCAAACCGAGCATCAGAATGGGGAAGAAAGGGGATTTAAGTGACTTTGAATGTGGATTGTTTGTTGGTGCCAGACGGGCTGGTCTGAGTATTTCAAAAACTGCTGATCTACTGGGATTTTCACACACAACTATCTCTAGGGTTTACAGAGAATGGTCCAAAAAAGAGAAAATATCCAGTGAGCGGCAGTTGTGTGGATGAAAATGTCTTGTTGATGTCAGAGGTCAGAGGTGAATGGGCAGACTGGTTAGAGATGATAGAAAGGCAACAGTAACTCAAATATCCACTCGTTACAACCAAGGCATGCAGAATACCATCTCTGAACACACAACACGTCAAACCCAGAAGCAGATGAACTACAGCAGCAGAAGACCACACCGGGTAACGCCCCTGTCAGATAAGAACAGGAAACGGAGCTCACTGAAATTGGACTATAGTAGATTGGAAAAAAGTTGCCTGATCTGATGAGTCTCAATTTCTGCTGCAACATTCAGATGGTAGGGTCAGAATTTGGTGTAAAGAACATGAAAGCATGGATCCATCCTGCCTTGTCTCAACGGTTCAGGCTGGTAGTAGTGTGATGGTGTGGGGGATATTTTCTTGGCACACTTTGGGCATCTTAGTACCAATTAAGCATCATTTAAACGCCACAGTCTACCTGAGTATTGTTGCTGACCATGTCCATCCCTTTATAACTACAGTGTACTCATCTTCTGATGCTACTTCCATGCAGGATAATGCACCATGTCACAAAGCTCAAATCATCTCAGACTGGTTTCTTGAACATGACAATGAGTTCACTTTACTCAAATGGCCTCCACAGTCACCAGATCTCAATCTAATAGAGCATCTTTGGGATGTGGTGAAACGGGAGATTCGCATCATGGATGTGCAGCCGACAAATCTGCAGCAACTTCGTGATGCTATCATGTCAATATGGACCAAAATCCAACACCTTGTTTTCAACACCTTGTTGAATCTATGCCACGAAGAATTAAGGCAGTTCTGAAGGCAAAAGGGTGTCAAACCTGGTACTAGCAAGGTGTACCTAATAAAGTGGCCAGTGAGTGTATATGTAAATATTTATTGATATATTTAGATCTAATTTACACACATATATATATATATATATATATATATATATATAATATAATGATATATACATATGTATATTATTAGTAATATGATATAGATATTAAACAATCTGTTCATATATATAAAACATATATTTAATATATATTTTCAGTTAAAATTCAAATTCAGTTAAAAAATTATTTATTTTCATAATTCATATAAAATATTTGAGAATTTCTTAGTATTTGGTTTGTCCTGAGCTGATATAAACGCCATAAGTTTATACAAACCTTGATAATCCATGTTATTATACCATGTTAAAAATACCTGTACTTTGTTCTTATTATTTTTTATTTTTTTTTAAATAGTAAATTGTCCCAATCAAATTGAACCGATTTTTTTATTTTTTTCGATCTATTTTTTTAAAGATTTGAATTGGATCATTGTAAAAGCAAATATTTACTCCGGTAATGTATACATTTACCACGTCTTTCGTCAGAGCTACAAAGAGCCAGTCTGATAACACTCACTCTTTAGTGCTCAAAAACTGAGCTGCTCAGTGCTCACAGACACTAATATATACAGCCAATGTAAGCACTCATTAAATATTTAAATAGCCACATACAGCTCCAGTTTCATGGGTATTTACAGCTAGTTGCAGTTTATGTCTATAGTTAAGCATGCTGAAGCTATTCAATTTCAGTGGAAGAAATAGTCACATTTCCTGGCCTCGTTCTACCTGCTATTGGAGTCATTTAGAAGTGACACGATCTCAATTCCTCCCTTCAGCACTGCTTTAAAAGGTCTTCATGGAGAATATCCCGTTTCATAAACTTCTACCTCTATTATTTATCACCATTATGCGACTCGAATGAGTTCAGCTAGATAAGAAATGAATATGCCCAGATTGACTCATTTTTACATGACTGGACGAGAAGCAGCGCCATTTATCTGGGAAATGTGCACAATTACGCTTTGATTAATAGATGATCTTTCCATTGAGTATAAGACGGTGTACATGCAATCCAATTACTTAGAACATACTGAAATAAATGTTGGGGATATTAACTCAGGGCTTAAGTTAATATCCGTATCACACGAGTTTTATTACTGATCTTAAATCATAAGAGCTGCTGGTTTAAATAAAAGATGCTGAGGATGTATTAAACACTTGTGCTTGCGATTGATTATGTGATAGCTGTGTAATATAAAATGAAGTCTTTGGGGAAATATTGTATTATAATTTTATTTTAGAACAGTTTCACAGGCTGGAATAATCCTTGGAATTTTCTCAAATCTATTTTTATTATCTGCAGTTATTGGCATAAAATGATGTGTTTAAAAATGTTGTAATATTGATCCTTAACAGTGTTATATTGGTATTATTTCTGTACTGTTATAGTTTTTTTAATTAGTTTTTAATTTAATATTTTCATGATTTTTCTTTTAAATTTGAATCATTTTGTTATGTGCTTTTGTCATTTTATACATTCTTTATATATCTATATTGCTTTTATTTATTTTTATTAAATTCATATATACATCTTTTTATTTTATTTTACAGCATTATTTCCTTTAAATCTCCTAAAGCATTAGTAGATGCCAGTACTAGTTATATAGACAATTGGATATGTATTTTATTTTATTAAATTCTTATTATTTACTTCCATTAGGATTGGTTCCAATTTCATTTAATGGTTTTAAATCCCCGTACCAAACTTGCACATATTGCTTCAGGATGTTTTGACTAGCACATCTTTCTAGGCCCATTTGAATGGATTTAATTGGGTCACAAGTCTGCGTAATTGCCGTCTCCTTCCTTTTAATAAGCCTCTTGTGGAGACTAAGAGATAAACTGCCGCTGTCCAATAAGGAGAGCCGACGCACCTGAGGATGACAGTGGAGACGGTATCAGCGTCTTCCCCGAGCCAGCAGGATTTCCACATCAAAAGAGCGTCTCATTAACACTGCCTCACTCTGAAATGAGTTCCGTTATATCCGACAAAATGAGTCACTCCCAATCGCTGGAGAACAAAACGGAGCCCGGCTGTCATCCGGTCTGATCTCTGACGTGCGGTCAGGGACTCGTGCAACTACTCAGAAGTTGTCAGATCATGAAAATCTGGCACTTCAGAGGTGACTTGTCAAGTTGATTCTACTCATCCTGGAAAACCCATCCAACTTAAATCAGAAAGTTGGGTAAAAATGGGTTTTTGCAACAGTTTAAGTGATCTGGGCTATTAATTAGTAGACCATCTTGAACCAGCAACAAACAAAGCAGCTTCTATTCCAAACACTGGTTTTAGCCGGGTTTCTAGTCATCTCGGATATGGTTGCTTGCGAACAGATGGTCATATTTGTTGGTCTTTTTCTGTAGATTATTATTATTTTTTTTTTGCTGTGGTGACAAAAAGCAGCTGAATGCAGTTCCTGTGAGGTTTACACAGTACAGACTGTGTTTCTGCATTTTAAGGAACAGAAGCAGCTGTCAGAAAACCCCACGCTGGCATTTACACGTAAACATGTCAGAATTGTCAAATTTCAAAGTCCTCTTGAGAGGGATTTCCCCAAGATAAAGTATTTTCTGTCTGAGCATCCCATCTATCAAATGACACAATGATGCTTAAAAAATCTGGCTGATAAATAAATTAATATGGCTGATAAAAAAAAAGAGTTCTGAACTTTTGCTTTATTGTGCCTTGAGTGTTGGAGCATCATCCATCCATCTTTTTGCTTTACTCAGAGATCCGTCATAAACTCCCACCTCTATTATTTATCACCATTATGTGACTCATTTGAGTTCAGCTAGATAAAAAATGAACATGCACATTTATTTTTTAGACATACACATCAGAAGCATCTTTTGACGACATAAATACACTAAATTACATGACTGAATATTAGAAGATGTTTTTACAAGACTGGCTGAGCATTGGTGCCATTTTGCCAACATTATCTGGATATTTTACTGGCTGTACTTGGAGTAACCTGTCAGGAAAAATAGCTCTTATGGTGTATAATGGCAGTTAATTTAATTAATTTATTGAATATTTGTTTATAACTTAGAGTTTAGTGTTGATCAGAGCAAACATTGACTAATTTGACAGAGTTTATGAAACTTAGCAGCTGATTTCTTGAGACTATTCCCAATGGGAGTGATGACCGTAGAGCTCATGTGATTTGTCTTCTGGAGGTGTTGGACTGTAGTGGGAACTAACGCAGCACTGAAACGTGCTGACCTCCAGAGACTGAACTGCCGTTAGTGTGAAGGCACCTTTAGAGGGATAAAGTGATGCTAGACCCCGCAGCTGCAGGGCTGAGGTACAGGATGAGTGAAGACTTCACAGTCAGATGCCTTCATGATCTTCCTCTGAAACACAAGAGTCAATGGGACAAATCAATCAAGCAGTCAATCAGGGAATTTTGTATGAAATTCATTTTTGGAAAATTGCTGACCTTTTCTGTAATTTTTGTGGAATTACATTGGTCTGGCTTCATTAATGATAATTAACAGTAATTAGAGCTTTTAGTGCTGGAGCAACTACTGTCAGTCATCATCATCATCAGTAATGAAGTAAGGCCATGTTAGTCTTTCCCTGTTATTAGTGCTCACTCAGTGTGTCATGACTGCCCTCTACTGCCGCTTTCAGAATAACCGCACAACCTTTGGGACTTTTTCTGTGTACGTTTAATGGCTTTTATACACATATAGTTGACAATAAGACTGATCTATAGCTTTTATCCAGCTGCTTTATACAAGTTTTCTGAAACAAAAAGAGCATTATTTCAACCGAATGGCCATTTTTGTCAAGGAGATTAAAAATGTTTAATGCAGGAACTAATTGTAAGAATCTTGTTAAATATAATTTTAATACTTTTTTAAAATACTAATTTTACACACACCGTTTTTTTGAACATTTTAATACAAGATAATAGCCTCACTGAGACTTTTGTGAGCATTTTTGAGTGATAAAGCCAACAAGTAGCCCAATCAAGTGGATTTATTGAAATAGATAATTTGAACTTCCATGAAATTAATTGAGCTCCTCAACTCTAACCATAATGTTTAGTTTACAATAAAAACAGTTCATACTTGTGAGTCATGAGACAAGGAAGAATCAAATGTGTTGTTTACTGTGGTCAGGATCAGCGCCTAAATTCATGTGTCCTGGAACTTTCTGTCATAATGACTCCAGATGTTTCTAATACATTGAGTTATATATATATATGTGTTATATACACATAGACATACACACAATAAACCCTGCTGGAAAAAAACTAAACAAATGTAACCAGCTCTAGTTTGTTTCTGGTATTTATGCTAGTTAAAGGTGGTCTTTAAGCCTGGTCTCCAAGCCTAGCAGACTGGAAAATTCCCCGGATCCTTCTGAAACCAGCTAACAGACCAGTTTGACCAGTCTGGGAGACCAGCAGATGAGATTAGACTGGTTTAATACACCCCAATACCTAGTTTATTACTGTCAATGAATTGCACTGCATAATAACCACCTAAACATTTAATAATGGTGTGTTTTCCATCAATATCAGATGTTCAGGATCATTTTTGCTAATTTATTTGGTGATGCTCGTGCCACAGAATAACATTTCATCTTTAACATTTATAGATATTCGCCGTGTTTTGTTCTGTTGAATTGCACTGCTTTTGCATTATAATGCAAAAATGTGAATATCATACAAATTAAAACGAACTAGATAATACAGCAATAAAAAGTTTGTATTATAGCAGTTATATCATTTGAATCATGGTAAATAGTCAGTTGACTAATTTGTTTGTCATAACCTTGTTTCCCCTATTTGTGTAGCAGTCCATCTGGGCATCTAGTGGTCGCACAGCACATAATTTGCCATGCAAATTCAGATGGACTCTTATCAAGCACAGAATGTGTGTGAGTGTCAAAGAAAGAGAAACATTCACACAGACCCATGTGTTGGTTCTTACAAAAGAAACAGACTCCATTCAGCCTGCACTAATCCAGATGGGAAGTCAAAGAGCAGAAAGTCCAAGGCACCAAAGTCATTTCATCACTTTTTTATTCATTTAGATAGTTTTCTGTCATGCTTAAGGAGGGGGAAGGAGAGAGAGAGAGAGAACGGAAGGGAAAATGGGTGACTTCCTCACTCCGTCTGCCTGCCGTTATCTGTTTAATTCATCCTCTTATCTGGGCTGTCTTTACCCTCACTAAATTTCCCTTTGACACGCATGCCTTCCTGCGCATAATCCAGACCTACCGGGCAGAATTAGCACCGGAGGAATGGATAGAATGATGAAATGGAGAGAATAGGACAGGTGGAAATAAAATGTCAGAGCAAACGGACTGATTTGACTCCGAATCAAATTGTCAGGCTCGATACGGGCCGTGTTTTGGGGGAAATGCTGACAGATGAAAAGGTGTCAGGGAAGAACGGCATGAAGAAAAGGGGTAAAATGACATGGAAAAGAATATTTAAAAAGATGAGCTCAAACTCTCTGTCTTAAACTTTCGATACTAAACTTTTGATGGAAAGTCGAGCTTTTGATGAGTATTTCAGAAGAACTTTCCTACACAGTCAATCAGTAGTTTTGGACAGTTTTGTCATATTAAACAACTATTTGAACAAGCCCCTAAAGTAAGTATTGAACTGCAGCACATAACTATATTACAGTGTTTCCTACAGAAACATTTAGAAGCCAAATTAATTTAGGTTATAATTAGTGGTGGGCCGTTATCGGCGTTAACGTACTGCGTTAACGTGAGACTCTTATCGGGCGATAAAAAAAAATATCGCCGTTAATCTATTCTCAAAGTTGGGTTGGGAGCTGGGTCTATACTACGCAAGCTATGATGACTTTCACCCTGATATTTTAGCGCGGATGTATACCTAGCCGAATTGCACTGTAGGGGGCGAGAACGAGTCTTCGAACTAGAGGCTCGCAGTCCGTGATGGACAGATTGTTAACGGCTGGTCTATGTGGTAATACAATCGGGCAGGACATCCAAACGCTCACCTATCATTCATCAACCTCAAATATGGCTTTTCCTCTGAAAGATGTATGTAGTAGCAACTTTACATGGCCGCTCAATATGATGTTAACCTAGAGAAATGTGCGCTATTGAAGTGTTTGTCTAGAGAGTGGAAGCGCGTTTGCTGCAGGACAGGCTCTGGTGCGCTCACTTGCTCTTAAAATCTCCGTCATTTTTGGTCATACAGATAAAAGTAGTGTTGTGGCAATTTCTTTTTAACAAACATCATCACTGAGTAAGAGACAAGTCTGAGTCCAAATTATAGTAATAAAGGTATTTATTCTCTTGCAAGAGAAGATCCCCGTCACCAATACACATTGTGTGAATCAGTGAGGAGAGATAAGGAAAGGCAGTGCCGGTCTGTTTTATAGTTCTTTCCTTCAAGGACTTCTTTCTTCCCTCCCCTACAGGGAGAGCTACCAGTTTGTTTACCGATTAATGGTTATACAGAAAAAGGCAGGCAAATGCCCCCCTGACCCCCAGGCTATAAGTTGCAAATGCCCCCATGATGACCCTTTAACCATCTGCTTTTCCTTACCTCTCTCATAGTAAATCACACAAAGAATGCTTTTCTAACTACGAGTGAGAAAACATATAATGCATACATCTTGAATCTATGTTTCACTGTTTGATTAATACACCCATAAGGAAAAATTCCTTTACAATTCCTCTCTTTTTATCATTCTCTGATAACTGATTAATCAAACATTGTAATAATAATAGTAAAAATGATAATAAATACAAGTTCAAGCCATTAAATCACACTTATACTCTTCATCTCTGATTTTCACATAAATGATCACTCTTCTTGAACCTGTGAAGTAAGCTTTTGAAAATTAGAAAAATGCTTAGGCTGTTTTTTTTTGTGTTGGGTCAGACCCTAATATTTGCAAGCATAGTAAAGACTTTATTCTATAGCCGGGCTGAATGGACAGGCACTGCTGTTGCACCCTCGGCCTAAACCGAACCCTCAGTCACCATAGTATAAACAAGAAAAAGTATAGTTCATAGTAGGAAATAAACATATCAATTTATCACTGTTGAGTTACTTCTGTATTATAAAATGTAAATATTAAAAGTATGTAAAAAAAAATCCCTCAGTTTCACCCCCTCTCCTTGTACGTCATCTCGTAACACGGATAACTGCTGCTTTTAACCTTCTTTACATACCAATCATTCTCAAGAAGAAAACATCAAAACATCATAACTCAATTACCCCTTTCACTGTAACTTTCGCTACTTGTGTCATCATATTGTTGGTCATCAACATTAACATCATCATCCGGATAGACTGTCATTTTCAGTGGCATTTGCTATTGCTTGTACAGTCCATGCTAACCCATTCACTTTATTTATCGTTACTGCTGTTCCCACCCCTAGGAAAAGTGACCACCCCACATTTGCCCCAGGTGTTGTCCATGGATCAGATAATGTGTACCCTGAATAATGTTTTGGCAAAACCCCAGGCAAAATCTTGACTTTGCTCTTCCCCCAGGTGTTTTGTTTGGCAAATACACAGAAGTTCCCACATTTATCAAGCAAATTGTTACTGACAACAAAGTCATTATACATGTGGTCTTAAACAGGCCACACATTCCTGTTACTCTGAATGGGTGCCACGGTCTTGGACGCTCTATTCTCTCAGTTACTCTGAATCAAAGGTGTTGTTATGACCAGAGAATGTGAGACAGTACTGTCTTTGAAGCACTAAAAGTCTTTTACACGGCCTTGCTCTTGTGCAGATAACGGTACTTGCTTTTCAAACTGGATCTTAGCGTTTATTGACATTCGCGTTGAACCTCCTCCAGCGATCGCTCCGCCTCCGCAATGGGCGGCACCCTCCTGCATGGTTTACGTGAACCCACGTAGCCCTTTCTGCGACCTTCACCGCCGTGTGCGTCACCAGAAGCACCTGGAAAGGCCCAAGCCACCTTTTCGATTTCCAGCTCTTTCTCCTGTGATCACGAATCACCACGAAATCACCAGGTCTGACCTCGTGCAGGAATGTCTCAGCAACCTTCCACTGGGCAGCTTTTACCTGCACAGAAATATTTGATAACAGACAAGACATTTCCTTGCAGTAATTCAACATGTCATTCTCACACACATCCGTTGATGGTAGCCTTTGTTTACCCCCTTCTATGCCCATGAATGGTGGCTTACCAAACAAAATTTCAAATGGGCTCAGATTTGTTTTCACTCTTTTTCTCATTCTCATGTACATCAGTACGATTGGGAGGGCTTTAAGCCAAGTCAGACCCGTCTCTTCACAGCATTTTGCTGTGTCTGCATATAAAGTCTGCATACTTTGTAAACAAGGGGAAATATCAGGGTTAGTCACAGATACTAAAGCACAAGTCGTTTCTTTTGTCTCCTGTGCTGCCGCGGCCTTCGCCGCCGCGTCTGCTCTGGCGTTTCCTGTGGAGATAAAACTTTTATCGTTAGTATGCGCTGCGCATTTACAGATCGCGACCTTGTCTGGTAAAAGAATGGCCTCCAAAAGCTCAGACACAAGGGATGCGTTTAATATCGGATGTCCATCCGACTTCAAAAACTTTCTGTGCTTCCAAAGTGCGCCAAAATCGTGGGTGACCCCAAAAGCATAACGCGAGTCTGCACTGTAAACCCGGATAAGTAGAATTTACTTAAAAAAACCCAGGTAACCCGTTGCCTTAAAATTTTTAAGTAATGAAGCATTAGTTGAATAAGTGAGGTGAACTACGTTCAATGTACTTAAGCCCATAATGGAATGGAATAGAACATTTAAGTTGAATGTACTTATAACCGAGTTACAGTAACTGAAGATACTTAGTTTAAACAATCATTCCCCACCCATTTATTTAACTCAGCTTGTTAAGTAAGCATTACTCTATAACCAATTTAACTAAATTGTATTCTAACTGACCCAACTTAACTTCTTGTTCCTGAAACTCAAAATATCTTTCAATTAATACACCTATGTAAAATACATACATACAACTGCAACATTACACTGATCCAATTGTATTTTTATTGAACATGTCCTTTTTTTTTTGCAACAAAAGAAACAAAGCCATGGCCTAATAGGGTTCTAGTGTGTAGTTTCCTCAGTGATGGTAAGAAAAGAAAAAAAAATCTCTTCATCTTTACTGCCAATCATTACAATATTGTACTGCACCTCTTCAAATTTGGTTGACAAACTGCAATACTCAGCCCGGTTGCTCAGACAAACTGCAAAACTCAGCCCGGTTGCATGGGTGACGTCAATGCCGTGTCATGCCATCCCGCCTTGTGCCGTCCACGAGCTTCTACATTTCAAAATAAAAGCTTCACAGAGCTTCTACTTTTCAAAGTAAAAGCTCAGGTCTGGAATAAAATACTTTTTGTTAAAAAAATCTCTCTATAATATAAATGCAGATTATCATGCTGATGAATAAAATACTTAAAAAATATATGTCCGTCTATAAAATAAATGCAGACTAAATTTTAAATGAGGTTTGATCAAATGTATGTTAACATCAGGGACACAACAATAACGTCCAGAAATCACGAACTTACCAGTGACTCCATATGGAAAATAATTTGCGATATCGTATTATGTTTTTGACCCTCTGAACTTACCGTTGGACAGGCAAAACTTGATGATATTAAGTTGTTTTAGCTCAAACACATAATTACAATAAGATAGGCCATTAAAAAGTACAGTTTACTCAGAATTCATAATTAATGTAAAGAAAGACACATGTTTAAGTAATACAAACTCAGTTTGTTTGAGTAGACACTACTGATTGGACTTAAAAACTCAATTACAATAAGAAAGGACAAGAAAAAGTTCTGCTTAATCAGAATTAACAAGTAATGTCAATAAATTAGACACATTTAAGTAATATGTACTCAATCTCTTTGAGTTGAATCAAAATCTGGGTTTACAGTGTGTGTAAATTGTCACACATTTGTCTGCCATAAGTTTACACGCTTCTGTCAGAGCAACCAATTCAGCTCCCTGAGCCGAATAATTTGATGGCGATTTGCCAGACTTTATGACTTCAAATTCAGTGGTCACCGCGAAACCAACCTTATTCAGGCCTGTTTGTGGATCTTTGGACGCCGACCCATCCACAAAGAGGACATTGTCACAGTTCTCTAAAGGTGTGTCCAACAGGTCTGGACGTGGTGTACACACCTGTTCCAACACTGATAGACAACAATGGTGTTCCTCCCCATCCTCCTCTGTCGGGAGAAGTGTGGCAGGATTCAAAGTTGTGCATCTTTTCACCGTTACATTTGGCATGTCAAGCAAAATCGTGTGATACCTCAGCCATCGGGCTGTTGATAAATGTGACGTTCTCTGTTCTTGCAAAATCATGGAGACTGCGTGTGGGACCATCAAAGTCAAATCAGAATACCCCACAAATTCCCTTGAAGCCAGTACAGCCAGCTCCGCAGCTGCCACAGCCCTCAGGCAGTGTGGTAACCCTGCTGCAACCGCATCAAGCTTTGTTGAAAAATATGCGACTGGTCGTAATCTGTCCCCATGGGTCTGCAAGAGCACCGAACTCATAAATCCATGTTTTTCGTCTACCATCTGTGTAAAAGGCCTTTCAAGCACGGGTAAGCCCAACGTTGGAGCCTGAGCCAGTTGCAGTTTCATGTTTGCAAACGCCTCCTGTGCTTCTGTGGGTCAATTAATCTTGTCACATGACCTCAGCCCTTTCCCTGTTGTCAGGGCTCTCAAGGGCTTTTCAAGAAATTCATAATTTGGAATAAACGTTCAACAATATGCACACATTCCCAAAAATGATAACAATTGTTTCTTTGTTAAAGGTCTTGGTACATCTTTGATAGCTTTTACTCGTTTCTCAGAGATAGCTTTACTGTTTGGTGTTATAGTGTGACCCAAAAAGGTTATTTCCTGCTTCACAAACTGCAGTTTTGTCAGGCTGACCTTGTGACCCTCCCGCGCCAGGTGGTTCAAGAGAGTTACAGTGTCAGCCACGCACGTAACCTCATCTCGTGCACAAATCAATAAATCATCTACATACTGCCTGTGTTTCACCCCGTTTCCCTTTTCAGCCCAATCTGTGGCTCTCATGCATTTTCTCACAAACAGGCCTAGAGCGGCCCATGTCTGCTCGGTGGCCTTGGTTAGTGATAAGTGTGGCGCAGACTTCCCCGTTATCAAAAACAGCTGCATTTGTTTTTCCGACAGGCAAGCTGAAAGCGCACACTCATTTTCATTCCAGAAAATCTTATCAAACCTTATTTTCTCATTTTCTGCGCCGTTAAACCACTCTTCCTCATATTGAGGTTCACGCTCAAGTACCACATGTGACGTGCAATGCAATCTGTCAGGCAACATACTTTCTGTGTTAGCTGATACTGTTCGATCTTTTGTCAATTTCAAAATCATTTGTGCCCAATCAGAATCCTTTATCTGCCCCTCGTATGCCCAGTTTCAGATTTAATTTACACATTAGATCTCTGGCCATTAACGGAGTCGGACAGGTTTCAGAGCACAAAAACGCATGTTTTAATGCCCTGATGCCGAAGTGCTTTCAAACACTAAATCCGTCATTTTTGGTTCACATGGCAAGTCACATGGCCCTATGGTGGATCGAACTCCCCCGAATCAACCATAAAGTCTATCATTGTCCCGTTAACTAACATGGGATATCTCGGTAGCCTTAAAAACCCTGAACTTTTGTACATTCTCAGACATTCATCAGTAACAGCCATTCAAAACTTCAACAATCACACATAAAGGGTTGCAAGCATTTCTTCATTGCAGACAGCATTATTCAAAACTTCAACAATCACACATAAAGGGTTGCAAGCATTTCTTCATTGCAAAGAGCAGTATTTGAATCAGTGTATGTGAGCGTGTTGTGTGTGTTTGTCAATAAATGTCTGCTGAAAATTTTACTTCCCTTTTTTCGTAGCTGGCTGATCACCCGCCCTCTCCTCTCCTGTTCTCCGTTCCTCTCGTTTCAATCCGCCTTACGTGCCTCTGGACAATCCTGTGCCCAGTGTCCGTGGTTCTTGCACAACCTGCACTTCGTGCAGCTAGAAAAGTCATGTTTATTACTCGCACACAGTTCACATTTCTTGCGCTGCCTGCGCTGCTTGCGCTGTGCTGCTTTAATCTGTTCAACAGCCAGCTGCATCTCTCTCTCCCCCTCTGTCACTCGCGCTGCTCGTGCTTGTGCGTCCTGCTGCGGTTGTCTTGGCGGAGAACAGTCGAGGTCGGGGTCGAATTTCAATGCATCCAGCTGAGCCATTGGGTAGATGGGTGTTTTATAATCTGGCGGTGCCGACCTCACCGCATTTTCATGTGGGAAACACAAACATACTGTGGGTTAGTCGGTTCTGGTGGTGCAGACACACATACAGAGACTTTCACAGTTTTCATTTTTCCTTCCTGCTAACTCTTTCTGCACTTGCTTTCTTTCTCTTTTATCTACTTCCTTGAGCCAACAATCTACTGTTTGTTCACATTTTTTACATACATGTTTAACACATTTGCAACAACAACCTGGTTGTTTGTCGCTACTTTGTTCAACTGAGTCCCTCACCACTTTCAGTTTTGTGAGGCTCAATGTTCCCTCTTCGGGAAAATCATGATGCTTGATAAATTTTTCAATATCTGAGGGATTTTTCAATATCTTGCATACATTTCTGACCATAATGTTTTTTTTAATTTGGTAGTACACCGGTGTATCATATTTCACAAGCTTGCTTTGAGACTTCCCCATACTGGCTGTTTTCTGCTTTCTGTGGATTTACTCACGCGCGTCTCTTTAATCTGCCAGACGTCTCCAGCAGATCCGATTTTCTCTTATCCCGCAATCGGTCGGGTTGCACTATCAGTGCCCTCTTAATTGTGATTTACCAAAATCTTTCGATTTTTAGCTAACCCCAACTAACCTCGGTACCTGTTTGAAACCTATCTTGATCTGTACAAATCTCAAGTTAATCTCAGGTTACCTATCTGGACGTTCGTGCCCAGATTACTCTACCACAGAAACAGTTTTCAGCCAATATGGTTCAATCTCACTCTTTCCCCCCTAATTAAATTGAATTTAATTGACTCTTACCAGAGATGTCGTTTTGTGCCACCTGGGTTCTTTTTGATTCCAGTGGTCGATCCCTCCGGTCCCAACAGCGGAAACGGTCCCTCGTCTCTGAATCTTTTTTTGCGAGGTAGGGTTGGAACTTTCAGCTCCAAGGTGATCAGCCTCCGTCCGCTGTCAGGTCCAGAAGTCACGTCCAAGGAATCCCACTTTTCTGACACCAAATTGTTGTGGCAATTTCTTCTAACAAACATCATCACTGAGTAAGAGACAAGTCTGACTCCAAATTATAGTAATAAAGGTATTTATTCTCTTGCAAGAGAAGATCCCCGTCACCAATACACATTGTGTGAATCAGTGAGGAGAGATAAGGAAAGGCAGTGCCGGTCTGTTTTATAGTTCTTTCCTTCAAGGACTTCTTTCTTCCCTCCCCTACAGGGAGAGCTACCAGTTTGTTTACCGATTAATGGTTATACAGAAAAAGGCAGGCAAATGCCCCCCTGACCCCCAGGCTATAAGTTGCAAATGCCCCCATGATGACCCTTTAACCATCTGCTTTTCCTTACCTCTCTCATAGTAAATCACACAAAGAATGCTTTTCTAACTACGAGTGAGAAAACATATAATGCATACATCTTGAATCTATGTTTCACTGTTTGATTAATACACCCATAAGGAAAAATTCCTTTACAGTAGCCTAATACATCTTTCGAATCTGTAAAGACTCTACGTTTATTTGTGTGCACTCAGAATAACAACGAAACGTTGCGCTTTTAAGCAAACAGGATGCGCTTTAGGTCTCATGTGAACTTGAGCGAGAAACTTCGAAACTCCGTCTTTGAAAAATATATCTATAGAGAGTGAAATGTCTAAAAAATAAAAATAGAAGACGTGTGTGTTAGCATGGATGATTTACATGAAATTTAATCTGTGCAACACTGTGCATAAGATGGCTTTCAGTTCAATATAATAACAAAAAACGACATTTTGGGTTTTTATTCAACTAATAAGGTGGGCACGCTGTGATCTGTACTATATTTTTACTGTAATTGACAGTTATCGGCAAAAAAAAAAAAAAAACAACAACACGGGAGTGGGAGGGAATGGGAGTCATTCTTCCGGGAGTGGAACGGGATTTTCCTCCAGTTTTTTCGTGGGATTGGGACGGGAAGAGATTAAAGTTTGGGATGCATTTTGGAAACAGGAGATGAGCCCCTGGTCTAATGCGCCACCTGGCTTGAGAAACCCGTTCTCAAAGACTTACTTTTAGTCATTATTTGGGTAGCACACATATTCTGAATGCCTTCGGCAGAATTCAAATGAGCCATTTTAATCTAGATTAATCTAGATTAATTCCAAAATTAATCTAGATTAATCTAGATAAAAAAAATTAATCTATGCCCACCACTAGTTATAATTTAATATGATAAAATAGAGTGATATAAGTGACCGAAACATGACTCGTGGTTCTGTCTGGGGCTGAATGATTCAAACTGCTAACCAGGAGCAATTATGTCAGGGCTCTAGAGTGCGACCTAATTTCTCAAGGGTGCGACTAAAAATAATCTGAGGGCGCACCTGTGCGACCAGCCGTTCGAGGGAAGAAAAAAATATCCGCGACTCTGAGTCTCCCTGTGCTTTAACAACAGACACACATTAGGCTCATATCGTGGTCTAAACCAATCAGAGATGGTGAAGGGCGGACCCCAAACTTTTGTCTATAATGCATTTTTGCTATTCCCAAATCAGAAGCGAGATCGCGCTCACGTGGAGGAGTTTCAGCACGCGCAACATGAAAGCCCAAACCTGAACGTCAGAATCAGATCAATCGTTTGTCGATTGTTGTAAAATGCCGTCTTTACAGTTACTAAATTGCTGGACATGTTTGATAATAAAATGTTTAAAGTACAATCCGCACGAGAGACGCTGTTCCCCAGGCTGAAGTGTGTGTGTGTGTGTGCGTGTGTGTGCGCGCGTGCGCAGCGCGCTCTAAATCTGACAAGCAAAGTACACTTTGAGCTTCAGATGCGTCCAAACGATCAAATACACACAAAGCATGTAAAAACGGCCGGCTTGGAGAGTATTCACTTAAACACAGTTTATGTCTTAAAGTGAACGAGAACAGTTGGGAGAAAATTGTGTCAATATTTAGTCTTAGTGACAGACTGGTGCTTCATCAATGTTAATCAAAGAACACAACGCAAAGAGAAAATCACTCACAGCTCTTAATCTGAATAAAGTTATAGCTTTAATAAGCATTAATCTATCAATACATATAGTGAAAACTATGCAGGGTTCATTTACATTTGATCACTTTCAGATTTCTTTTGTAGCTATTATTTACCTGAACATTAATGTTAGTAGACATTCATGGAAAAATTAAATCACAGGTTTTTTTTCATTTCATTTGTACATTTGTTTTATGGTATGACAAATGGTATATTTGTCAGTTTGTTTAACTTTGTTTCTTTGTTCATGTTCTTACTCTATCTTATCTTTATGTATATAAAACACTAAAAATGCCTGCACACTGGTGCATTTACAAATTGATGTTTTATATTTAATTAAATATTTATTTAATATTTCAGAATATAAAGCAATGTTAATTAAGCTGCTAATATATCATATACATATAGATGTATGTATATATGTATTTATATATTTATATAATGTGTGTGTGTGTGTGTGCGTGTATATATATATAAATAAATAAAGTACAGATAAGAATACCGTTAAAGTACCGGATCGATAAGAGTAGTAATACCGTTAAAACCTTAACGATACCCATCCCTAGTTAAAATACATTATAAGCACAGACAGACCAGGTGTTTTTTTTTTTCCTCTTTAAATACTTTTTTTTCATAATGTTTAGTGAAATTATTTGGTAGTCTGAGGTGGGATGGGGGCGCTGGATTTTTTAATAAGTTTAAGGGAGTATTTGAGAAGCACTGCACTAGAGCATCCCTTCATTCAGACACAGTGGAAGATCTGATAAGAATCAGTGTAGAGGGGTCAAGTCTGGAAGATGTTGATGCTAGAGAGATTGTGGCCAGCTGGTTTATTCAAGGACAAAGTTCAAGAAAGCTAAACTACAGGAGTTGGCCATCCGAGGGGCATGTGAATGCAGTGGAGGATAGTCCATAAGACATTGAGCCATGAGATGTTCAGTTTGACGCCCTTAAAACACTTAATTTAGATTTTATTTTTATTTAATTTATCTTGAGATGTTTTAACTTTAAGCACTTTAAGCACCAACACTTTTTCAGTAAGTTACCTTTCTTGTAGAATTGTGCTTCAAATAAAGAACGTTATGTTGACCACATTGTTAGTTAATCGTTTACTAGTCAATATTGCCTATACGAAAATTTGGGTGCACCTAACTTTTGTGCTGGTGCACCTAAGAAAAAAAGTTAGGCGCACCAGTGCACCCAGTGCAAAAAGTTAGTCTAGAGCCCTGTATGTGGAATTTGTGTGTAATATTGAATAATAGAGGCAAGTTTTATGGCATTTAAAAATGGTGTTAAACATTTTAATTTTATTTCCATCATTAAAGCAACTGAAAAACCTTAAAAGTGAATTATTTGCAATATATACTGATTAATCCACTAGTTTAATTTATGTATAATTTGACTTTATATATTGTATATATTATTGATATTTTTTGTTTTTATTATTTATTTATTTGTATTATTTAGATATTTATTAGAAGTAGTTTTAACACACACATTCACACATTGTATTCTCACAGTGCATTTATTTATATATTTTCTTTTTTGGGGGGGGGGGGGTAAAAAGTTATATCTAAAAAAAATATATAGTTTAACTTGTTAAATCTATAAATATAAATTACAATAAAAATCCATACTAGGTTTTAATAGATTAAAAATAATGACTTTGCCCTTCAAAGTTCTGAAGTAACTACCTATGTACTTTTTAAACATATACAAATCATAATTTCAAAAATAAATAAATTCTAGCTGTTAGTAGATTAAAATAATTAGTTGTTTAATAAATTAATCATTAATTGCATGTTTTTTTCTTGTCTTTTCTGTATTTTTAGCTATAAGAAGAATACATGTTTTTAACATTTAGAACAATTTCTTTTAATTTCAGAAATAACTACATTTGGGTTTTAACTTGATTCACACTGTGTTGTTTGCTCATTGTTCAAATGAGACGTTATCTCACAAAACTTTCCCTATAACTTACATTTTTAAAATCTGAAGAGATCGGACTAACTAGATTTCTGCCTGCTGGATGAGAAAACTTAAAAAAAGAAAGAAATCATAGACATTTTGTGAAGAACACATTTTGACTTGGAGCAGTCAGCAAGCCCATAATACCCTAGCAACTCCCTAGCAACCATCCTGCTCCAGAGCATCGACAGAAGAGTTCTATCACATGTGTGTTAGTGTGAATGAACGTGCCTGAATATTCTTCACGAGAGTGTTGATCAGTGTTTCTGTGTCATTGATTCATTCTTCATAAATGAGCTGTCATTGTGAAGCATTAGACTGTGCAGTGAGGAGTCATTAGTCCTTCATGCGTGGATAATGACCGCTCAATTAATGCAGTTCATCACAGTAGACGCCTGTCACTAAATCTGCTGCGCCTCGGCTCATTGTGACCCTTAAAATTAGTTTGAATAAATGGTCTTTTTGGATTCTTAATGATAATGTTCTGTTTGTGTATTTTTACAGGTACTCTCACCTCGTCCCGTCCTTGCAGATGATGCAGTTCTCTGCAGCCGCAGGTTTGAGTCGTCTGCTCATTATTCTGGGGGTGTTGAAGCCGGTCTTTCAGGGAGCAGACGTCTCAGAGGAACTCATACAGCGACAGGTCAGTCCACAAACTCCATCTGAGCCTGCTGACACTTCATGGATTAAACTTGCATCCGCTTAGTCAACAATCCACCAAAAATAACCGCTATTGTGGTCACTTCCTTTCAGGGTTAGCAGATTCAGTTTTTAATGTTTAAAAAAAATAAAAAATTATGCATTTGTACATTTACATTTATGCATTTAGCAGACACTTTTATCCAAAGTGACTTACAGTGCATTCAGGCTTTTATCAGTATGTGTTCTCTGGGAATCGAACCCACAGCCGTTTGCACTGCTAACGCAATGCTCTACCACTGAGCCACAGGAACACTTGTTAATTGTGTCTTGTAACCTATAAAAATTTAACCTATAAAAATAAATTAAAACTTAAAATAAACAAATATATTACCTGTCAAAATATTAATTTGAGGATTTTCTTTGAAGGTCTATTTTTTTTTACTTTATTACGACTTAAAAAAGATACTTGCTGCCAATAGATTAAAATGATTAATTTTTAATAATAATATATCCCCCCCCTATCAAAGTTCTGAAATAACAACTTTTTTTTCTGTTAAACTTAAACAAAAAAATTATTGTTTAATAATGAAACATTACTTTATTGATTTTTCTTTTCTCTGAGGTTTTGAAATAAATAATTTTGGTTTTAGTTGTAAACCTGTAAAGATAAATAAAAAATACATATTAGCTATCAAAAGATTAAAATAATTGTGATGAATGTTATGCTTTTCTTTTCATTTCTGTAATAACTTAAGTTTTAATTCATAGCTGTCAAACGATAAAAACAATGGAACCCTTGTGATTCATTTCTTCTCTCCCCCCCCCCCCCCCCCCCCCCTCCACTGACAACAGATGTGTTTAAAAACATTATTAAGTGCACGTTTCATCTTTGGCATGTTACTGCATTTGATTTCTTTGAACAAAGCAAAGCAATGTAAGTTGTATGGATTTGCATTGACACCTGCAGACATCGTGCAGTATTAGTCATCTTCTCATTTACATTGTCCTTTGTCCTATTTTGTTTTCAACAAACCTGATTATTACTGATAATGGCGAGACAATGTCCACTTGGTGGTGCTGTTGTGTAAATCACAGTTGTCTATGAGTCCCTTGACAAGCGGGGCAGGATTTCTGGAGAACAGAGAAGCAGTTTAATGATCGGCTGTCTAAGATGAACAACTTTCCCGGATGGATCGTGTGAATGTGACAGAGGCTTTTTGAAATGCCTTCAGACAGGGTTTCTCAGGTCACGATGCAGTCAAGGCCGCTCTCTTCGCTCCAGTTCCACCCAATTTCATGCACGTTAACATGCGGCCACGAATATGCAAAACATTTATTAGAATTTTGAATGGCCCCTCTTCCCCTCAAACAGCTACAGATTCCCATTTACGACATGAATCGAAGGTTGACCTGAGGAACGGAAGAGCTGATTTAGAGGAATGCTTCTCCTTTATGAGGAGGTTGAAATAATTAATGCACAACGGGAAGGTGGCGATGACTAGGTGTGTTTTATTCTTTATTTCATACATGCCCATCCTTCCTCTCTATCTGCATAAAAACAGACAGTGTTTTTAAGACCTCTGTCTCATTTGTCTGGGAAAGATTAGAAGCATAAAACGAAAGCAATATGTTTCTTTGTAACGGTAAATTTCAGCAAAACAAAATGAACAAGCTTTAAAATATCTGTCTGTTTGCTAAAGACAAAAAACAACTTTGCTTGTGTTGGTGTAAATGCGGTGGCTGCTTGAAGCAAAATGCACCCATGGCATGCAACTGTTTTAGTATACAGTTATTATACATGTATAAAATAACCTCAGGTTATGGTGGCAACCATAGATGCATGTTAACTGCATTTGGAAAACTTATTTACAATTTAAAATTGCTGTTTTCTATTTTAAAATGTATGTTATTCCTGTGATGCTAAGCTTGGTTTTCAGCAGCCATTACTTCAGTCTTCACTGTCAGTATTTGAAATAGAAATATTTTGTAACATTATAAATGTCTTTACTTACTGTCACTTATGATTAATTTAACGTGCCCTTCTTATATAATACTTTTGGAGAAAAAAGAAACTGATTGCAAACTGTTGAATGTTTTTGGACTTTTGTCTTATTTACAATATACAGAATGTTCTTTAAAAATGTCCACTCTTTTAAACACATTTTTGCTTTCTCTAATTTAATTAAAAAGCTACAGATTGACATGGATTTTTACAAATATTTAGCCTCTAAACTAATTTAGTTGCATGCATAATAATTATAAAAATGGAAAAATGCAGTATATAGATTGTCACATGGCCATGTTAACCTAAGATCGTGCACTTCGAGTATTTCAGGCCAGATATCAAGTCTATAGCTATTGCTACAGGGACTTGTCAATGCATGTTCAAACTAAGCACATGATTTAAAGAAATAAAGGAAAAGGTGCTGTCAATGCAGTCACATAAGACATCTTTACACAAGAACACAGACAATCAAATGCAATTAGTTTCTACATGGTGCTTTCGTGTTTAACAGAGGAATCGTGGCTCTTGAAATGCTTGTCGATGTTTAATTTGACCGCTCTGTCTCTCAGAATGGAGGATTGTTCTGCTCCTCTCAAGCTGTTGACTCAAGTCTTAACTTGACACTTTCAAGTGTGTCTGTCTGAGGTCACCGAGAGGGTTTTACGTTTGCGTGTATAATGACCAAAGAGGGAAAATTAAATATTGGAACGACTCGCGTCGTTTGAGCAACATTGACCGCTGTCATGGCGTATCTACAGTAATATATCTCTATGTAAATACATTTGTCTCAGCTATGTGAAGATAGAAATCAAATCAATATATAAATCAGTGCTTGTTATGATTTTTTTTCTTGTGATTGTCCTGTCAGAAATATCTGTTGTGTAACCCTGCTCATCAGAGTGCTGCAGTAGACGAGCATTTCTTTCTCAACGAGAGCGCATCTCAAGTCAGGTAACCACTTTAGCTTCAATAGTTAGATAAATGTCTGTACTTACAGTGACCCTCCAAAAACACATTTCATAAGAAACTTAAATACATAAAAATACTGTTTAAATTGAACACTTTCGTTAGTGAAATATGTTCATAGTTATTGTGATGATGATCTTCACCTTTAATTACTCTGATAGGACACCTGCGTTAATTAAAATGTACTGCAGTATTTTTTTGTTTGTAATGTAATGCAATGAGAATTCAATCTTTTTAAGTGTGATAAAATACTTTTAAAACCACTGTATAATATGCATTGCAGAGGGGATAACTAAAAAAACGTAAACATATTTTATTATAAATGGTTGCCAAGGCAATTTTAATGTACTAAAATAACTAAAACTGAAATAAAAAACTTTTTTTTTCAAAATGTACAAATTAAATCTAAAATACTAAAAAATTCAAATAAATAAAAGAAACCAACACTAATAAAAATGACAAAAACACAAATGTAAAACTAACTTAAACTTATTTTATTAAAGCTAGTTGCCAAGTTAATTTTAATGTTCTAAAATAAATAAAAAAACTTTATAGAAAAAAACAACAAAAAATGTCAAAATAAAATTTTGATTGATTAAACAATCAATCTAAAATATAAATAAAAGAAACTAAAACTAAAAAAAATGACACAAACACAAATGTAAAACGAACTTAAATTAAAATGTATAATAATAATAAATTTAATAATAAAAAATATTTTAAATATTAATAAAGCTATAATAGTATCTCAATGATACTAAAATAACACTTGTGGGATCTGATTTTGAGTTTTTCCCCAATAACTAAAAGCTTAGATAACTAAAAGAGATACATTTTATTTCTGCTTTTTGAAACTACACATTTCATTGGACTACAGCAATAATAATAATAAAAAAGCAACGAAAATGTTCATCATCATCATCATTTTGATGACAAATGTCTGATAACCAGTATGCAGAATTTATTGTTTGTTTTATTTAGGCTTTTTGAAACTAATATATATTATGGATCTGCTACAAATTATTATTGCTGCAGTCCAGTAATATAAATGTATTCTTGTTAATTGTGAATAACAGGGGCGGCGCTAGGGGTGGGCTAAGGGGGCTGAAGCCCCGAATGTTTTCATGACCATACCCTGTACGCATCATCATCACTGAGTTTTCATGCGCATTAAAATGACGAACCGCAGTTTACTCCCGTCAGGAACCGCCCACTGAAGCTCGTATTTCTGACTGACATATAAACTGGCCAATCATCGATATGAAGTAATAGCAGATCTTGGATCTTTGGGCTTAGCCCCCGGATATCCACTCACCCTAGAATTGCCCCTGGTGAATAATAATAATAATAATAAACCTGCTTAAGCAAAAAATGTGTATGTATAAGACAGAAAAAAACATTGGTCAAAGCAATTAATGGTGTATTAATAAGCGATCTCTAGTGTGAAGTGCCTTCATTTATGCTGCTGTTTGAATCCTTGACTTCTTCAGAGAGATCTCCAGATATAAGCCTCTCTCTAGCAAGACATCTGTGCATGTGATCACTGGGGAATCCTTTGATGATCAGCTTCCTTCAGATCTCAACCAAGTGAGTGTCTTTCACAGTCCCACTTTCTACCTTCACTTCTGAACTTGAGTTCGTTTTAATCAGAGGCAAATCCTTTGCTGAACGTCTCATTAACTGTCAGGTGGTTGCTGAACTTCAGAGCAAGTTTTTGGAGCGCTCTTATCCGAGTGCCAATCACATTCGGATTCGTGGGGCGGATCGTCACGTGATCTACAAAAATCCATCCTCGCTTATCAAACATTTGCATAAGCTCGTGTCACTAAGGCAGTCCAACCAACAGAGGCAGTGAGATGCTTCAGAAAATGCAGCCTCTCTAATAACAGCAGATCAATAACAGCTCCTTCCCTGCAGCTGTCACAAACTCTCTTCAGTGATGCAAGACGCCAAATAACAGCTTCATATTTCTGCTCACAAAGGAAACGGAAATCTCTAGTGTTTGTTGATTGATTGTACATTTTGGTGTACAACTGCTGAAGACATAATTTAACTGCATTCAACTGTACTTATTTTGTCAAAATGCCTTTTTATCAATGTGATTAAAGTTAAACAAAACCTGTCATGAATTCATATTTCATATTTCCTACAAACAATACTTTAATTAGAGGCCAAAAATGTGTAAAAAATGCAGTGTTCAGTGCAAAGAAAAAACATTTTCTTCGATTCACATTGTCATCAGTGACACAATAGTCCACCTGATTCTATTCTAACTATTTATTAGCTTCTAAATAAAATATTTTACGAAGAAATCTACCATTATGTGTGGTCCACTCCTTGTTGAACCTTTGCACGAAAGTATTTATCTAATTCCATTATTTCCAGTAAATGTAGAAATTATATTTTGCTTAATTATATAAGCTAGGACTTTATTTGCAACATTGCATTTTATTTACATTTTTTTCAATTACACACACATACGTGTTCCCTGTCTCCCCCTTTGATGAGACCTGTTAAAGTTTCCATTAGACATCCTGAAAGAAGACACTAACATGGTCTGTTTATCCTGAGGATTGAAGTTTAATTGACACCACATCAAAATAAAAATTTCCAACAGATCTGGAATTTTATTCCATCCATATACATGCATAGCAACAACATTTTAAGAAATAATTTTCTTAAGGACATTGGAATGATAATTTTTACAGTATTCCCTTGTCTCGTCCCACCCATCAATAACCACTATAAACCTGCTTTTTGTACAATTTCATTTTTTTTCAGGAGTAAAGAAATAGCTGCTCTTGCCCCTTTATAATACTGCTTTCCGTAATGTTCCCGCCCTCCTCCTTTTTTTCCTTATGTTTTTTTTTACAAAGTATTGCGCTGAGAGCAAATTTTAAAAAGGGAGAACAAGGTGTATCAGCAAACAGAAATACAAGTACTATACAAGAATGCTGCCATCATTTAAACATCCACTTCTGAGTCGAATTAAAACCGACAAACAGCAACATATATATGCAAAGCCATGTGTACAGTATATGCCAAAACATGAGCTGCAGCATTGTGCCTGGTTATCCCTCCGAACTGTTTTAAGGCTGAAGTCAAGAGAATCATACTGCAAGTGACATTATGACATATACAAAAACTGTACCAGCAAATAAGAATACACAAGTGCTCCAGTAGCTATTGTTGGGTCTAAAATGCATTTCAGTTTCGTATCCTGTGCCTATTGTCTCCTTGAACCTAACATACATTGTAAACAATATGTCTGCTACACAAGAATGACTATACATTAACATTACAAACAACTCTGATATAAACTTTCTTTGAATTTAAATTAAGAGCACTACTCCTATTAATACTGATTGTAAAATAAATAAAAGGTGAAAGTGGCACTAATATTACACTTGGATTTTTTTTTCATCATTTTGCATTAAGTCTTCAAATAATGAAAGAAGAAGCTTCTCTTGATTGTCCACAAGCAGTATATAAAACTGCATGATGCACTATTTCAGACATGACCGTGTACCCAAAAAAGACAAGGGGAGAAGAGTGAATTTCATTTCACGTGCTCGGCGGCATGTGACGAGCAGTAAAACTTCTTGTGAGTGATAAAGTTTGATAAGTTATTGAACTGGATGTCACAGAGGCGGCAATACTTCCCACTGCCTGCTGGCGGCGCTGACCCATTCATGCCTTTTCCGGCAGGTGCGGATTCCTCCACGGGCGATTTCGAACTGGGCGATACATTCTCGTTTGGGTCGGGAGGGTTCTCTGCTCCCCACGTGGGAGAGGTTTGTTCCTCTGGTGATGAGGTGTTGTGAGGCTGATTCTCTTGCTGGGGAGTTGCTGGTGTCTGGCGATCCTCTTTATGACCACCGTTGACAATCACCATGCCCCTGTTTTTGGGCAGAAGTGGCAGTGGCTCCTTGCCGGGATGGGGGCACCCATTGGCCGCAGGTGGTTCTTTGCCCGTCTCACCTGCGCCGTTGCTGCTTTGCTCCAGTTCGGCCACCTCACCCTGCATAACGAGACTCCCTGCCATGTAGTCACTGCTTTTTATTCCGAAATACGGCGATATTGGCTCTGTACCTTTCACCTTCTTTATCGCTAAAGGATAGAGACAGTGAGGCAAAAACATGTTCTTGTTCTCATCTTTTGAAGTCATGAACGATGCATCTCCGAAAGCTTTCAGATCCGGCGCTGGCCCAAGGTGTGGTGGAAACATGCCTCCGTTTTGAACCATCAACTTGTTGCCACCGTTTTTCTCACATTTCACAGAACTCTTATCATAGATGTCTTCTGAATTATTGCCTTCGCTCTTGACGCCCGGGAACATCGGCTGCTCCAGACTGCCGATCTCACCATGCTGAGCAGATGTGACAGGGCAAAAGTTCTGTTTATGGGCAAGGTAGTTCTCCACTTTGTTAAAACTGATCTTGCACACGGTACATTCGTGATAGTCCAAGAGTCTTTTGGGAGAGTTGCATGACTTGTCAGGAAGAGGTGAGCACTTTTTGCTGAGATCTATTGGAGCATCTAGTTCCTGTGGGTCTGCAATAGTGTTACCTTTGGGGGCAAGGATAGAATTTGAGACAGTAAGAGAAGCATCTAAGTGTTTTGGGACAAGGCTTGGAAATACGTCACATCGTGGATGGAAGCGGTCAGCCAGACTTTCTACCATATCTTGGGATGTACAGGGATTTCCCAGAGTGGGCATACCCAAGAATCCTGGCTGTGGCCCAATGGGCTGCCGTTGCTCTTGGTCAGGTAGACACATCTCGTACATCTTCCTCCGTTTGCGTGTTCTCATGGTCCGTTGCATGGCAGGCACCTTTGCGGACATGCGTTTCATGGGTGGGTCATGGCGAGTGGCGCAATAGTACTGCTTGTGAACCATGAATGTTTCATGCCGGCTGAAGGTGATGTTGCATGCTTCACAGGTGGTCTTGTTTGGGTTGTTGTCACCATCCACCAAAGATGTGCTGGGACTCTTCACCTCAGGCTGTTTTCCACCGAGCCTTTCCTCAACTCCTGTTGGTGTAGTAACCTTCTTTACTTGCCCAGGAAGCTCTTTTTCTGGTACTTTCCCGCCAGCATTCATAATATCCAAAACAGACGAATTTAAGCAAGCTGTTGTCACAAGATTACTGTCGGTTTCTGATGGAAGGCATCCGGGGAGCATACTGACCGAAGTGTGGCCACTGTTTGGACTTGTGGCATCGGACACCTTGTCAGGAACACTGGGGAAATCTGGAGACTTCGCCATGTGCTGCCAGCGACTGTTGCAGTAGTGCTTCTTGTGAACTAAGTAGTTTTCTAGATTATTGAAAGTGATGTTGCATTCAAAGCAGGTCGCTCCTTTGGACATGAGAGGACTGTAGATGACTGGAGGGTAGCTGTTCCCTCCATGGCGTAGCCTGCGATGCACCAGCTCTGACATTTTGGCTAGAATCTCAGATGCTTGTGGTACCACAGAAATGTCCTGGGAGAAAGCAAACTGTGAAAGGAATGGCCCCATGGGGAAGGTTGGGCCCATATTGTGCTGGACCGGTGAGGAGGCTAGCCGTGGACTAGAGGGTTCCGACTTGATTCTGGTATAAGAGAAACTAGCCTTGCTTCCTGGGTGACTTTCTCCCTTTTGCAGGCCGAGGGTAGGTTTTTTCTCAGGTCTTTCGAGTTCTCCATCAGGACTGTTGGCCTTGTTAGGTGTGCTCTTGGGACTTTGCATAGCCACATCCCTTCTACCTAACAGTTCTGCTCGAGCCGCCTGTAGGCTTTCCTCTCCTCCTCTTGGGGAGTTCTCGCTGTCGCTCTCCCTGTAAATCTTCCCGGAGTGTCCGTGTAAGTCTTGATGCTGCAGCAGTTCCCTATGATTCTGGAAGCTGATGTGGCAGTGATTGCATCTGAAGGCTGCCTGTGACAGGTGTGAAAGGATGTGGTGCTGGAATGTAAGGAGTGAATCTGCTGTGAAGTTACAGATTGTGCATTTCAAGCTAGTGCCAGGAGGAAGAGATTCTTCCATTTTGACACCTGTGAGAGAAAAAAGACAGTTGTTTTTGTTAAACTTGCATTTCCACTAATTTTACATTGTGTCTGCTGTAGCATATTGGGTGTCTATTTCTTAGACGTACATTATTGCCTGATAAAGATTATTTTATCTAACCTAACCTTATTATTTGATCTAACCGCTAAAACTGTAATCGTTTCTTGATTCTTTTACACGCAAATATAGAATTTTAGTTCACATTTATATTAACACAATGGCAGGGTTTTGGCTGTTGCAGATCAAACCACCTAAACTGGCAGTGAATGTGATGTACAATGAAATAGAATAAACAGAAATATATTATTTATTTATCTTTACTATGTATTTATCACGTGTGTATATGACTAATAGCATAATATTAATATACAATAATATTAAATATAATATAATTCGATTATATTGTTAATTTCTTTAATATGTATTTATTACCTATGTATATAACTAATAGTATAATGTTAATATAAAATAATTATAATATTATAGTTACTTATAATAATAACAATAATGATCATTAATGTCCAGGTTGGCTAGGTTTCAAATATTTTTTTAAACATTTCTAAATATTTTCATATTCATTCATATTTTAATAATATTATGGGCATAAAAATGAAAACATTGTAATGTTTAATGATTTTCTACCCTTGCACAATGTTTATAAAACAAGCATAATTAACTGTATGATTCAAACTTTGACATGAAAAAATGATAACTGCAAATAGGAATGGATGATGAGTGAGCTAAATGTGCAATGACTATCAGAAATAACTTTTTTCTAAAGGTGTACTAACACTAGGCACAGTTGAACCTTGAACCGAGGCCAAACGTGATTATCCCTCCTCCCCACTCCCCCGCTGGCCTGCACTCACACTTGCTGGAGCATGCTTACGTCATGTGTGAGATAACAGAGAAACCCACTTTTGCTAATATTCTGCCTAATAAATTTGCAATTTATGCCGTGCATTGTGATTATCACTTGTAAGTATCACAGAGTTATTACGGAGGCGTCTGATGTTAATGAAAGTATTTGTAGCTTTAAATCACAGACTACAATTCCAGTTCATCAATAAGGTGAGAACCACACAGTAAAAACAACAAAAAAAGTTGACCTAACTCAAAAAAATAAGGCAACCTATCACAATCAACTTTTTAAGTTAACTCAACTAGCAACAGACAACTTAAAAACTTTAGTTCATCTAAAGAATAAAAGTCAGTCTACTAAGTGTAAAAAGATCAACCGGACCGTGCCTTGGTCCACCTCTTCCAACCGGGCCAGGGACGGCTAAACGAACGCGCTTCAAAACGTCTAGTGTGAGTACACCCTAACGGTCAAAATGCATTGTACTTATGACACCATCATACTCACCACTGTGTGAGCTCAAGTGGATCTCCAGAGCACGGGGGTTGCTGAAGCTCTTGTTGCATTGTGGGAAAGGGCAGATATTCGGAGTTTGGTGGGAATTGGCGTCAGTCTCTTCAGAGACGTTATCAGGTTCCCTCAGCCGTCCACTGCAGTAATACATCAGGTGGGCCTGAAGGTTCCTCTCACTCCTGTACCATATCCCACACGCTTTACAGGGGAAGATGTCCTCTGAAACACAGAGACAGGCATGTGAAGGCAAACCTACAACAGTTCTGCGGAGTGTTTCATTTGACACGAGCTTTATCAGTAGCATTTATGTGGCCTCTAAAAAGACTTAAAAAAACGCATCTTTTGCAAAGAAATTTATTTATTATTAAAATTCTCAACATTTGCATTGCATTTCTTTTTCATGCAATTCCTAACAAATCCCATTCCTATAGGGTATATATCAGAAGGTGCGTCTGGAGTGTTTGGGACGTCTGAATGATCAGTTCACATGCACGGCTCAAATAACAGTTTTAAATGACATTTCTGCTGTGATGTTGCATGGCAACAGAGATGTTTCCAGTAGGCTTGTGCCCTTTCCTCAAGGGCAAATGAAAACATTGCACCATCTGCTAGCAGCATCCTCTGTGTCAAGCTGAACTCTAGACTGATAAAGTCAACAAACAAAGTATTTGCAAATGGCTTGAATTTTGCAATTACATGGTTGGTCAGAGTCCAGATATGTTTACTATACTCCTAAACTGAAGGGCAGAACATCACCTTCCTCCAGCAGAGGTTAGTATGTGAATAACTCCAGCATCCTCTGTTTTCAGTGTAGTATGTGCATGTGTAACACTGGCTCAAATGATTGGTTGGAGAGCTCAACGGTGCAGCCGCGGGAACAGGTGAGACCCCATATGCGCCAATATTGCGGCCAAGTTTTACGCTGAGACTCAACCATACGGTCTCATTGTAAAAGTATGTTGACAGTTATTCGTTTTTATTATCTGCATACGTGTTTATGATGCCTGTGGACAGTTATTGAGCTTGTGTGTAAACAGAAGCAGGGCTTACTGTTGACTATAGCTGTAGGTAAGATGGAGGCCATGGCAGCTTGCTGTGGCAGGAGCTGGATGGTGTCCAGAAGGCGTGCTGGGTACATGCCCTCACCGAGAGACATGTGATTGACCGCCTGCAATCGAGAGTCAAAGTCCACTGTAAATGCCACCAGCTCTTCGCCTTCCATTATGTTCTTGGTCGTGGTGCACCACAACTGACCACCTGCGTGAGAAGAACACACACATTATCACTGCTGCATTTAGACATGAGTTTAAAAAGTGTGCAAATGTTTCACATGTAAAACTGAATTAAGTTTTATTGAGTAGTTTTACTGAATTGAGTAGTTTGATCATATTTATGATGCATTTAAATTAAGTAAAAGATAATTAATTACTCATGATTTTTTAAAGATGAAGTGAGTGAATTTAAGTTAATGAAATTCATGTTAATATACTACTCTCCTTCCGTCTTAATATGAGGAGAACACTATACATGCAAATAATTTGCAGCAAAGTAAAATTATTTCAAATAAATGTTATTTTGAACTTGGTGTTCATCAAATAATCTTAAAGAAATGTATTATGGTTTCTAACATTTTCAAAATGTTTCTTTAGCAGCAAATCAGTATATTAGAATGATTTCACTGAAGACTGGAGTAATGATGCTGAAAATCCATCTGTCTTCACAGGAATAAATTACATTTTAGATTATATTCAAATAGAAAACTGTTATTTAAAATTGTAATAATATTTTACAGTTTTTACAGTATCAAATAGATGCAGCTTTGGAGATCATAAGACTTCTTTTAAAAACATAAAAAATCATAACCAACCCCAAACGTTTGAACTTTAGTCTAGGGCATTCTATTTAAAATTGTAAGTAGTTTAGAATAGTTTGTATTCTATAGTTTTTGCATGTATTATTTAAAATGTATTTTATTAAAATTGTATAATTTATTATACGTTTTCCACACATTTATTTCTTTTTAGCATCAAATGCTAAGTTTAATGGAAATTGTACAGGTATTATAATTAAACAGGAGAATGCCATACACATACAGGACAGCCTTAAATTCATAAACAAGTTTTGCTGGAAAATGACCATAAAACATCATTTGTCCAACTAAAGGAATTTGGGGAGTATTCAGGAAACAAAACAAACAAATCACTCTTTTTGCATCTTTAATTAATCGTGTTGCTATAAAGCAGAGGTGGAAAGTAACGAATTACATTTACTCGCGTTACTGTAATTGAGTAGCTTTTTTGTGTACTTGTACTTTTTTAAGTAATATTTTTAATCTGTACTTTTACTTTTACTTAAGTATATTTTGTGTGAAGTATTGTACTTCGCTACATTTTAAAACTCATTCGTTACTGAGTAAAAAAAAAATCGCTCCGTGGAAACAACTGCAGCAAATAATGGGCAGAAGAAGAAACTGGCGCTAAAATCACAAGAAAGATGCAGACGGACAAGACAGGCGTTAATGGTGCAGACCCAGCTGAAAACCAGACCCCGTCGTATTCTGCTGAAGTTGAACTCGAAGGAAATGAAGTGAACCCCTGGCCATATTCATGCTCTATTATGCAGTGTAAGCTGTGTTTACCTCGGGAGACCGAACTAGCAGCGTATAACATCTCGACATCGCCCTTCGCAAGCATGTGGAGATAAGGTAAATACTTGCATCGTTGCATTGGTGGTTAAAATGAAGCTTTTACGGTTTAGCAAAAGGTTTTGCACAAATGAGCCAAAAAGACAGTGGTGCAGGGTGTGCAATATCGTCTGCGAAAATATAGTAATTGTTGTTTTAACGATGTGCGATTTGACATTATCAGTATTTTGCCAAAAACCAAACAAATCACTCCAAACAGTGTGCGTGAAATCTAGTAACGTTAGTTTAGACTAATCCGCGTGCATCTGGACTGCTTTCTTTCACTGCGTGATTCAGTCTGTTAAAATGCGTTTAGAATGATCACAAAATTGAAGATATAGAAGCAGAAAATGTATATATTTATATAATTTAATATAGTAAGTCAACATCACATGAAGAATGCCGTTTTTCTCAAAAAATCACCATGATTACATAGGCCTGTAGTTTTGCTTTTTACACAGTTAAAAAAAACAAGTTAATTAAGAGACTTACGTTTTAGACACATTGCCTGTTTTTGCTCTATTTCGACAACAAAAGTAATTCCATACACAGTTTTGCGTCTCTGACTCTGAGCAATGACGTGTTTCATTCCTTGAATTAACCGTTTAAATGATTCCGTTCAATCGCAATGACTCTCTTATCAGTGACTTACTGACACCTGCTGGTGGTTCTAATTTAACATTTAAAGTATCTTTTGATTTATTTATTTTTAATTTCAAATGACTATTTAACATTTGTGACCCTGGCATGGAGCACAAAACCAGTCTTAAGTCACTGGGGTATATTTGTAGCAATAGCCAACAATATATTGTATGGGTTAAAATTATACATTTTTATTTTATGCCAAAAATCATTAGCATATTAAGTAAAGATCATGTTCCATTAATGTATTTAGTAAATTTCCTACTGTAAATATATCAAAACTAAGAGCTTAATTTGAACAACTTTAAAGGAGATTTTCTCAATATTTGGATTTTTTTGCACACTCAGATTCCAGATTTTCAAATATTGTCCGATCATAACAAACCATACATCAATGGACATATTATTTATTCAGCTTTCAGATGATGTATAAATCACAATTTAGGAAATTGGTTTTCTGGTTCAGGGTCACATTTTATGTCTTATTTATCAAAGCATTATTTCTGTATTTGTAGCTGCAGGCTAAATGCATTCATGTCAGTGTAATACATATACGCCACTTCAGATGAAGCATCTGCGTTTCCTCTGCATTGCAAAGATGCATTTTGTTGATACTGATTTAATTTGCCTGGTAACAGCCCAAATGTCTTATTATTCTAATTAACCGATTAATTTAATTAAAAACACCTAGTTTGAGATTTATAGGCCTATCCCAGGTGTGTCAAACTCAGTTCCTGGAGGGCCACAGCCCTAAAGAGTTTAGTTCCAACCCTGCTCCAACACACACACCATGTAGTTTTCAAATAAGCCTAAATGATTAGTTTAGCTGTATCAGATGTGTTTAATTAGGGTAATATCTACACTGTGTAGGGCTGTGGCCCTCCAGGTACTGAGTTTGACATCTTTGGTCTATCCCATTTTTCCCTCCCTCCCATTGTTAAAATGTAACTAAGTACTTTTTACTCAGAGTAAATTTTAAATGAGCTACTTTTTACTTTTACTTGAGTAGATTTTTAGACTGGTACTTTTACTTGTACTTAAGTAAAATTTCAGTAATGTAATGGTACTTTTACTTGAGTACAATATTTTTGTACTCTTTCCACCTCTGCTATAAAGGGATGGTATGTATTTACAGTACTGTACATCTAACATTTAAGTTCAGATCAAACACTCCCTGAATACATTCAGAAAAGACAGAGGAGAAAAGAAAAGAGGGGAGGGATAGATGGGAAGTCAGAGAAGGGTTTAAGCTCAGATAGCATTTATCATCACACATGGACGGATTTCAGCCGCACTTCATTTGCCATTCAAGAGATTAAAGTTTTAAATATGACTATTAACAAAAAAAATCTGGCTTCTGAGATAACAACAAACTATGATACACACATGCTAAATGGCAGAATTAGGACATTGTTTCAGTAGGGAAGCTGGGCAATTAATTAAAGCTCAGTTAGAGAAGTACAAACACACCGACGGAGCTTCAGAGAGGAAGAGGAGCTGCACTTTCAGAGCAGATGTTAGAAAGGTAAGAAGAGAGGGAAAGAATGGGAATGTAATGCCTGAAACGGTCTGAGAGAATGATGAATTTGACTCATTGACAATTCAACTACTTTTCTGGACAACTAGCTGTCTAATTAAAATAAGCTAACAAGCACACATTTAAAGAGAAATCTTAGGATGAAATTATTTAAGAATCACTGTATTTTTAAGGGGTGCTCAAAAAGTTGAAGGCTTTCTATGCAGGCGCTGACTGCGAAAGCTTCGGTGACAGAAATGCGTGACTGCTGCTTATCATGGTGTGAATCTGCAGCGGGGAGACATGCTCTTTAGACGGGTCCTCTTCATCAGCAGGATCCTGTCACACACCACACACTGCCTGGAGAGGCTCTCTCCTTCCTTATCTCTTAATTAAAATAACAAAACCTGCCGTCGCCATCAGCGCAGATCAAAACTGTCACCTGCACCAGCAGGAGGGCGCAGGTCACCCCTGCCTGCTCAGAGTACTGCTGGAAGTTGCATGAAAAACTCATTACTTGCAGTAGAAAAGGAGGCAGAAATGTGATGTATGCAGGGCGCTGCTGCATTGTGGGATGGCTCATGAGTTGTGGTGTCAAAATGGATCACTGGCAAACTTTGAGACTGCTCAGAAATAACGTGTAATAAAAATCAGAACAATATTAGTGCTGCTGTCATGTGGATGTTTTTGCGGATGCAAGGTGAGGTTTACAGCTGTGCTTTTCAACTCGTTTTGCTTCAGGTTTTAAGATTCTACATCGCACAATGTGGCAATCCAACGCATCACATACAGTATCATACACGTGTTATTTTAGTATTATTTACATAATATTGCAGTATTTATTCATATTTAGAATTAGCTTTTATGTTTATATTTAATTATTTCATTTAAATTTTGCTATGTGCTTTTCTCTCTCTTTTAATCCTTTAATTTTGGTAATTAGTTTTTCAATTTCAGCTTATTTCAGGTAGTTGCCAGGGCAACATTTATCATTTTCATTTATCAACAATCATCAATACATTTTATATAAAAAACTTATTAACAGTTGTTTATAATTAACTGTTTTAGTTTCAGTTAACAATAAAAAATTATTAATAAATATAAATATATTATCCTAATAAGGACAACAAATATTAGCAAATGCTAAATTATTATCATGACATTTTTTAAATGCAAAAAGAAATACAGAATTGATGTATAGTATATAATACGGATATTATATAAAATAATTAGATATTTATAATACAAAATATAATGGGAATATAACATAAAATAAGTTACAAAAAAATCTATATATTATTTAAAATCTAAATGTTGTTCCTAAATTTCTCTAAACTTTGATGCTTTCATACTTTCAGTAACTAATGACAGATGAAAATACACTGGATAGATGACCTTTGACCTCAACAAAACAGAAATAGCTTTCTCCTGCCTATTAAAAGCTGATATGTATTTTGCTATTAATAGCCATAATTATATGGTTAGTTTCATTTTTAATTATTAGTATTTAGCATTTTCCCAAAAATTCCGTGAGCCTATCAGAACATTGCAACCAACCAGTTAAAAAGCACAGCTGACCATTATCATCTTGGAAATAAAAGGTTTGCATTTGTAATCAAATTTTGTTAAAACATTATTAACTTTTGACAATCTAGAAAAAATAGAGAAAAAAAAGCATTACGTTACTTCCAGTTTGTCCATCACTCTGGAAATGACAGTTCAACTTGAGCGCTTTGCATTGTGGGATACTGTACAGCACAATGTGAGTCTTTTAAACACAGCAGAAATAATAAAATTAATATGGCAATATTCTATGTTCACAGCCTAGCTTCATGCAAAGAGGAACAAACTACTGGCTCGAACCATTCGTAGGTGTGGGCGGTCAGGCCAGCTGAGTGAAGAAACATTTCTAACCGATTCTCCTCCTCAACTCAAAGTACTCGCAGAGTCAAACAGTCCAACTTAAAAAAACATCCACAGCTGGGATGAAGACTTCCTGTCTGTGCCATTGTAAGTTCACACACTGAAATACACAGGTCGATGGGCGGCCCTAAAGCGAGAGTGCACGCGCAGGAGACACGGGACCCTGGCTGAAAAGCGTAGCCAGCGCCGTGCTGCTTTCGCCTGTGAGCTGTCTGCAGCAGAAGGCCTTTGTGCCACGGCCAACGCAGTCGCAATGAAGCCTATTGTCTCTGTCCTCCTGCAGCGTACCTGATAAAAGAATAAAGAACTATGACATATTCCAAAAACAATGGAGGAATTAAGGACACACAATAAGCCAGCTGCTTCATTAAAACAATCAAAACCCAGTATCCTGTACACAGTCCAGATAACTTAAAAAAAAGCTTCTTTTCATACAATCTCCCGCTATAGAATCCACTAGCGCGGGCCCAAACTCCCCCCTCGTTCGCTCTAATGATGCTTTTAAACACTTACTTAAAGATGTTCACATAAAGGAATTACAGGAGGGTTCAGCATTATGCAATTACATGTGTAAATCTGCGCCGTTCTAATCAAACGGACCAGGATGAGCTAAAATCCTCAAAGGCACCTAACGCAGGGCACGAGCACTTTGAATGATCACTTTAAAAGATCGAGCATGTTGTAAAAGCACAAAACAAGCCTTTCTAGCTCTCGTTTGCTTTCTCTTTCTGTCTTTTCATGGCAAAAGCCGACAGAAGGGTTGGCTAATGAACTGGCCGGAGGACAGCTACTCAAATGTTTGCATGTGTAAACAGCGAAAGACTTTAATAGTTTGCTGTAAAATGCATAGTTAAACATATCCGTGTTTGTTTCTCCCATCTGTCCAGACAAACGGCTGCATCGGGGGCCGTAACGGCGGTGTGGAGCGCAAACCTTAACGCTACGCCAGAAATTACACTGCCAAAAATCAATCTGGGACAAAGGAAGGCAAAAGCATCCTTTAAATTTAGTGTGTATTTGATGTTTAAATTGTATGTCATCCTTCCAGAAAGATCAGGCAGCTTTTAGATATTCAGAAATTCATTCACAACATGCAAAGCTGGAGCAAAACAATAATTATCAAAATTATATATATGTAAGGAATGGCATGTAATTATGACTTTCTCTTCCTCAGTTTTTACTTATTATGAACTAGATAATAATAATAATAATATTAATACAAAAAATAAGTAAAGTGCAGTTGTTAAATGGTGGGTCGTAGGTTGTTCTGATTGGACAGTAGGGAAAAAGAAAATGCCAATAAAAGCATCGCCCAAAAGCTTTTAATTAGTTATTAAAACAGAACAATGCATCTCATAACTTTAGCTTTACTAGCAAGCAGCATGCAATAAGCTGCTAATAGTAAAGTATGAAGCCTATATTTACCTCTAGGCTTCAAGTAGTTAAAAACACACAAACGTTTTTTGTCTCTATAGCAGAATAAAAGGCTTAAAAATAATATAATACCGGCAAACAACAAGTGTCTGAATAGTTGCTCATTTTTTTTGTCAGAAATAGATGTCCCAATTTAAAAACCAACAGAGAGCTCCTAAAATGACAAACAGAAGTTGCAAAATCAAAATAAAAGGACAAAAAAACTATACTTTTTGCTTTTTTAAAGCATGTTCCTGGTCATATTGAATGTAAGTGGTTTACCACATGGAGTAATTTCCAATTCAATAAATTCCCAATAGATAAAATCAATTCCCTCCCTACATTCTTTCTAGTTGAGTATTGTGTTTCACTTGGAAATGCATTAGATTATGGAAGTAAAATGGGTTGAATTTCATGCTGGCTTTGAAAAAACCTTGCCTGGTTAAGACTGAACTCAGCACAGCAATGAAAGACTGTAGGTAATGCTTTGCTAACACTACTTTTGAACTACATGTGAATGCACATCTACACTTCAAACCTCAGTTATTCATTATTAAGGCCAACAAAAACAATACAACAAGTCTAAATAAGGGAGTCATGTTACTGACAAACCATCAGACTAGTATGTTGTCTCAATGTCAACAATCACTGTGTATGGCCATAAGGGGGCACTGTTCCCATGCTGTAATACATATCTAACCTATCAGAGCTCACTCCGCTAATCCCAAAACAACACGAGACCAATCTCAGACACAGCTACTTCCTTGTCCCCTCCTTGTTTTCCCGAAAAGACCGTATTTTTGTAAGCATTTCAACCATTGCATTGTCTTGTAGAGACTGTTTTACAGTATTATCTGAAGCACAAATGGGAATTAATGAACACATGCTTACATTCTTTGCAGATGGGATGCACATTCAAGTAAATAAAATGACATTAGTGGTATTAAAAAATATAAAAAATATATGCATTATTGTAATGCAGTAGACAAGTACAGTACATGCGACGTGGTGTGAAATGCAGTATTGCATTAATGCAGTATCATACAGTAGACTGTGGCAGAGACAGTACAGTAATTCCTGACTATCTGGAATGACATTTCTTCTCAATGTTATAAATTCCAGCTCAAAACACTACAGGTTTCTAACTCCCATCAGATACAGAAACGTGTTTATAATATGAATGATTTATAATAGTCAAAATGTGATGTTTATTTAATGATTAAAAGCTGATTTTGACAAATCCCTTTAGAAGTACTTTTCATTTCATTTGAGAATCACACCGACAAAAGCTTTAATTTACTGTGTTTACAGCAACAGCTGTGATGAGAATTAGCATTAAAAACACATCCGCTCATCAGTTTAACGTCAAGCCCAACTTTGTTTACTCATCACATGAATGTTACAAAAGCATTTTTGGATGAAAAGCAAGCATCCCGCAGCGGAAAATAAATATATTTGGCTTGAAATTACACATTTTGTGAACATGCATTATTATGGAAAAACAAATTAAATAGAATGTGATCTACTTTTCATGGGAAGCGGCATAGATAAGCTCACTCATGGTAAAAAAAACCTTGTTAAAAGTCTGATCGCAGATTTGAAATACGCAAGATTAAAAGAGAGCATTGAGCGAATCTTTTCACCGAGAGCAGTGCTCACTTCGTCAGGTTACTGCGTATTGGTTGCGGCTAGTTGACATGTGTTTACTGCGGCCCCCGCTGGGAGGGACACACACATGCCACCCGTCTTGACCATCAGCGTTAATGGGACGTCACGCCTTCGTGGCAGCGGGGAGCGGTAGTGTTGAGCTGCGCAGCAGACCCCCAGCTGTGGTCGTTGGCCCACTGTCCCCTTCCCAGCATGCTCCACGCTGGGGAGCAGGTGAACGGCCGGGCTCCAGCGGGACCGCTCTCTTCCAACATGGCTCCGTCCCCATGCCACATGGGCCCGTGGACGCTTGCCCTCATGCAAATGCATGGCCTGGAAAAATGGCTCCTTCTCCTCTTTGGAAACCTCGACTCGGGCCGTCTGGCAGTGGCGTTTTTTTGTGGGAGATTGAGCCAGATTGATGCACCTGTCAACCATTTTGGAAGATGACAGATCGCTGCAACATGGACAAGTCGCAGGAGGAGAGCTGACAAAGATGTCTCGCAGTGGAAGTGCATTCTGGGAATAGAGGCGTTTGAGGATAAGGCGTGTCTTTTTTTATAATAATACAGTAAAACCAGGGGTTCCCAAATGCGGGTTTGCAAACCCCTGGGGTTCACGAGGGAACTGCAGGGGGTTTGTGTGTTGATGAACCGCTAGTAATGAATTATATCCAATGTAAAATTTTAATAAATAAAAGGGGCTGCCTGATAGTCGCTATATTCATTAGTGCAATTATCAAAACAAAGACCATAATTGATTTAATAACTGTATATATGCTCTGCTTGTTTTAAAGATAAACATGGCAGTGTTCACAGTAAATGCAGTAAACTCCATCTCTGCATGTACTGCAAGTTTACCGTTCACTTGGGAACGCAGCATGTACTAGTTTCACTTTATTTCCAAAATAAAAGTACAAGGATTTTAAATGTTTAAAGGTTGAGGGTATGTGAGATAATGTAATATTAATATATGAATACATAATGTAATAATCATAATAATAATCATAATATTACATTTGATTGGGTTCCTAAAAAACAGTGCATCCAAGGGGTTCTGTTCACCAAATAAAAAGTTTGTGAACCCCTGAAGTAAACCATAGACTCATTGTTTGTCTGACCAATAGCGGATGAGGGAGTGTTTGGGAACCTGTTTGAAGGCAGATTATTTTTTGTCATAATGCTAATGGCACATAAATGCATCACCTACTGTACAATCCTATCCAAGAAACCTGAACGCCTGCACACGACTCTTCTGTAATTCCACATATAGCGCAAAGCGTGAGCTAATTACGTCCGCCGTCGCTTCGAGCGTCTGAAATAAACAGTCAGCGGCTAAAGCATCTAATTGCGTTTGTCGGCTGGTGCGGAGGGAGGACACTGCTGCCCTTGCACAGTGCCATGCTGTCGTCCTGGCACGGCCCGTCCACTGCCCCAGGTACTGCCACACGGCCATCTGGAGCTGACATCTGTCTCTCTATTGATCATAAGGGTTTAGCACTTGATCAAACAGACTGCGACAGGAAATTGCTCTTTTCCCCACAGTAAAGGTGGGCGGCAGGCACGAGGGTAATAGAGTGGAACAGATTCGCTGGGTCTCGCCGCAGCACACACCAGTTCTGGCATCCACAGCAAACGTGGAACGGGCACTGGTGGAAATGCTGTGCCAGGGTGTGCCCACTTCAGCTGGTGTGTGTGTGCGGCAAAACACTTGTCCCAGGAGAAGAAATAAAGCGGTAAAGGGACTGTTTTGAAATGAAAATCCTTCCCGCTGATGTCTACAGCATCATTAAAACGTCTCGATATGCGTTGAAAGGCTTCACTTCGCAGCACGCTTTGGAAAATGACGCAAAATGGCAAAAGAGTTTGGAAAGGTGTCAAAAACAAACACAAATATATCCCAAAATATTTACAGGGATAAATGTGCCAGATGGGGAACGTTCTGCTTTTTTCAGGCGCAAACATACTCTGTAGCTCAGGATATGCTGAATACAGGAACATTTTAATGAGCGCAAAACATCTGCTAAACTCCTCGTGAACCACTTCTACAAAATACTCAACATTTCATCACATTTATGCAGATTTAAGTTGCATAAAACACAATGGTTAATGTTTATATTGTTGCGAAATTAAATGAAAAATAAAATGTCTTCATATATAGCAAATAAGGGCAATTAAATTAATTATAAAATAGTTTTTATTTGCTTCATATACAGTGGCTCCAATTATTTTTACATTTCACAAAAAAATGCTGAATAATTGCATTATAACAAAACCGAGTGTCATTTATTAAAAAGAAAGATATTAATAAAGAATTTTAACTTTAAACAAAAATATTTTAAATAGTAATTGCAAACTGCAAACAATTTAACAACAACAACAATATACGTATATACACACACACAGACACACACACACACACAAAAAAGTATAATTTATGTCAAAATACTTTTTAGAGCCAGTGTTTATGTGAAATCATGATGCTTTCATCCCTAAACGACAGAGATATGCACGTTGCATTTGCAGCTATGCGTGAGTGTAAAATAGATATTTTACATTTCATATAGTTAAAACACACTTTACCCCTTTACGCATGTGCTGAGGTCACATTTTCCCCAGCCAGTAGAAACAGCAGACGTGTCACTATGACATTTTGTTTGTGCGTGTAATTCGGCTCATGTTAAGTTTGTGATTCTCCCCTCCTCCTCCTGCCCCTCATTTCTCCTTCCCTCCGCTGATTAAACCAGCGACGCTCCCTGTCTCGCATTTCCATTCAATCTCAGGGCACCAAAAGCCAGACGCACAAGGTGCTTCTACATTTACAGCTTCGCAAAGCGATCGAGGGAGACAGAAAGAGAGAGAGAGAGAGAAAGAGAGAGAGAGAGAGAGAGAGAGAAAGAGAGAGAGAGAGAAAGAGAGAGAGAGAGAGAAAGAGAGAGAGAGAGAGTCCTGTAGCCCAAGGAAGAACAAGTTGAAAGTGCGAAGGAGGAGGAAAAAAAATATGACCAGGGGATGTGATAAAAAATTATCAGCGAGTGTGTTTTCCTGTTTGGTTTTAATCTACATTTAATTAAATTCTTATCTGCTGTGTGCTTATGGCTGCATTTGAATGGCACGACTGCATTCATTATGAATGGTAAAATTGAACTTGGCGCATTGTGTGTGGCCCAATAAAGCAACAAGGCTCACTGCGGTGCATGCAGGAAGAAATCAAGTCAATTAAGCCGCTCTTTAAATTACCACTGTATCAAAACAAGGAGCGCCGCACGCTCCATAATAGAATCCTGACAGGCAGAATGCAAACAGTTAGTTTAATATACATCAGCCCGTCCCGTCCTGAGGGTCCAGAGTTACTGGCCTGAGAGGGAACCGATTAGGTTCATTACATCAAAAGGTCAAATTAAATGAATTTGTATAAAATACCAGACTGTTAAAATATTTCTCCAGCCCCAGCTTAATATTCATACAACTATAAGGAGGCAATTTGTAGACCGATTCCCTTAGAAAAGAGAAAACACTGTGACACTATCACAACATTGCTGATGGTTTGAGCATCCCAACTAGGAACTGGCTCAACCAATAGGGTGAGTTTAGGGCGGGATTTTGAGGTTGTTTGACCAATGACAGACAGCAAACATACTTAATAGTGTTTAATGTTTTTAACATTGATAATTATAAAAATAATACATCAAAAATCCGCTTATTAGCATAATTTCTGAAGGGTCTTGTGACACTGAAGTAATGATGCTGAAGTAAATTCAGCTTTGCATCACAAGAATAAATGACATTTTAAAATATTCAAATATAATTATAATATATTTTTAATTGTAATATTTCACAATAATACTGTTTACTGTATTTTTGATTAAATAAATGCATTCATGGTGAGCACAAGAGTCTTCCTTCAAAACATTAAAACTTTTAGAAGACTCCAGCTGTTTGCAGTAGTTTATATATATATATATATATATATATATATTATGTAAGTCTCAAAAATGTGATCTGTAATATCTCTTTTCCTTCTCTTAATCAGCAACTATCAAAAAATACTTCTAAAGTCTAGTTTCTCATTTTTGTATCCAGAGAAATACGACCAAATGTCTCAAACTGCGTTTAGCTTCGCCAGAACACTAAATAAAAAAATCTCAATATGAACATTTTTCATCCCATTCTTCCAAGTCTAAATAAAAGAGCTGATTTGCACATTCATCTAATAGCACTACACTCTTCCTGTATGTCAACAATGACATGTGTTGCTCTCAAGACAGACTTGAGTAAGACTGACAGTCAACATTTAATGAAAGAGCTGAGGAAAATATAACACAATAAAACAATCTGTAGTTAATCAATAACTACAGACTCTAAGCATGTTTAAAGACTTGCACTATGTCAGAAAGAAAGCAGCAGTAAATGTGCTTCATCAAAAAGGGTGAAGTGATATACAGTAATGCCTTTGATGAAGAGCAGGATTTGCAGGATTCCATACGACAGAGAGCGATTCATCAGAGAGAGTCACAACGCAGACGCTACAGTCAGACCTGCCAAAATCCTTACATTCAGATCAGGCGTTTGCATGTGTGTGTGTGTGAGAGAGAGAGATGAATGGCCGCGGTGCGTCGCAGAGGGATCGCTAAAGATAATCGCGTCTCTCTCGAGCGGCGGCGGAGCGCTAAGATCTGCTCTTTTAAAATAATGTTGAGGGAGTAAAGTGTCTCCAAAAGCCCCTGCGTGCAGGTTATCTTGGGCATTCTGTGTTTGCCGTTTAAATCTTAACGGGACACGAGCAGGTGCGGAGAGCAAATACATCTGGAGTGGATAGGAACTGGAGTGGAAATGTTGTTGCAGAGGAGGGAAAGATTAGCTGTCGCATGGCCTACCGAGATGAAAGTCTCTTCTGATGGCTTTTATTCTCTACACATAAAGAAGGAGAGAAAACGGAGGTGGGGATAAAAACTATGAAATGTGAAAAAAAAACACATTTGTACAACTCAATTTTATGATGTCCATTACCTCGCTTTCACCATCACACTTCTGTCTGCACAAAATGTACTGATCATCAGCTGTTGGGGAGTAGCTAAAAAAATGTAGTCGCACCACTAATTCAACTACATGTTTTACTGCATGCTTTACATTGCATTGGTTAGCCTGATTCATTTTTGTCAATCAGTTTTTTTTAATGTTTTTTTAATGAACTCATTAAACAGCACTTAAAATACCATAATTGTAATGTTAATTCGATCCTATCACACTATTTACTGTATATTATGTATTTTTATATATCATTTATATATAATTATTGTAATGTTAAATTATTGTATATTTTGCTATAAAATACATTTATTGATTTATTAATTTAATGTAATTTTTTAATTAATTCATTCATTTTTACGGCTTTATTTAAAAGTCGAAATTTTACATTTTTCTTTTTGTACAAAATTATATATTTTATGTAAATTAGCCAGTGATGCTCCTATTGTCATAGTTACGGTCTGTTTTGGTTTAGTTCTCCCAGTGTTTGTTCCTGTTTCCTTATTTGGTCATTTTCCTGTCCTTGTTTAATTTGATTAGTTAATTCTGTTTCAGAGGTGTGTAGGTAATTTACCCTTGTATTTAAGTTCCTGTTTGTTCAGGTAGGTTTTTGTCTGGTCTACTCGTTACTCCCGGTGTTCTTGTGAGTCTTGCCCTGCCTTGTCTATATTAAAGACTGTTATTTTGAGTTTACTCCTCATCTCGTGTTCCTCGTTCCTCCCCGTTGTGTGCACCGTGACAGAAGAACAGACCTACAAAGTAAGTGGTGCCCATTCACCTTGTTTTGTTTTTTCGTTTTGAAATTTTTTTGTTGTCCTGTTTGTTTCCCGTGGCTTGGAAGTTGCTGCTTGTCATCCCGCTCTAGCCTGCTGAAATTCGGCGTGATAGTTCGACGGGATCGCCGAGAGTGCTGCGAGTCCACTGGCCTCTCGTCAGTTAAGTTCCCCAGCCACTCGTTAGTCAAGTCTGCTAGCCGTTCATCTGTCCAGCCCGCCGGCTTTGGCTATCCCAAGCCCGCCAGGCGGCTCGTCAGTCAAATTCGCAGACCGCTCCTAAGTCAAGTTCGTGGACCGCCGCTCACTCAAGCCCGCCGGCCATTCTGAAGTCAAGCACGAAGTCAATGTCCCCAGAAGTATTGTCCACAGGAACAGTTTTAAATTATCCAGTCTTGTCGGTCTTGCCTTGTCCATGGAGACTCGTCTGGAGCAGTCTGCTTCACTTGTCGCTAATATGGAAGTGGTTCCTGAGTCCTGAGGTCCCCTGACTCTACATCCAGCCCAAGGATGGCTGTGGTGCTCCCGTCATGCCTTGTTCAGCCCAGGCAGGGCTCCTGTACCGTTAGTTTCCTCAATTATAATTGTTTTTTGGAAGGGGGGTAATAGGGTTCCAGCTGTAGTATACACCAGGGCCTCCAGAGGCCTCCTGAGCTCCCTGATCCGCCATGGCGCCAGCCTTCAAGGTGCCCACTGTTATGGTGCAGGTCGCGCCCTCCGGGAGGGGGGGGGAGTAATATCACACTTATGGTCTGTTTTGGTATAGTTTTCCTCGTGTTTGTTCCGGTTTCCTTATTTGGTAATTTCCCTGTCTTTGTTTGATTAGTTAATTCTGTTACATCTGTGTGTAGTTAATTTACCCTTGTATTTAAGTTCCTGTTTGTTCAGTTAGTTTTCGTCTGGTCTACTCACCACGGTGTGCACTGTGACAACTATATAATTATATAATATGTTTAGAATGATTAAATGCTTACATGTTCATATAATTATATATATTATAATTGATATTTTACTACAAAATATAATTTCTATAAATTATGTTTACAATAATTTAATTAATAATTAATAATTAATTATTATTTAAACTATATAAATTATATATTATTTATAATATAGAAATAATATACTTATACAATAACATTTATTTATTCATTAAGCTCTGGCAAACTACAGTATTAAAGTAGCTTCTGTAATACTAGCATGCCTAGTTGAGACTAGCAGATACACTGCCATCCTCCAACAACAGTTCAAGAGAACTTTATTTATGCTGCCATTTAAATATGATGAGGGTCAAATACATAAATCTCTCTGGCTCTTTAATGACAGTGGATTGCAGATTGCTCTTTTGTTTATCTTTTAAATGAACACACACACACACACGTGCAACATGCCAGTCTGTGGCGCTGCATTTGATATGCTGTCTGAATGATTCATTTAGCTCGTGGTTTCAATTGTCTCTGTAATTGACCGCCGCCAACATCGTCACCCGTTCGTTATCTGCACGGTGGCCCCGTTTGGGCGGCGTTGAACAGCGGGTCTGTGAACTTCTCACGGCTGATGGCAGAGACTGGAAATTAACCCAACTTCTCATTATCATCATAAAGCATTTCTTCAGCAATAGCGTGACACCTGCAACCTTCATTTGCACATGCTAAAACAATGCAAATGGCCAGTGTTTTTATTTTGCAGCTAATGTATGCACTTCATACAGAATATTCATTTTTGAACATCAAACTCGTGAGTTTGGAATATTAATTTTAAACTTATGGGTAGTTAACATATAATACTCTTAGAAAGTTGACTGCAACATGATTTTTTTGTTGAGTTTTTCTTATTTTTTATTTTAGTTTTTTTGTACCAAATACATTTTCTAAATAATAATGTTTATACATAAAATTTGTATACATTTGTGGGAAAAATTAATATAAAATATGGCAATTTCAGGCAAATCCAGGTGTTTGCACAATGGTCTAGTTTGCAATTATTAGGACTAAAGCCATTTTTAAATAATAATCTTTATACATGCTTTGTATAAATTATTACAAATATTGAAAAATTGCTATAGTCTTGCTATAGTATTGCATCACTGCAGTTGCATCTACAGTACAACGAACTAGTGATCATTTTGATGTAATTTATTATATAAAATGTAATTTATTCATCTTTTAAAACTATTATTATTTATTTATTTACAATCAATCGGTGGTCATTTTGACCTGGAACACCACAAGTGTAAAAAGATGGAGGGGTGGGGGTTGGATACTAAAAAGGAAAAAAAAATAATAATAAAATAATAAAAAATATATATACAAATAAATTATAATTTTGAGCTGTCTAAAAGTTTATTGCCATTTTAGGTGTGAAACTACACTGCAACAAAAGCTTCAAATCATGTCAATTTGGCCAACTCTTCCAACATGGAAACTACATTTTGGACAAACTCTAGTTTATATGTCATCAATCAATTATTTACGAAGTGTACACAAAAAAGCTTTACACTTTTGTCTTGCAGAGTTCACAGTATACCTCAACTCCTGCCAAACCCGGCGCTCGGAATACATTTGGTTTTTCTAATTTTAATTTAAATATGTATATTTGTGGACAGCCAGTGGCGCGGGTAACACACTGCCGTCATTCGCCGAGTCTTTCTCTGGCTGGCTGAGCTAAGCAGGTTTAGAAGGACACTCTCCAATGAGACGAGCCGGAGACTTTGGCAGGAGCGTCACAGCAGTCCAGTTATCCTCCGAGAAAGTCTCCGGGCCAGCTGTGATGCGTGCGGCTCGGGTTTATTGATCGCTTCCACCAGCTACAGCGCACCAGTGCATCGAGCCCGAATCCGGGACCATCGTATGAGTCCAGACGCCCCCCACACCTCATTAACGGCCCTTTGACAGGCCACGGCACTAATGCGGCCTTAATCTGCTCCAAATCACTCTAAATGTCAAGCTTGGGCAGGGGACTTCAGGCTCAATGCACCAAGCGCTTAGCAAACAACACGCTTGCCCCGAAGCCATCACCACCCTCCCAGCCACTGATCTCAACTCATTTCTGCTTTCAACTTTTGTTTCAGAGCAGCATTAACATGCACTTTTAAACCCACACCCTCGCTCACTCTCATCCTTAATGAGAAACAACATCTCTAGCTAAAGGAGAGAAAGAGAGAGAGAGAGAGAGAGAGAGCGAGAGAGAGACACTGGGACTGTTCATTAATAATCGAGTTGTGGAATGTTATCAGCCCGCACACAATCCGACCAATAGTTTGCCCTGATGGTAGCTGGGTTCCTCATTAGCTGAACATATTTAATCCAGAAGTTTCTTATCAAATGTCACACCTGCATCTCCAAATGACATTTCCACATTCAGTGGCATGTATTTGGGAGATGACGCTCCAAGGTGCTTTACGGAGATTAAGCGGCAGAGAGAGTGCGAGCTTATTTTATCATTTAGCGGGTCTGGAATGAATCCAAGGAGTTTTTGTCTTGTTGTTGTAATTAGAAAGCCTTTTAAGTGATAACGGCTGCATAGGAATATGAATATGGAGTGATCAGGCCTGTTCTTTTCTCTTTTTCCATCCTCCCCCTCCTCATATTTTCTTTTTTTTCTCCTTTTCAATTGTTGAGTGCAGTGTTTTTGTTGTATGCCGTAGCAAGGATTAACTCTGGCTTCTGAAGTTAAATGAAAGACTTGAAAGTAGGCAAACGCCCCATTGGGGAACTCGCTCACTTTTGGCTCTTTTCCACTCCTGACAACATTTTCCTCCATAAAAATCAAAGAACAGCCGTGACCGGAACGCTCTCTCTGTGGCCTGACGCTAACACAATAAATGTCTCTCTCCTGTACTGATGCACCAGGACATTTCAAGAGGACATTTGGTTTACCTTACACCATAACCAGCGATGAGGGTAATACATTACATAATCAGATTACTTGTTTAGAAGTATTTCATAACTTCTTGAATTTACATCAGAGTTGCCTTTTAAAATATATTATAGAAAAAGTTTTGGGCTTAGTAAGTTTTAATTTTATTTTTTTGAAAGAATCAACAAAGATGCACTTATTTGATCCAAAATACAGTAAAACAGTTATATAAATATTTAATAATAACTATATATATTTCATTTTACAGTGCACAGTAATATTGTAATATTGGAGTAATATCTCCCCCCCCCAAAAAAAAATAATCAGCATTGCAATCACAGGAAAAATAAAAAAATAGAAAGCAGTTATTATATATATATGTGTGGATTATAATAATAATTACAAATAATGATTTAGTACATTTTACTTTGGGGTAAATTTGACCTGTTATTTTAGTTTGATATTTTAGTATAATTGAGAAACTATTACAGTTTTTATTAATATTCAAAAACATTTATATTTCTATATTTTCTGTTGTAATTTTTATATTTGCTCAAATTTGACTAATTTTGTCATTTCTTTCATTTTTAGTAGTTCTTGTTTTTATATATATATATATATATATATATATTATTTTTTTTTGTTAAATTTAGTTTAGTTATTAAAAACTAAAGTTAAACTAAATAAAAATGAGAAATGTTGCCTTGTCAATTTTTCTTTATATATATTTTATTTTAATTAATAATTATTTCAAGTTTCATGTCTTTTTTTAATGGTTTTAATTCTAGTTTCAGTATTTGTTTTAGTTACACATGAGGGACTATTTTCCAATATGAAATATATATAAAAATATGATTTACATTAACTGTATTAATAAATGTGAATTTACTGAGAACTGTAAATACAAAAGTAATAGAAATGCTCAAAATTGTGGCTGTAGGAATGGAAAGCTCACGTTTTAGTAAAAAGAGCCAATTGCCCCGATTCGATCAAGAAACGCAGATTTATTATTAGCATATTATTTCTATTTTATTTTGAGTAAGGCAACATGCTTCTATTTTAAATAATAATACTATCATGTCACTCTTGTCCTAGCATGAAAACAGAAGTCTGCAACAAAATCACTGCATAAAGAGAAATAAAACGACGACGACTGCACTTAAAGTGCACACAAAGGCAAGAAATGCTTCACTCTGAACTCTCTACACTGATACTAATTTCTCAAGGTCTCACCGGCATTATCTAACGAGAACGAGAGAGAGAGAGAGAGAGATACAGAAGGGAAGTCGGCGCTCAGTCGCTGGTGTGCATCCAGTAAAGCTGCTCACCATCAGCCCAGAGATAAGTGCAAAACTGAGAGGTATTGATCCAGTAATAGCAGCTGATGCTTTGACGCCCGACACCTTAACCCCGCAGACATAATGTCACAGCCTCTTATCCCAGCCTCTTAACACCGCTCGACTATCTCCCTTCGCCTGTCAGACCCCCGTAATACGCTTCTCAAAGCTCGCCCTAAATCATCCAAATCATCGCACCTTCACACATTATTTATTTTCCATCTATAACGGAGCGTGAGAGGGAGGGTGAAGAGAGACGAGCAGCACCAAGTGATTTACAGTTCAAGTAAAAAAGGTTACGCCTGTTTTTTCTTTATTTATCCCCAAAGACCTACAACATCTGTCAAGGCGACTGTATTCTCTCAGCTCCTATCATTGTGTGGAGCTCCATGCCGCAATTACAGAGGAAACGAAGGCTGATTGTGTGAGACTACGCCGCATGACAAATACAGTGGCGAGGGTGGGGGGGGGCACCGGCGCGTCCTCAATGGCGCAGTGGCTTAGACGCTCTCATTAACGTGGAGCTCGCCACTGTAACGACGCTTTAATACAGTTGAATAGGTGTGAATAATACCTAATGCCACCTAATTACTCCATCGCTAATATGCGGTGCGCTCCGCAACAGTGACGCCTCTAAAGTAACGGCAGTATCTGGAGAGAAATCATGCAGCTTTGATTCACCCAAGGGTGAGCATGATAATTAACTGAGTAAAGAGATTTTTTCCTCTATTTTTATGAGGAAGAATGGGAGAAACAATTGCTGGAGATAAACAATCCAAATACCTTCTCATTGTAGCTGAGGTTTGCATGAATATTGAATGTGAAATATGGGGAGTCAAAACTAAGGTTTGATGCCCTCATGTCAAATGGCACTGGTTTTCGGGTTTCTCATCATTGACATCAAACATGATGTGTCACTTTTGAATAGAGTGCTGAAGGGATGACGTATTTTTTGTAGGCCTAACTGAAAGTTAGCTTCACTCTGGATCCCTCAGTGAAAACCTGACAGGATTTTTCCTTTGGCTTTTAGATTATTGCTTAGGTTATTATTCATGCACAATTTGTATATCATGATAATCTTCACAAATGAGCACAACTTTTATGAATTTTGAACCCAAATACAGCTGGCATGAGGTAAAAAGCTAAAGTGCAGAGCTAGTGTAATATAGACCACATTAAGGCCATTATTCTTCGGCTGGGCTAGCGTAGAGCCCTTTGAAGCTGCATTAAAAGAGCTATTTGGACCTTCAACCCATTGAATTGAGTGAGATTTCAGTAAACAGTGAAATTATACTACAGGTGCATCTCAATAAATTAGAATGTCGTGGAAAAGTTCATTTATTTCAGTAATTCAACTCATATTGTGAAACTCGTGTATTAAATAAATTCAATGCACACAGACTGAAGTAGTTTAAGTCTTTGGTTATTTTAATTGTTATGATTTTGGCTCACATTTAACGAAAACCTACCAATTCACTATCTCAACAAATTAGAATATGGTGACATGCCAATCAGCTAATCAACTCAAAACACCTGCAAAGCTTTCCTGAGCCTTCAAAATGCTCTCTTCATTGGGTTTACTAGTCTACACAATCATGGGAAGAATAATTTTTAATTTGTCACATACACAATTATACAGAGTATAACCAGCAGTGAAATTTGTGCTCTGCATTTTACCCATCCATGTGCTCACACACCTGGAGCAGTGGGCAGCCAACGCTGCGGTGCCCGGGGAGCAGTTGGGGGTTCGGTGCCTTGCTCAAGGGTCTCACCTCAGTCGTGGACAATTTCTGCCGAAGCCGAGATTCAAACTGACAACCTCGGATTACAAGTCTGACGCTCTATCCATTAGGCCACGACTGGCCCTATACTGATGATCTGACAGTTGTCCAGAAGACAATCATTGACACCCTTCACAAGGAGGGTAAGCCACAAACATTCATTGCCAAAGAACCTGGCTCTTCACAGAGTGCTGTATCCAAGCATGTTAACAGAAAGTTGAGTGGAAGGAAAAAGTGTGGAAGAAAAATATGCACAACCAACCGAGAGAACCGCAGCCTTATGAGGATTGTCAAGCAAAATCGATTCAAGAATTTGGGTGAACTTCACAAGGAATGGACTGAGGCTGGGGTCCAGGCATCAAGAGCCACCACACACAGACGTGTCGAGGAATTTGGCTACAGTTGTCATCAGAGGCATCTTACCTGGGCTAAAGAGAAGAAGAACTGGACTGTTGCCCAGTGGTCCAAAGTCCTCTTTTCAGATGAGAGCAAGTTTTGTATTTCATTTATAAACCAAGGTCCTAGAGTCTGGAGGAAGGAAGCTCATAACCCAATTTGCTTGAATTCCACTGTTAAGTTTCCACAATCTGTGATGATTTGGGGTGCAATGTCATCTGCTGGTGTTGGTCCATTGTGTTTTTTGAAAACCAACGTCACTGCACTCGTTTACCAAGAAATTTTGGAGCACTTCATGCTTCCTTCTGCTGACCAGCTTTTTAAAGATGCTGATTTCATTTTTCAGCAGGATTTGGCACCTGTCCACAAAAAAGCAGCAAAAGTTGGTTAAATGACCATGGTGTTGATGTGCTTGACTGGACAGCAAACTCACCAGACTTGAACATAGAGAATCTATGGGGTATTGTCAAGAGGAAAATGAGAAACAAGAGACCAAAAAATGCAGATAAGCTGAAGGCCACTGTCAAAGAAACCTGGGCTTCCATACCACCTCAGTAGTGCCACAAACTGATCACCTCCATGCCACACCGAATTGAGGCTGTAAATATACAGCAAATGAAAATACTTTCCAGAAGGCCAACAATTCACTAAAAATATTTTTTTTATTGGTTTTATGAAGTATTTTAATTTGTTGAGATTGGTGAATTGGTGGGTTTTTGTTAAATGTGAGCCAAAATCATCATAATTAAAAGAACCAAAGACAAACTACTTCAGTCTGTGTACATTGAATTTATTTAATATACGAGTTTCACAATTTGAGTTGAATTACTGAAATAAATTAACTTTTCCACGACATTATAATTTATTGAGATGTACACTTGTAATTCACATTTTTTAGGGGATTTAAAAAAAGAAAGGGAGAACCAGTTACCAAGATAAATCAAATATCTTCACATTTATTATTCACATGAAAGCTAAAAGCATTATTAATTCAAATAAGGCTTGTCCAGTTGTGTTGCGCCAGGCTTGACATCATGATGTTTCTCAAATTTGATGAAACTCAATGGACCATATTTGAACTGGATGGGAAAAGAGCAGAAGAGAAGATTTTCAGCAACTACAGATTTGTCCTCACACTAAGCACACTTGTTTGATAAGACTTCACTTTTATTTCCCGTCCACAAGAAAGAAAAGAAGAAACAATTGGTTGAGATGAACAATCCAAATATATTTGCATTGTTGTTGATGTTCACTTGAATACTAAACACCGCCGTTTACCTTTCAGCTTTGCATTTTTTGTTGTTTTTGTTGAGGAACTGTCAAAGAGTAGATAGTGCCTTTGCTAAAGTATATTGCCAAACACTGACATTATATGCAAATGTTGTTTATGATCTGGCAGGTCCTACAGATCCTGTTTTGGTTGAGACTGTTCAGCCCACGGCAACTTCCCAAAGCCACGCCGCTGAATCAGGCCTCTAATGAGATCTCAAGGGCTGCAGATAGAGCGCCACTTTGTACCGCAGCAGTTGAGATGTACAGTAACAACTCGGAGCCGTCCATATGTTGCCCTGGAGGCTGAGAGACTAACCCAGTGTTTCAGACAGTACAAGCGATCCCCGCTCTCTACTTCCCTTTTACCGCGAGCTCAGACACACAGTGGAGAAGGTGATGGAACATCAAGAGCTCTACCAGTCGAGTGCAACTTTATTTACGTCCCTTCGGGTGTTTGCTGCAATAACTCGTCTGGTTGTGAGTGTTTAAAAGGCCAATGCAAACTTACAATCCATTTGCAGTTACCAAGAGCCCTGGTAGTTGAGGAAAGCCCAGAAAAATTCAAGAATCATCCCACATACAAACACATTTTTGACCACAAAAATACCCATGTTTGTGTGTGTGTGTGTTTCTGTGAATTGTGGGGACTTCCCATAGACTTCTATTACTTTTATACTGAATAAACAATATTTTCTATCCCCTAACCCAACCCTAACCCTACCCCTTACAGAAAATCAGTTTGCATTGTTACAATTTCAGATAAACAGCATTTCATATATTTATTTTTTCCTCGTGGGGACCCACAATGTCCAAAATGTCAGGTTTTACTATGCTTGTGGGGACATTTGTGGGGTCCTCACAATGTAGCATAAACAAGAACAAACACACACACACACACACACACACACACACACACGTATATACAGTATATACATATATATAATATACAATTTTGCTAATGATACAGATAACTTTTTACAGTTTTCTGGTTTCTATGGTTATATATTCTATATTCTATGGATATATATTCCTAATTCCTCGTATGTGTAAACATACCTGGCCAATAAATCTCATTCTGATTCTTATTCTGATATGTAGCATATGCAAAAAAAGGCTAAAGAAAAATATAAGAACAAATATAAATATACAAAAATAATATTAAATAATAATCAAATATAAACAATAACATATCATTTAAAGTAAAAAATTTAATGTAAATTATAAATATAAATATGCATATGAAAACAGATTTAATTATTAATTATAAAACAGAATACGATAAATAGCCGATGCGCATATATATATATATATATATATATATATATATAGTCTATATATATATATAGACACACACACATTTACATTTTTATAAATAATTATTTTATATATAAGATTTAAAGTTAGTTGCAGTAGTCAATGCAGTTTACATAAGAAAAATACGTTTTAATACAGAAACATATTTATATAATAAAATATAAAGTTTTATAATTATTATATACAATAAAAATAATATAATATAAAAATAAAACATTTAAAAGTAAATATTTTTATGCTATAAAATTAAGACAAAATTTACACATGCTTGTTGATGTATCTCTAATATTGGTAACCAGGCAGCTAAACAGATGTTGAGGAAAGATCATGTAATGTGGAATAAACTATTAAAAGCTCAGACAGATACTAAGGATGTACTTTGGAAAGCAAACAGAACAATGTTTTTAATCCTTAAATATCTCCTCCAAATAAAGAATGACTTCTGTCCCTTTAATAAAAACTGTTTGGAGCCGTCATGCAAAGCTGCCATCTCTGCGGTTTCCTCGACCCAATCTTTGCTTTGTCTGCCTTTGACCCTCAAAAGCAGAGAAGAAGTCAGCACGGCTCATTAACAAGCCCTTTTTCAGCATACTGTCTCATCCTGCCAATGAAGATCTCCATCTCACAGTGGAGGAATGAATGGAAGAGATTAGGATCAGGCATATGCCATTAGCCTCAAATGAAGTGCTTTACGCTGAGGAGATAAGAGGCAGATGTGGCGAGATAGCGCGGCAGAGCGGGGAAATGGCAAAGAAAGTGTGCAAATTGGGCTTACACATCATGAAACACTATTATTACCAAATTAGCCCCAGGTTTTCCCACCCATCGTGACAAAAAGAAAGGAAAAAAACAACAAAGCGTAACAGTTAAAGAACGATTTCTCAGAGCAATCGAACACTGACCTACAAGATGTCTGAATAAATCCATTCTTTTCAGTATAAAATGAACCGGAGTGAATTAGAACTTGAGTGTGCACTGTATTGCATGTTGTTGTCCATTAAATATCATGTCTTCACGTTCATGAGTGAATTTGAAATGTCTGATTTGTGAATGAATCGATCAGATTGAATTGGATCTTTTAAATGAATCATTTGATTCAATTCACAAATCCTGAAAGATTCATTCAAGAATCATACTGATCCAGTTCTCAATGATGAACTCATTATTGACAACTCACTAATTATCAGTGAATAATGAAAAAGGAACTGTTTATTACACAAAGCTTTTATAGGCTTTAAATATAATGCACAGGTCATACAGAGCATTTTATGATGCTTCTGGTGCATTTGCCTGAAAGCTCCAGTCTCCATTCATTGCAATACCATGAGCAAAAAACAACTAATGCATTATTTAAAATGTTTCATTTTATGTTCCAGAGAGGAATTTTATTTTACATGAATGGTTGAATTACAATTTCTTTAATAAACAGTCTTTGCACATTAAATGCAGATGATGAACACTCTGAAATAAGAGAGCATACTGTACATTGTAAAATTAAAAATTAAAATATACTCAAGACGCTATTTGAGGATCCTCAGAAGTCCACACTTCCCAAGCTCTCTGGAGAATCTCTAGTCTGGCCATCAAAATTCATGAACGTCCGCCTTTCTGCACAGAATATGTGAGGTCTGCTTTGGCCTTGAGCAGATTCATTGAATTTACCGCTACTAGAGTTCTTTTGTGTCCATCATGAAAATGAGTGTATGGGCCATTCATATGTATATTGAACTATTCGTTCTGTGATTGCACTAGTTTAGCTCTTGTAAAATGGGGTGCAAAATGTGTAAAGAACAGCCACGAGGTAATAAGTCTGGCATGGAGAGAGAAAGAGAGAGAGGAGGGGTAAGAAAGCTGGCAGGCAGGTTGAGGCCACGCCAGAGCCGCTCGCGCCATGCGGTGAGGCTGAGACGGTGAGTGCCAGCAAACGTGGCGTGAAGAGGGAAGATCAAACAACACGGCTTGCAGATCTCCACCAATCTGCTCCGTATTATTCCATCAGCCAAAGAGTGGCCGAACCTGCAGCCAGTTGCCACACGGAGGAACCGGATGTCACCACACTCATCTTAGTTCCCATGCTATAGTAACATGTTAATCAATCAATACCTTGTTTTTCATTTGAACTGCCATGCTCCAAAGAATGTGCACACCAAGACCAATAATAAAATAGAAAACCAATGGGAGCTACTGCCTGGGAAGACACTTGAATCCACCAGAGCTGATATTTGTGCTCTACAGCGACCCCTGTAGGTTCTGTCGCAATCCACTCCATGCGGATCCGGTCCAGAAAGAACACTCCAGATCTGCGTGCACTGAAAGCAGCAGACGGTAAACAGGCTCGGCCATCTCCTCCACCAGGACAGATGGTGAAATGATACAATATGCTTTCCAAGAAACCACAGCACATTCTGAGCACGGCAGTCATGGTGCTGATAGTACTGAGCGCTTTGGTGTGTCCGTGGCTGATGAGCAAAATCAAAGCCAAACCCATTGCTGGTGATTGATTTCAGAGCTGTGTAAGTGTGTGTGTGTGTGTGTGTGTGTGGGAGATATTTTGTCTCCGCACCTCAAACTACTGCTGATCTAGAAACTGACTACATCAGTGAACAAAGGAGAACGAAGAACAAAGAAACAGACTTCATTCTGACCCACAAAAGAGGAATCACAACAAATGATGACATTTCTCAAAGAAAAGGAGAAAAGGAGAAGGAGAAAAGTGATTTTTGAGCTGCATTTTATGAGAAATATCATTGATACTGAAATGAAACATACCTGAGATCTCATTTTTGTCATTATGTATTGCCATAGGAAAGAAAAATCAAAACAATTGTCTTTCCTATGCAGTATTGACTTGAGACTTGAAGTCTCCTATTTCTTAGATGTTTCTCCTAAACAGACTATTCTCAGAGATTCAGAAGAGATCTTAATGCCTCATTTGCATGATGCGATCTCAATGAACTCAAATTGTATTTATTTTTTATAAATTCATCATACTCTTACCACACAGTGCACCACAACAGTGTTTTTATTCCTTCTAAGACTAAGTTGATACTTCTAAATTGCCCCCCCCCCCACAATGTAAATAAAATGTAAGATTTTTTTAGTATCTCAATAATTCCTCTTAAACAACAGTAAGTAAAACAGAAATCAAATTGAGACTTGCTTACATTTCCTGCTTTCTGGAATATTCTAATGAGAAAAAGACTTCAGCCATCAGTACTCACGTCTTCTCTAGAGTTTCAGACGAGATCCCAACGTCTCAAATATTTCTCATCAATTTCACATCTATTTTATAGTTTTATATAGCTTACTGCATCTTAATGCCTCTGTTTATTTCTTTTTATTTCTCCTAAGGAATTTTATAAGAAACAACTAAGTTGATACTTAAACAAGAACCGTTATTTCATGATGGAATCTGTATGTCCAGGACACAAAACATCTAACAAAGAAACATGAAATGCAGAAAACCGCTGGGTCAGAAAACCCTCCAAGAATCCATGAAAAAAAAAATAGCAGCTAAAGAAAATGTGAGGTATTTTGAAAGGGTTAATGGGATGGTCACATGCTGTAAAATAATATCTCACTAGAACGCCCAGGACCAATGAGGAGCCAGGCAGCGGTCCCCAGGTCCCCCGGCGAGGGGCTCCATCTCCATCTTTTGTGGCCCTGTTCAAGCAATTAAGCCCGGCTCTGTGTTTTCTAAGGGGGATGTCAAGTGAGAAAAGTCATTTTGTGGCACTGCACTCCTCAGTTACGGTCATGCTCAGTACCAGTGCAAATTAAAACTCTCCCGCCAGCCCTATGTAAATACGGCCACGGGCCGCGCTGCGCTTTAATGAGCCATAATATGAAAGAGCAGTATAAAACCGACAGAAAATAACCGGACGCTTGACAGGTGACAGGTGCTGCAAACTTTTTCAAGGCAGAGGGGGAGTGAGAGAGCTGGGAAGAATGTGATGTTCCGGAATATTCTAGCAAAGTTCAGGTCCTTTGGGACGGAGATGGAGACTGCTGGAGGCGCTTCTGAAGGCGGAAAGAATGAGACAGTTTTTTCTACTGTTTGAAACATTTTAGGCACTGTAGTCGCCCATGTTAAAGGGATAGTTCATCTCAGAATGAAATACTGGTATGAATTACTCATCCTTTTATAATTTACTCACCTGTTCCAAACCTGTTTGATGTTATTTATTTCAGTGGAACACAACTTTTTTTGCACTTAACACCGAAAAAAACACCATAAAAGTATATAAAATCAGTCCATGTAAAAAATGTGCTATAGTACATTTTCTGAAGCTATTCAATTGGTTTATGTGAGGAACAGACCAAAATGTAGATTTTTGTATTCCTGCCACTGAAGTTCTGAATGTTATTCACATTCACCAGTGTTCAAAATCACAAATAACATACGGATGCATCTCAAGTTTGACCGCATTGAACCCTAAAAACATTGACTCTTCTGCTTTTATGTGAGGAACAGAACAAAATGTAGCTTCTTATTTCCTCCGCTAAAGCTTTGAAATGTTATTCACAAATTCCATATTGATGTATAAAGTTTGACAGCATTGAACCCCGCCAAAACATCATTTCTTCTGTATGTCATGACATACGTGACAATTATAAAATGGACAATGAGAGCTTTAAGATAGTTTTTCAGTCAATAACATCATCAATTTTGGCCTGATCCTCATGAAAACATGGTATTACATGCAAAAGACTTTAAATAGAGCACACAAGTAGTATGGACTACCGTAGGGTTATTTTTACACTGTTTTTGTCATTTCTGGAGCTTATCTCCCTGTAGTCACTATTAAGTCATTGCAATTCTTCAGTAAATATTATTTTGTGATCCACCGGAATAAATAACAGCTTATAGATTTAGATAAAAAAAGAGTAAATAATGACAATGTTAATTTTTGGACAAACTCTTCCTTTAAAACATGTACATAATTTTTCTTCAGTCCTCTGAAAAGCTGTGCTAAAAACCTTACATGGATTACCTATCACTAAATCTGCTTTGCATGCACAACGGGGGCGGCCGAGTGGAAATGAAGCCTCTCAGCTCGAGATGGAGTCTACTGACGGAATCTGCATCCGTGCCCGCCGATTAATCCCAGACATCCCACCCGATCCTCCCGTCATTTACAATGTCACACAGTCCATAATCAAGATTTAACAGGAGTCAGCGCTCGGATCATCGAGCAGAGAGAGAGAGAGAGAGAGAGATGAGATATGCACAGGAAACAGCAGGTCAGTCTGATATTCACAGACAGAGAATGCCACAATTTTGCCAAATTACTGCAGAGTGAGGAAGCTGCATCAGCAGGTGGCTTTCAATAGGTCCATCCTGCAGAAAATTAGTGGTGAACATCATTATTTCACCATAACAGACCGAAGAGTTCTCCTGCAGCTAATTGTGATAATTATGAACACTGTTTGTTGATGAGATTATAACGTTGTTTGTTAATGGCAAACAGGCAAATGAGGGTTTTGACTCATTTCTGAAACAAGCTAAAATGATCTAGACCTGAGATTTGTTATGGAAATGATAACTGCATTGAACCATAGAGTGAATCTCTCAAAGCAGTTGTTTTTAATCCTGAAAAAACCCTGCTGGGTTGATCAATAACAGAATCTTAAAAGAAAATGAGCTAAATAAGATCTGTAGAATGTAGAATTTGTCCTCTGAACCAGTCAAAATCACGTTAAACCTATTTTCAGAGGCAACTAGAGAGTTATAAAGGTTTTCCAGAATGGTAGAATAGTACTATTGTCATCTAATCTGAAGACTTTACTGGAGAGAGAGAGAGAGTACAGTGAACAGTTGAGCATGTTAAATCCATCGTAAATGAAGATTAAACACTTGGGTTTGCTCTCTAAACCTTGCTAAAAACACAGTAGATGTGAGAAAATTAAGTAGATGTGAGAAGTCAATAATCTGGCACGATGAAGCAGTTTATTACATTCTGTGCAATACATGTGACTCTAATAAATAGCTGTTTATGATCAGAGATTCTCTAATGCTCACCAAGGCTGCATTTATTTGATCACAAATACAGTAAAAATTATATTATGAAATATTATTCCAACTTAAAATAGTTTTTATTTTTGATATATTTTAAAATATAATTTATTTCTGTGATGCAAAGCTCAATTTTCAGCAGCATTACTCCAGTCTTCAGTGTCACATGACAATTATTATCAACATTGAAAACAGTTGTGCTGCTTAATATCTTTGTGGAAAACATAATACTTTTTTTCAGGATTCTTTGAATAACTATTTTTTTTAAAGAACCGAATATATTTGAAACTGAAATCTTTTGCAACATTATAAATGTATTTACTCTCAGATTTGATCAATTGAAAGCATCACTGTTATAAAAGAATTAATTAAATACAAGTATTCATAAAAAATGTACTGACTCTATTTAATATAATATATAAATTATTATTATAATTTTTAATGATATTTATTAATGTACTGAAAATATATAATTAGCACAAACTATTATTATCCATGCTGACAAACTGATTTATAGTTTTTGAGGATTCAAGACCGTAAAAATATAAATTATAAAAAGACCTTTGTTTAAACACACAAACTTTAACTTGAACAACAAAAGCTATAGAAAGTGTTTTCTTCTCACTTTTAAATGGAAATGTTCTCAATTTAAAATGATTATTAATCTATGATTACACTATACATTTTACGGTTATATGGATCGTTGCATTGTTTATCCCTGCTGTCTGACCTGTGACCTGTCAGTTGAGAACCTCTGCTGTAACACACAAACACGAATCATCAACTATCAATGCAAAAGTATTGAGCGTGTCATGTTATAGTGTTCAATATCTGTATCTGTCCTCAGCGCAGAGCACAGAGGCTGATCAAAGAAACGTTGTTTTACAAGGGACACATCTTGTCTCAACAACTTTGCCTGACCTTGTACGAGTCTGAACAACACTGTAAAATTGATTCAGCTCGCCGCAATAAAAGAGCCTTCGTATTATCTGCATTCTACCTCTAATTAATATGAGCAGCGGTGAGCAGGCCATTATTTACGACTGAAGCTGTATGGGGCGGCCAACGCAATAATAATCTGCTCTATATTTTTATTGATGTGTTGATGAATGACTTTATTTCACACAAAACAGCCATGGAATGTCGAAGCGTGCAGATCACACAAGCACTGATTACAGCGAGCGAGCGTCCCCTGCCTTTCCTGAGCCCTCTGTAAGTGTGTGTGTGTGTTTATATCAACGTTAGCCGGACGGTCTCTCATTACACAGCTATGTTCAGTTGATGAAGTAATGCGGTCACACACTCGCTCGCTTATGCTTCAAATGTTCTGGAATTGTTTTTTAGATTCACATGTGTTGTGTTAATACCAATGGAAAATTCAATTGATCAGAGGTTGCTTTTTCATAGTCCAGAAGATCTTATTTATGCAACATCACAAATATTTCTTCAGAAACAAATAAGACAAAAGACAATCCTCCAGGGAATTTGATGAGAAATAATTGAGTTCATATCAAAATTTCTGAATTCTAACGGCAGATTTTGGTATCTTGCCAAATCTGAGCACAGTTTGAGACATTATTGAGATGTTTAGAGGAGACTAGTGTGAGATTACTAAAGCTTATATCTCAGAAGTCTCCATTTAATCTCACTTCAGTGTAGGAGCAACAACTTAAATATCAAAAAGATGTAATGAGGGATTTTTCAAGATACTCAAATGCAAATTCGTCATTTAAATAACACTGTGGACCTTATTATATACTCTAGAGGAGATGCATGTCATACAGTGGTGGTCAGTAACGAAGTAAAACAACTTCGTTACTGTACTTAAGTACATTTTTCAAGTATCTGTACTTTACTGGAGTAGTTTTATTTCGAGTAACTTTTACTTTTACTTCACTACATTCCAAAGCATAAGATCGTACTTTTTACTTCACTACATTTCATAAAACATATCGTTACTCCTTATAATACATCACGTGCTCCGAGACGCAGAAGCGGTGTCTGATTCATGAACAAACTGATTCTTTTCAATGAACCTCGGTTCGCAAATCGCAACAAACGATTCATTCACGAACTGCAATGATCCGATTGCAGCTGTTCTCGAGTTGAAAACTCACTGATTCAAATGATCCGTTTAGAGCGAGTCTCCTTCAGTGAACTGAACTCACAAGTAAAGAACCGGGAGATCTTGCGCGCGCAGGCGCGCAACAACTGCTGCGAAAAGTAAGTTACTAATGTCGGATTTTTGGGATTAATTATTGTAACTGAAAATAATATTTAGGTCAAAACTGTCAGTTGTTTGTGAACTAAATCTGCTGTAAAGGGTGATCTATTTAAGCCCACTGAAATGCTTGAATGCAGACAGACCAACATCAGTGTCTCTAACGTTATGTTTTAGGTCAAACAACAAAACATTAAAATAACACCGATTAAATAAAATAACTCATGCACGTTCATATTCCCCGCTGCTGTAACGTTAGCAGTTTTATTAAAATGCTATGCATTTAGACCTATGTGATGTCTGTTTTTATATTGTTTATCAACAGTATACATTTTTATATTGTTTAGATCAACTAGCCGAGTAGACAGATATGAATGTTTATTCATAACCATACTGAAAATAAGTAAATATTGTTAGCTGATTCTAGCTGTCTAGCTAACAAGCTTGCTGGTGCTAAGTTGAGGACATTTTTAGATATAAAGTCCAAATATCTTTATTCAGCCACCTAGATAGATTCCATCTGAGGGAAAAAGAAAGGATGTGATGTTCAGAACATAGTAACTACAGTAATTATCAGAGTGGGAAGTGATGCCCTCTGGGGGCATTTGGCTAGGGGTGTTTTTACACCACAGACAAGGTTTGAGAAGAAAAAAAAATCATTATGAAAATATAATTAGATTTTCCTTAAAATGTTCTTCCTAATTTCAGGCCTAATTCTCATGTCATATATAACTGACGTTCTGCAAAACAAGTTCTAAAACACTTTTTTCTTCCTGGTGAAGTATTACTAAAATCCTGTTCTCAGAACAAACATGTAGGTTTTGAAGAAGAGTCCATTCAATCTCATCACTGCCCAGGAAAAACTCCTCATTAAAAGATCTCATGTGGGTTCTTTTGTCCTACAAGACACTCAAATGCTGGCGTATCATTTGTAGATATTTTTGTGTTGCTTGCAAGACTTTGTTGACCTCACTGTAATAGAAACTCTACAGGATATGCATGTGATGGTCTTTTTCTCAGGAGAAACATCTAAGAAGCAGAATACTTAATCACAAGTCAATCATGTGCAACAACTGAGATAATCATTTCCTTTTCCCTATAAGATTCTCGAATGCAATTCATAATTTGAATGACAGTGCTGACCTTATTAGAAACTCTAGAGGAGACGTATGTGAGATTACTGGAGTTTCCTTCTCAGGAGGGAGAAACATCTGACTTTTAAAGAAGCCTCCTTCTGCTCCACATGTAATCGCATCACTGTCTGGGAAAATAGCTTAGATATTAAAAATATAGATTTTTATTTCCTACAAGATACTTAAATCCCAATTTAACATGTGAATGTTTTTTTGTGTTGATTGTGAGACTTTTTTGACCTTATTAGAAACTCTGAAGGAGACGTATGCGATGGAATCTTTTTCTCAAGAGAAACATCTGGACTCTTCATTAAATCTCATCAATGTTTAGGAAAAATAATCTTATTTGAGATCTTTTTCCTGAAAGATAATTTCTGATCCAGAGAAATACAGGCAGATGTTATATAATCAAACAGAAGTGTAGCATTCAGGGATGTTTCTTGTGTGGATTACAAGACATTGTAAATCTAATCTGAAACTCTGGAGGAAACGTGATATTACTGAAGTCTATTTCTCAGGAAAAAAATAAGATAAAGATAAAGCCTCAGACTTCTGAAGAAATCTCCATTCGCCCACCATTTAATATTTCTTCCCTGTCTAGGAGAAACAATTGAGATATTAAAGAGATCTCCTTTGTGATTTTTCTTTCCTATGGGCACATTGAAGTCTTGGCAGCAAGTTTGACTCTCCGAGTACTTTTATGAAACATCTGAAGCTCTAGATTTGAGTTATCTTTCATAATTAGGAAGAAGTGCAGCTAAACGGCTTCCTGCGTTAGATAATTGTGGTCCATCCTTCCTAATTTTGCGAAAGTGAAAAAAAACCCAGTATTTGTCTGGTTATTAATTCAGCTCACAAATCCTTGATTATTTTCCAATCCTTTCCTCTGATAGGAGCCATCTCTGTTTGCCTGCCTCTCTCTCTTTCGACCGGCCAGCCTGCCTTCTCAATCGCCTGTTTTGTTTCCGCCTTTAATGAACAGTTGGATTCTTTTATTTCTTTACAAGTGCTGGATTTGTCTTATCAACCTCGTTCCCTTTGAGGGTTGCCAATTGGTTTTATCCAGGGATGTATCATTTCCTAGGCTTCCTCTTTTTTCCCCGTACAAAGAGATAGAACCACTTCGTCAACAACCCTCTACGGAGAGACAGATTAAGAACCTCAACATCACCTAGCTTCCAGCGCCGCTCCCAACTAGTGTTTGTGTAAAACTCAATTAAACTGGTCCCTGCTGAATTCCAAACTACAGTACATTAAACATAAATTCTTCAAGCGTGATGACAAAGCCACAGTACAGGACGTTTCCTGTCTCCGCCTTTGGGGTTTTGGTCTCTCCTCTGCACCAAGGAGCTCAAAGACAAAGTAGGAAAACAAACTTTGTGCTTTATATATCTGTAAAGTAGTAAAGGCAGCCAATGGCCTTGATAGCAGTGTAAACAGCTTTAAACGGCTAATGTTCACTAATAGTAGTGCGAGTCCTCTGACGATTAGAAGCAAATATTATCAAATGCTACAACACGTGGGAAATGCTTCTTGTAGCTTTAATCAAGAGGGAGAGAACAATAACACTAGCCTATGGATTCTAGTCAAAGCATTACAGAGCAAATTAACTGGTGTTTGATAGTCAGACTGCTTTGAAATGAAGTTTCAGATAGATAGATAGATAGATAGATAGATAGATAGATAGATTTGACAGTTGATTATATGACATCTGCTTGTCTAATATCCATCTGTCTTTCTCTGAATCTTGCTGCAAATAATTATCATAAAGTATATTTTAGGTGAGAAAAATACCAAATGAAATCTCAATTGTTTTTACTAGACTGCAGAGATTGAAATGAGAGCAAATGGAGTCTTCTTCTTAGATGAGTTTCCTCTAATAATCTTGATGCCCCAAACTATGCCTAAATTTGCCAAGATCTCAAAGTATTCAAAAGACGATAATGCTATATGAAATCTAATTATCTTAATTGTGTTTTCAGAGAAAACAACAGTATTTTCACACGAGGCTACTCTCAAAAATATCTCAAATTGTGTTCAGATTTGCCAAGATACCAAAGTCAGAAAAATCCCATTCATAACTCAGTTGTTCCTGCAGCGAGAACAAATGGAGATGTTTGATCAACTGCTTCTCAGATTTCTCCTGAGAAAAAACCCAGGGTCTTCACTAAGGAAATTTGTGAGAAACATCCAAACATAAAGTTACATGATATTTTAAGGAAATATAAATGAAGAGTGTCTTGAGCTATAATTGAGGAAGAAGTGCAGTATGAATATAAATAAGACATATTCAGGTCTTTAGTTTGGATCAGTGCATCTCCTTCTTATCTGGTTGTGTGTGTGCCCTTTCCTACCATCTGCCTTGAAATGCTGGAGTTGCTCTGAACCCTCTGAACTGCATCAGTAGGTGTTTTATGACACACACAAACACACACACACACACACACTCATGTGCCCATGTTGTGAGCAGGGTCGGGTGTTCTCCTCCGGTTGGGCTCTGGCCAAACGCCACTCCTTTACGTCTGCTGCGCTTCCTCTCTAGTGCGGCCCAGTATGGGTCAGCGGCTTCAGATGTGCCCTCCCAAATACTGGCTGGGTGAAGGTCAGACTGTGCACAGACACACACACACACACTGAACCACAGCATCTTGCAGCATGTTTACTCTTTATGTTATACTTAAAGGTGCAATACCTAATTTAGTATTGTGTTGGCCGATATTGAACTAGCCTTGAACATTACACATAACATAACATTAGTGATGATGCATAATTCCACAAAAGAAGAGTACAATCAATCAATCAATCAATCAATTCCATCCAGTATTTAGGTTGTCATTTCAATATGAGGGGACTATTTTTCCTCACCACTGATACGACTGGAGACTGGGGTAAGCGGTAAAAAGTGATTCAGGATGTGGACAAAGTGATGGGGGAGGGGGTTGCAGTGGGTTCAGGGGAAAGTTTGAAGGGGTCTGGAGAGGAAAAAGAGATGTGATGTAATTATCCGTCGCTGGCACCGAGGCACAACTCAACTCAGAAGGTATTCAGAGCAGAAAATCGCTAAAATCTGTTTACCAGTGAGCAGAATTCACTTCCTTCACGAGCATTTTGTGAGGATTCTGCCTATCTGAATAATTCATGCAGAAGAGCCATCGGCGAACCGGAGACTTCACAGGTAGAGCAATTCACAGGATAATCTGAGAGACTTCAGCTCAGAACCAGTCCAGCAGTAAAGCACCCAGAGCGCAGACTGTCAAACACTCAATTCAATTATTTCCTAGAAAACACTTATTCACAGAATGCATTTACAGGACCTTTAGTCAAGATAGTTAAAGTGGTGAAAACTCATCTAGCTAACGGTTGAAGGAGCATAATCGGTTTCTTGTTTTTTTTGATAATTAAAAAAGTTTTACACAATAAACCGAGTAGTATTTGTGAAAAATTTGTTAAAAAAATTGTTTTAATCTACAGTACATGGAACAGGTCACTTCCTCATAAGCCATTCAACCTTCTAACAACAGCAATACGATAACAATAACTTTTAAAAATAAATAATAGCTTTCAAATTCTCAGGGTGCATCAAAGCATATATTTACACAAATATATGCAAACCAAATAATATAACAACAAACACAATATACACATGAAAGACAGGATGAACAATGTGTATATTAATTTAACTGTGTGTATTTCCCATATTCCCTTATTTACACTTAGATTACATTTAGTTAATATTTAAAATGCCAATCAATAAATACAATCTTTTCAATGTAATCTTTAGCAAATCTCAAAATGGACATTCATTTTTCATACTTTACATCAAAATGTTGTCATGCCAAAACCCACTTTTAACATTTAAAGTAACTTGTTTATTTTTTTGTAGAGTTTGGATTTTATTTAAATTACTGTTAAAAAGTTTGGTGTGTGTAAGATTTTAAGATTTTTTTCCAGCAAGCAAGTGACAGTAAACACTTATAATGTTACAACATATTTAATATTCAACATATTTAATATTCAATAAATGCTGTTCTTTTGAACTTTCTATTCATCAAAGAAAACAATGTATCATGGTTTCCACAAAAGTGTTAAGCAGCACAACTGTTTTAAATATTGATAATAATAATAAAATGAGCAGCAAATCAGCTTATCAGAATGATTTCTGAAGTGAAACTAGAATAAATGAGGCCTCAGTACATTTATATGTATCAGAACTGAGTCATTTATTTATGATTTGAATAGCATTTTTTTGTTTTATTTCTTCTGTGCAATCATTATGGTTGTATTTGTATTGACATGCACAGGAAGCATGACATATTCACATTATAACTCCTCAAACTGAAATACAGTTTTTCTAATTTGGACCAGAAAGCATTGTTATTGTTATGCTTTTTTCCTTCTAATACAAACACTAAAATGATCAAGCTGTGTGAAACACACACACACACACACACACACACACACACACACACACACACACACACACACACACACACACACACACACACACACACACACACACACACACACACACACACAGCATTTGATTACCCTGCACTGAATGTACTTGCACACAGAACATCCTCTTGAAAATTCTAAAAAGAGACGATGATCAATGTTTCTCTCCGCCACCCACTGAAAAAAACAGAGGTTCACTTGCCTAATTCTTGACATGAAATATTACCTGCACCACTCCAGAAAGCCTCGCCATTTGGATGCCGGGACAGATAGCATCCATCCTTTTGCTATAAGAAACAAACAAACAAACAAAAAGCTCTTCGACCTTTCACCCAACACGGGACGTACAACTGATAAGTAAGCTCCAAATTCTTTTCTCTTCTGCACATTTTTTTTTTTGCCTTTGGCCAGAGTTTCACCTTGCTGAGCCCATGCCCTTTATTAAATGTAGTAATGGCTGCCGAGTCGCCTCCAGCTTTCTCAGATTTGTCAGTCATGAAAGGGGAAGGAAGGAAGATAAATCTTATTTCGCCAGCTAAGGGCTTCTATCTCGGTGACAGAATGAGAAGCCAGGCCCAAAAACACTCGCTGTGTGCGTTAGGCGGCTCCGGATTTAAGCCTTGTCCTCTCTGATCAAACCAGGATTTATGGAAGCATCATAACTTCCGACAACATCCAGGAGCTTATTAATTTTATATGTTTCTGTCCATTCCCTGATATTCCCAGCCTTGACAGTCACTCAAGATAAGCCAAAAGCCCTTGACAGGATAGAGTGTATATATATTTTTCTCTTTTCTCCTGCTGAATAGGTTGCAGCTGAAACCTTGAGAGGCATCGGCGTGAGTTGATTTGTCGACATTCTTTTTTTTGTCTTCTCCCTCTCGCTGCCATTCCTAACGGTCTTTAAATCAACCCAAGCCCGGCTCGAGTGAAAAGCAGGGTTCAACCAGAACCCAGAAATCACCCTCACTTATAAACATGCACAGAGAGCGGTTAAAAACAAGCAACTGATCGTCATGCTGAGTGGAAAGGCCCCGCAAAAACAGATGTGAAAGTGCAAAATGCGTCGTTTCTACACCACAAGTGGCATTAAATGGAACTGCAAAAATGATGGCAGCAAAATTCATACTTCTAGTGGTTAAAACTGCTGTGGATAATAAAACCACAAATATTCCCCGTGTAGTATTTGTTAAAAAAACCTAAATACAGAAATGTTTCCTGTTTTTACTGATTTAGTAATCTAATCATTTTAATCAAAGGTTTATAAAAAATAAAGACATTTTTGCCATATTTTAATTTTTCTGTCTAAAATAAAATTATTTTAATTGACTGCAATGAACTTTATGTATGTACTTAAAATACTAAATCCAGAGACGTGTATTGTTTCTACCAATAAATATAATTGTTACATTATGTATAAAATTCATCTGTGATTGTAAAAAAATTAAAACAAAAAATTAAATAAATTTGATAGTAAATAAAAAAAATACATTTCAGATTTTTTATTTGAAAAACCTTCAACTCTTTTCTTAGAAGTCTTCACACCTAAAATACATAGAATTTAATGGAAAAGCATTGAGTTTCAAAACACTCACAAACTCACCTCTACAGTGCCTTTCAAAATATGTACTTTACTTTAAGGTACACTATGTAACTTTTTTACATTTACAAAATGTATACAATTAGCAAGTACACCATGAATCCATATTCCAAAACTGTGTTTATGTCTAATCCTGAATCATTACTGTACACCTACTGTACTGTATAAGTGCTTATATTCCAAAGGTTTTAGACCTGTCTGGGCGACATCATATCATATCCAAGCAGCTCCGGCTAAAATGTTCCTCCTTGAGATTCATGCAGTTTTGTTTGTTAACCGCTAGAATGCCAAAAGTTACATAGCGTGCCTTTAATTTTTGTGGCGGGTCATGCAAGTTCATTGTGGGGCTTTTGTTCAGATCCTGTTTCATTGCTTTTCACATCATGATGACAGCATAAGTTAATTTGCCATAAAGTTTCATGTGCCTCTATAAACGGTAATGACCTCTGCCATGTAAGGATGATGACAACATTAGGCTCTCTTTATGACAATACCCACAGAGACTGGACAGATGGCGCCACCATCACCCCTCTCTCTCTCTCTCTCTCTCTCTCCCCCCTCTCTCTCCCTCTCTCTCTCTCTCTCTCTCTCTCTGCAGTGATCAGGAACAGATCAGAAAGAGATTGTTAAGCAGAGTAAGTGGTAGTTATGGAGTGGTCAGAAGGCTGTTTATGGTCTGAAGGTTGAATGTGAGAAGGACAGGCAAACATACTGACACAACACACTCCACAATAATTTTGACTATTACTAGAGTTGGGTAATTTATTGTAACAAAATTAACATTTAAATCACTTTATGAGCAAAATAAAGTGTCTGATTTAGAGATGTATCATTGTTTTGAGTCAAATCTTTTTTTTATTTAATCAATTTGACTTAGCTCACTAAACCAGTCTGAATGATTCATTCACAAATCCTGTTATTTCTCTTCATAGCATACCATTTATTTTAACTGTGGAGGAGTTAAATTCAGTAACAGAAACACAGTTAAAGTAAATGCAATTCATTTCAATAAATCAGTTTAAACTGTCATTTCATGCATGCATGCATTTTTTGCATATCTTTGATGATATGATGTGCAATTAAAAAACCCAAAGAACAAAAGTCTCTTCAGTCTCAGAACCAAGGTATTGCGTGGGATGAGATGAACAGAAAAATGGATTTGTGATATCAGACATTTTGTAAATCTTAATGGTACTGACAGTGAATGGTAACCCCATCTACTTTGACTTTTAGGGGTCATAGGGCTTTAGAATGACTTGAGGGTGAGTGAATGGTAACAGAATTTCATTTTTTGGTGAATTATGCCTTTAACGTCCGAGTAAGTGACGAAGTGTGAACAGTACATTTTATAGAGTAAATGTGTGAATGTAACATGCATGTGGCATTAGTGACCTCTCGGAGGAGGTGTAGATGCGGGCTGACAGTAATTTTATGCTGCATAAAGAGTCGGCCCTGCGGCCGAGGAGACAACATGACTGGATCGCCATCTATCCTCACTCAGTGGGCGGCTGGTGACCTGCCTGATGCTTTCAGATCCACTTACTCTCTCTCTCTCTCTCTCTCTCTCTCTTGCGGTCTTCTCCCAAACCTGAACTCCAGATGACTTTAACTAAGATGCGATTCACTATTCATCCTCAGATCTCTCTTCCTTCAGATCTCTCTTTCGTTCAGAAGGTGTTTGGCAATGAAATCTATTAGTTTTCATGAACAAATCAAGTCCCTCCCTACAATTTTTACTGGTTCAATATCCGATTTCATTGGAAATGTCAGATTAACTGAGTAAATAGTTTGTGAATGTTTCATATTGATTTCATTATTACAATTGTTACTATAAGACCAAAGGTTTCTTTCTTCGAGAATAAAATGGCAGATTTTTTAAAATGAGATTGGTTTCTGAGATTTCGAAGGGTTCAAGAGCTTATAAAGGCAAAAAGAATATATAGGCTCTTTCAGGAGAGTAATTTTCCATTCAATTATTCTATAGTTAAACACTCACAGATATGTCAACGACTCTTTTTCAAGTGCTCCTTGTTGATTATGCTGTAAGAACGTGTGCTGATATTCATAATCACATTAGCTTTCGCTTCTTAATCGTTTGGCGATAAGTGCTCCATTCTGCCCGTGTTTAAAGAGACTCGAGCCCAAACTTAAAATCAACACACAGGAAAGCCTCTAAATCCACTTATGCTGATGTCCAAAGGCGCAAGAGATAGATAATCACAATAATGTGCTTAAACATAGTGAAAAATATCTGCAGATGGAAAAAATAGCCACGGCGTGGGTGGATTTTTCTGATTTAGAAATGGGAAATGAGCATCACGGTACATAGAGATCGAGTGTGAAGAATCACAGCACACAAAACAAGACTTGTCCCCCCACTGTACACAAAGAAGAAATAAACATGAAAATATAGCTGCTCTTCCTACTGTAGGCCTTTCTATTTACTTTCTATGTAAAGTGCTTTAAGTACCCAGAAAAGCCCTATATAAATGGTACAAATTATTATTATTAGGCATCTGTTTTACTGAGCTTTGTTTCCCCATCATCTCACGCGCACTGAATATCGAGGAAATATGTGTCCTGAGAAAGCACACCTGTCTCTGTGACAGCCGCAGGCTCTGGAAACAGCAGAACAAGAGCCAGGGGACCGGCGTATGCTTCTGTAGCCAATCAGAAATCTAGCAAATCACAGCCTGTTATCGACCTGTCAATCATTTTGGAGGGAGGGTGTGTGGTTGAATGGATGGGGGTCATATTTCACGCCCAAATAAAAAAAGAAAATAAGAATATACATAAATGTATATTATATTATATTAACAAAATTTTATTAAGTTGTGTCTATATCTTCCATGACATTTCAGCACATTTTCCCACAAAACCTGATTAATACAATACATATGGATGTTTATGTTTTTATTAATTAACTTATTTTTATTATTTTACTTACTACAGCAAATAATATAATACAAAGATTTGCAATTATTTTTTAACAAAAATAGTCTACCACCAAATGTTTTAAAATTTTAATTGTGCATATATCTAAAATAATTATATATATAAACTTATGTGACCCTCTCTGTGAAAATCCAGCTAAAGTCTTTTTTTTTAGATTTACTATTTTCGGCATAAAATCATCCTAAATATTGCAAAGAACATTCTGTGAAAAGATATTCTTGGTATCTTTAATATTGATGGAGTAAGGCCATGTCAAAGATTGAAATCATAGTAAAATGAATGCTTGTAATCAAACTTTGATGCTCGTTATCTCAGAATTAGATTTTTAGACTTTAGCCTGGTTTTTACAGAGAGGGTCACATATATAAACACTCACATACACATATATATACATATTTATATAATTTAAACAATTAAAAAAATTACAGTAATGTGAATTCTTTTTTAAATAACATTATTTTCTTCATATACATATAATATTATATTCATTCATATTTAATTCAATATTAGATTCAGTTTTATATTATATATATTAATATTTATTATGTAATTGTTTAAGATTTTATTTATAATTATTTATTTATATGTTTGGGGTGAAATATGACCAGGGCATGTATTACAGCATGTTTAAAGTCTATATTATTTCAGTAGAAGAGCTCAGCAAAACTGATGCTTTGTCATAATCTGCTGATGTATTGTGGGATACAGGAAGTGAAGCGTTTACTGTGTGTCTCTGTATTGAGGGCTCAGCTCCAGACAGTGTGTTAAAGCCAGTGGTGGTCAGTAACGAAGTAAAACAACTTCGTTACTGTACTTAAGTACATTTTTCAAGTATCTGTACTTTACTGGAGTAGTTTTATTTCGAGTAACTTTTACTTTTACTTCACTACATTCCAAAGCATAAGATCGTACTTTTTACTTCACTACATTTCATAAAACATATCGTTACTCCTTATAATACATCACGTGCTCCGAGACGCAGAAGCGGTGTCTGATTCATGAACAAACTGATTCTTTTCAATGAACCTCGGTTCGCAAATCGCAACAAACGATTCATTCACGAACTGCAATGATCCGATTGCAGCTGTTCTCGAGTCGAAAACTCACTGATTCAAATTATCCGTTTAGAGCGAGTCTCCTTCAGTGAACTGAACTCACAAGTAAAGAACCGGGAGATCTTGCGCGCGCAGGCGCGCAACAACTGCTGCGAAAAGTAAGTTACTAATGTCGGATTTTGGGGATTAATTATTGTAACTGAAAATAATATTTAGGTCAAAACTGTCAGTTGTTTGTGAACTAAATCTGCTGTAAAGTGTGATCTATTTAAGCCCACTGAAATGCTTGAATGCAGACAGACCAACATCAGTGTCTCTAACGTTATGTTTTAGGTCAAACAACAAAACATTAAAATAACACCGATTAAATAAAATAACTCATGCACGTTCATATTCCCCGCTGCTGTAACGTTAGCAGTTTTATTAAAATGCTATGCATTTAGACCTATGTGACGTCTGTTTTTATATTGTTTATCAACAGTATACATTTTTATATTGTTTAGATCAACTAGCCGAGTAGACAGATATGAATGTTTATTCATAACCATACTGAAAATAAGTAAATATTGTTAGCTGATTCTAGCTGTCTAGCTAACAAGCTTGCTGGTGCTAAGTTGAGGACATTTTTAGATATAAAGTCCAAATATCTTTATTCAGCCACCTAGATAGATTCCATCTGAGGGAAAAAGAAAGGATGTGATGTTCAGAACATAGTAACTACAGTAATTATCAGAGTGGGAAGTGATGCCCTCTGGAGGCATTTGGCTAGGGGTGTTTTTACACCACAGACAAGGTTTGAGAAGAAAAAAAAATCATTATGAAAATATAATTAGATTTTCCTTAAAATGTTCTTCCTAATTTCAGGCCTAATTCTCATGTCATATATAACTGACGTTCTGCAAAACAACAAGTTCTAAAACACTTTTTTCTTCCTGGTGAAGATTAGATGGTGAAATCTGTTTTCTCTCAGGTACATGGCAGTGTAAGCTTCACAGCGAACATTACTACATCACTCTCATCAACGTAGTCCATATCAACAAAATATATATATTGACTATATAGCGGTTATTTTGGGAAAAAACCAGGTATTTGGGGCAGTAGGATTATAAAAATATGTGCTAATATAAAATTAAATAAAGTAGTCTATATAAAATTGCTAAATAAATCTGTCTATCAGTACTTTTTTACTTGAGTACATAAAAAATTGAGTACTTTTGTACTTTCACTCGAGTAAAATTGAAAAAGCAGTACTTTTACTTTTACTGGAGTAATATTTTATTATACCTATCTGTACTTTTACTCAAGTACTTGATCTGTGTACTTTGCCCACCACTGGTTAAAGCTCAGCTCTCACAGTGAAACAGATTTGTCTGACCTCTGGAAATCGATGCACAGGCATTTCTCAACATCGATTATACAATTATGCAGGTTAAATCACACACACTCTTATTAAAGAGGAGGAGTGTGTGCACTCTTGAAACACACACACACACACACACACACACACACACACACACACACACACACACACACACACACACACACACACACACACACCAGGTGCAGGTACTTCATGAGCTGATTAGAAATGCCACGGGGAGTTGAGCATCACTCTTAGCAGCTCCAGAGCTACACAATTGAATCATAATTAATAGTAGCAGCAGGAGGTTGTGATCCACACACGCACACGCACACACACACACACACACACACACACACACACACACACACACACACACACACACACACACACACACAGTGCTACTAAAGCTGTACATACTGACAAATTGCAGAGAGAAACACAGAGAAACACAGCGTCACTAAGAATCAGTAATACATATTTGAACATACACCATGTATTATGGTAATGTCTCTTTTTTCCCAATTTGCCACTATAATACCATATTTTCAAAATTTGCAAAATGGTAATGTCATACTTTTTTTGAACAGGAACCATGGTAATTCCATTTTCTTTATTTTGAATATGCACAATGGGTATACTATGTTTTTTTTTTGGATGTGTACCATAGTATTACCATGTTTTTTTTAATATGCACCCACCATGGTAATATCATGCTGTTTTGAACAGGCACCATAATAATACCAATGTCATTTTTTATTACCATAGTTTGATGTTTTTTTATGTGTATTATAATACCATATTTAATTTGAAAATGCACCATGGTGATACTATGTTTGTTGAATTGTGCAATAGCAATATCATGTTTTTTGGACATTTACCATCCTTACAAAAAAATTAAATAATCAATAGTAATACTACGGTACTCTAAAATACACCATGGTACTCAAAATCATGTACCATGCTTTTTGGAAATGTACCATAACAATATCATGTTTTTTGGACATTTACTATCTTTACAAATAAATCACAGCATCAGTGGTAATACTATGGTACGTTGAAACACATTTATCATTTCAGGCAGTGCTTCAGAGTTTCTCAGTACTAAAATTCATGTGTCATGGTATGTACAGTACACAGTATTTCTGATATTACTGTCCAAAAAACATGGAAGTACCATGGTACCTTTTTATAAGTGATATTTTATCAAGTACAGTTCAATTCAATTGGTACATGAACACGGTAAAATCTAGAGCTAGTTGAGATTATTTTAACTCCGTTCTCCCATTACTAGTCATAACATTTTCAAGTTCATCAAATATAATGTTCCAATGTTCAACACGATTCCTTTTGTTAGCCTCTGGTCTCAGTTCAATGACACAGTCTTGTTTTAGTCCACTTTATGTCCAATAACTGTGTGTGTGTGTTTATATGTGTGTGTGCTGCTCTCAACTTAAAATTATGCAACTCTCCCACCTCTCTCTCTCTGACCGTCTGTTCGTGCAGCCCGTCTCACTGCAATCAATTATTGTTATGGTAGAATCATTAATAATTCCTAATGAAAATGATTCTGTTGATCTCTGTTGTATTTTAATTAAACATAATTACGCTTGCGCTCAGAGCTGTGGGGGGGACCCCTTCAGGGTACAACCCAGTTTTAACACCCTGATAATGAAATGTTACATTGTGTGCAGTTGTTTGGTTATTATGCGTCGCAGTATTTTCCGCTGTTCAAAGATAAGAGATAATAACCCTGGCACCTTCGTGTGCTTTGCCTCCGTGCCTTTCAAAGAAGAAGATGAAATGAAAACAATTTAATGGCCTTAACAGTTTAAAACACGACAGCGTTTGTCTTTTGTGTCGTTCCAAACTCAGCTGGCATGTGTCCGTCTTCTAGCGCTTTATTGTCAGCGTGAAACCCCTCACCCAGCACTGCGCTAACACGAAGACGTGCACACAAATGGAGATAAATATACGTTTGAAGGTTCGGTTTTGTACAGTGATGAAACACTTCGGTGCCTATTAGGGTTGGGAATCGAGAATGGGTTTGTATTCAGAACCAGTTCCAAAAAAATATGGCAACCAAATCATTTGCATGACATTTGGTTCTGATAGCGCTTCTTAGCGTTTTCAGCATTGATATTTAATCTACAGTACCACTGCAAAATAAATAAGATTTAACTGTGAGTTTCAACCGAATGGCAAAACTTGGCGCCAATAATTAATAAAAAACAAAAGACTCATTATATGCAATGACAAACACACATCAGACTGATATAGGCTGAAATGGATGAAAAATTACTCGCATGACCTGGTCTTTATTTAATGAGCCAGTCAAAAAGACTCACCAATTAGTTCCAAAAGCAGTTTAATTTCTTTTGTTTAGTATTTTTGTTTAAGGCAAGACACCACACAGGTGAATAGGGTGAAAAATGAAAACTAATACATATCACCATACTTCCATAGTTTATAGATGATTGACCGTATATTAAGACAACTGTTTTCTATTACACATTTCCTGAAATGTTGTTTAAATATGCAAATTGGGTATTATCTAATAAAATATATACACATTTGCATACACTTCAAGAACAGAAATCTAAACACTAGATAAAGTTAGGTTTAAAAGTCTGATTGCATATTGTGGACATATTTTAGATATCTGACAGTGCAAAAGATATATGAAGATATATTATAATTGGATGTTATGGAAACAAAATAGCTGGGAAAAAAAATAAAAAATTGACCAGTGCAGGGAAAAAACAATTATGGAGGGGGCCCTTCTTCAGTGTACTAAAATAATCATTTGAATCATTAAAGACTCAATGGAATCACAGAAGAAGAGAATGTGTTAAAGGGGTCATCGGATGCAAAACTCACTTCACAAGTTGTTTGAACATAATTGTGTGTTGGAAGTGTGTGTACACATCCATCCCATAAATGACAAAGAATCCACTAAGTGTTTTTTTTTATCCCTATTTTGAAATCCCCTTTCTCAAATCAGGCTGTTCTGAGATTCCAGTCAGAATGACGTAGTTCTGCACATGCCGCTGCTACGATAGTTGATTAACAAGACTGTCTTATCTTAGACCCGCTCTGAGTGAACTGAGTGAACTGAGTGAGCTGTAACAGTCCGACCACCGACTCCGGTGCAGGGGAAGACCAGAATGGCTCTGATTAAGCGATTGAGGTGTTCTGTTGTTGGATGTAATAATGAATATAGCAGTTGTTATTTACTCCCGACATCTGAGCTGCTGAAGACGCAGAGGATTAATGTTAGTTTCGTTTTGAAGGGAATGCGCCAGTCCACGATCTGCCTAAATGCGTCTATGTTCGCGCGAATCATTTGTGATCCAGCCTTACCTAAAGAAGAAGTGAGTAGAAGGGTTTTTTATGAATATTTGCAAATCGCCTTTCCTAATAATGTACTAATGTACTAGTCACCCCACGGGAGAGAGGGGCGGGGTCAGCAGAGCTCACTAGCATTTAAAGCAGCATAGACTAGAATGGCTTGCTAATGGTAAAAGTTTTTTTTACACTACCATTGAGAAATTTTAACAAAAGTATGTTATAGACTTGTCATTGAGACCCTAAAGAATCATATCAACTTGTGGAAAATGGGCATCCGATGACCCCTTTAAATGGAATCAGAAACTGAATCAGAATCACTCAGTCTTTATGATTAACATCCTTAGTGCCTATATACACCGATAGAAGATGAGAGACAGAAGATTATGAAAATAAGAGGCAGGAGGTCCAGGCAGCGATGGAGGTCAAGGTAACATGTTTCTGCTTTGACTCTGTCACAGCAAACGCACAATAGAGATGTGTGGAGGAGAATCAGATGGAGAGGAATTACAGAATATGAGCTGCACAAAGACACACTGAATTAGTCCAGTCCTGCGGTCTATGAGCTTATGTAAAACGTTCTCGTTACACTGGTCAATTTCCACACGCACAATGGACAAATTTCCCCCTCGACTCCTCTGACACGCTCTATCTGACTGTTCCTGCTTCTAAGAGGCTTAGAGGAAAAATTTAGGTGACCTTTAAATAATCAGACACACTAGAGCAGAATATCTGCTGTCCAAACGCACAAGAGCTCAACTGTCTACAGCCCAAATTTCAAAAGAATACGTTTGATTTTGAGTGTCATTTCAGTGTCTGACAGGTACATTAACATCTTAGAAAAACAACACAACTAGGTTACATAAATAATAAATTGGCTTTAAGACAAAATATGTGTCAGATGTGACAATTCAAAGCTGCCTCAGTCAATTTAGTCACGAAGATCCAGACTTTCAACCTGGCCAAGAACATCTGACTGACACATAAATCGACCAATCACAGTTCACTTTGTTTTTTCATGCTGTGTAGGGGCGTGTTTATCTAAAATAGATGATTACACACTAATACATTGAAGAGGAAAAACTCTTTCAGATAATCACACTGCAGTGGCTGAAAAAAGCATGTGTGATAATGTGTATAGACCTTGTAATGTTCATTCAAAAGTACTCAGTCGAGCAAAAAAGTCCCCAAAAAAATCTGAAGCATCTATATTCAGAAACGACAATAAACATATTTAATTTAAGCCTTTCCAAGAAAGGAAAAAAAGAAGACAAGGCAAAAAAGATGGAAGATAATAAGACAAGTGTTTGTTTACAGGTTTGTTGTTCCTAGTTTTCCTGATTATTCTTGCTGTGCTATTTTCAGTGAGTCCTCAATGGGTCGCTCAGAGCCGCCCGCAGAGAATCACACACACCCAACAGGCCTGAATATAACCGATTAAACTGTACAGGATTGTGGGATGCATTTATTAATGGAGCAAACACACAATTCCCATCTTCACCATGTGTCTGTTCATAGAAAGTGTTTTAGAGCAGTGATGTTGTGTACAGGGACTGGACTGTGAACGTCCAAGGCCTTGAGAGAACGCTGATGCAACATAAAATGTCAATAAATCTCTGCTGTATCCTAAACAAGTATGTCAGCCAACAGGGAAAATGTGAATTATGTTCTTCCTCAGAGAATAATTTATATTTTTTGTTTTAAAATGTACATATTTATTTTATCAATAATTTTTTTGGCAAACTCTTACAAAAAGTGCATATAATGAATAAATGAATGAATAAATGTTATGGCCAAATATGACAAATAATAAACGGCTGAAATTAAAAAGCAGTTTTTTTTCTTTCTTTCTTTTTTTCTTAAATAAATAAATATTAAATGTTATAGTGAATTTAGGTATCATTACAATTGCAATGCTAATGTTAATTAAAAAAAATGAACAAGACTGATTATTTATTTTGAAATGTGCTAAATATTACATTTAGCAATGTATATTGTTTGTTTAAAATATTTAAAATTGTATTTAAAATATTTAAATATTAACTTTAAGTGAGCAGTACAAGATGGCAAAAGTGATATAAATGAGAAAATTAGCATAATTAGCATAATACAGTCCAGCAAAGATGAATCGTGACCTCACAGTGGAGTCGTTCCCTTTCACTAATAAATATGAAGGCAGAGAAGAAATTATAGAGACTTAACAAAACACTCCTGAAATCCTGTTATTAGCCTTTTTGTTTCCCATATTCAGTCTCCTGGCAAAAAGATTAGACGATTTTAAAAGAACTGCATAATCTTCTTTAACAGCTTATCAAAACTTTAATGATTTGCTGATAAAGTGAACAAATGAAGGCGCTGGTAAAGAGGATCAGCCCCACAGTGCAGTGCAGTGATTAGAAGATGAGAGCAGGGAAACGAAAAAATCCCACGTCTGCCTCGTGTTCACTTTGAGGGGGAAGAAAGTCTGTTTCAGCGCAGAGAGATATATATAATCATCTGAAAAACATTCGGCTAAATGAGAGCTCTCGCTCTGGAATCCTTGTACTTTGCATATTTACTTGTTTATGCCTGCACCTCAATGCAATATAGCCATCAAAGCATGCGTTCATAAAGGACAACACTTTAAATTGTCATGTCAGCATGCTTCCCTTCCAGAAATGTATAATGGAAAACACAGTTTCTGCTAAAACACAAAAGTGACTGCTTGCTAGGCTAGTGACTGAAATTAGCCAAATTACATTGCTAAAACCTCAGCTAATACCTATTACCTTGTTAAGTAGAGTTGTCGAGAGACTTACTGGACAAGAAAATATCCTTTGACACTGATGGAATCAAGCCAAAATAGTGACCCCAAACAACACTCAACTACCCAGCAACCACCCAACAACAACACTACAACCCTAGCAACCATGCATCAATGCTTATGCAAAAACTCAAAACAGATTACAAACAGACACATTTTCCTTGGGCAATATAGTTGTTTCTACAGTAAAAATGTGCTCATATGCTATTAACTACTATCACATTATAAAAACATGAACATTGTAATGACAATTCTATTGTCAATTGTAACCTTCATTTTTACAAAACTCCTATACATACAACATTACATAACATACCTATACATACAATTCACTGCAGTTTTCAGCTGAAGTGAACACTATAGGCAGTAAAACACAGACTACTTTTATTCCTGTTGACTCAAATTATGATTACAGGGCAGATTATCTATTAATAAAGACTTATTTTTGAGCAGTTTCTTGCAGAGCATTTTATGACCTCAAAACAGTTTTACCATGCATTATTTGTAATACATTTTGATGTTTGCATTGTTTTTCAGACATGGTAAACTTGCTCGGTAACCCACCTGGTACAGCATAGCACTTATGCATCAGGCATGAATCTTGTGAAAAACTAAAATGGCATGGTTGCTTTATCAAATCTTTATCTTTATATTATTTTCAAACACGATGGGACCATTAAACGTTTAGTGCATCTCACTAAACATTTAAATTCATACAACAACCAACGTAATAAAATCACCTGTTTGGATATAACTGAACACTTTTTTTAGTGCCACTCACTGGATATTTCACTTTGAAATTGATGCAAAACGTTCAAGAAACAATGTAATATCCTTTTGCAGAAATGTCGCCACAGACACGTTTTCCAATGAGCCTGGCTTGGAATTTATTATGATTTTACAGTAATAATAACTGTTGAAATGATAGTATTCTGGTGGAATAATAGGAGTTGTAACGTGTTGCTACCTGTAGCTGTGTATTCTCACTCATACTGTGTGAAGTTTAGAAAACATGGATGGGTTATTAGATCTTAATGTTGCGTTTGAAGTCCAGATGATTTGCTACATGTGCGCAGCTTGATGCTTGAAGAAGCACGCGTGAATCACTGACGCCTTTGGGCCATCCGCTGTTGAAATGCATTTGGAAACACGGAAAATAATGTCAACAAAGCAAATGACAGCGAATGACATTTGTCATAGCAAAACCACAATGACCTGTGACCCCACGACCTTACATTACAAATCACACCGCTAATAGATGTAAGAGACATGGGAACCGAAGCCACACCAAAGATCTCTGAGCAGTAGCCGTACACACACACACACAGGTCAAAAGGAAAGAAAGAAAAGAGATGCAGATAGCGGAAGAGTGCGGTGCTGGTGTGTTTGGTACGGGGCAGATAAAGCGTCCTCTTACCTTTGCTGTAAACCACACAGTTGTTCTTGTTGTCATCTGTTCCCTGCCAAGTCACATCCAGCAGCCACCTGGGGCCTGTGTTCAGCACCAGCGGGACGTGCAGCTTCGTCTTCTGCAGCGGTGGAGATAACACACACACACAGACAGACACACACACACACACACACACACACACACACACACACACACACACACACACACACACAATTAGTTTATTTGGGGACAATTTGGCAACAAGCTCATAAGCACAAGGAACTTTATGATTTTCAACAGGGCTCAACAATAAAGATTAATAATATAGATTAACAATGAAGTTTAGCTGTATTATTTCCAGCTAGTTGCATATTTTTGTGAAAAGAAACAAAATACAGTTTTCTCAATTGCTAGCACACTATAACAGATTCATTTGACACAATTTTCCAAACCTTTCATACAGTTCTCGAAACAAAGACAAGTTTCTTCAAATTTTTAACACATTTCCCCTGTTTGCACACACGTTCCAATTTGCTCAGTGTTTTCTGCAAAACTCTACACAAAAACAACCTCGTTTTGCACGGATTTAACCATGTTCTCATTTAGAAAACACAAACACACAAATAACTACCTCAAGAATCACAAAATGAACTCAAACAGCACAAATTCATCCACGTGTGAACATACAGTAGCACAACTGATGACACAGCAGTCAGAATCTGAGGATGATACGAACAGGAACACAGGTGATTGTTTTGGAAAATGAATCCTGGTAGTGGGATACAAAGAGGAATAGGAGGAGAGAAGAAAAATGAAGGGGATGAGGTCAAGGGTCATTTGTTGCTGATGAAGTATAAAGCATTATAGTTGATCATGTTCTTGTGCAAGGACTGAGTATGAGGAAAGCTGCCTGCAGGCTCATCTACAGGGTTTTATACTACGTTACACTTGCAGTACATACCAGCAGTATTTCAGATGAGAGGACTTTCACTATTCTTTGTACTGTAAATACTGTACCACACACCCTCAAATTCATAACTGTTGAATTGATTTCTAGCGAAGTACTTATTACATGTATTTGTGCAGAACTGAGAGTCGACTGTCTAGGGGAGGAAACATCTTTCATCAGAAGACTAGGAAACTGCTATAGTATAACAAATAAGGATATTACCAATACTGTAAAGCAACTTGACAGAAGATGCAGAATTTATTTATTTATTGCTGTACAGTAACTGACAGTATATTCCAGTGCGTGTTTACTGTATATTCTGTTGTTTGGTTTCTGTACTTTTCTCTTCTAGTGCTATTCATCTACAGTAAGATAACGTTACAGTAGTGTAATGAAAGTAAACTTTTTTACATTTTATTGGTGAATTTTACTGTATCTGCACCGCTCTATTTATGCTGCAGACTGGGACAGTCATTGAATAGCAAGACGTCTCCTGTTTCCCAAAAGCAGGTTTTTGTAAGTGTTTTGAATCGATCTCAATAGTGTTCTCTAGACAGGAAAGCAGTCCGAGTATTTGAAAGGTTTGTGTTACATCTGAGGCCAAAGATTAGATTCTGACAAAAGAGAACATGTTTTTGACTAAATTGTTTTACTTTGAACTGGAAGTTTACACAAGTTGGTGTGTAGTTTTGAGATTGTGTTTATAGTTGTGAGAAAATGGTGAATTGTTTATTTAATTGTGTGTTAGCAATCAAGAAAAAAATAAATAAAAATAATATACACTTGAGGATGTATTATATACACTTATATTTCATTTGAGAATGAAAAAACAAACAAACTGATAATTCTTTGATGGTGTGGAACTAGATTTTATATATACAGTATATATATATTCTAGAGGCATATTTCCTTTTGTGCAAATGTTCAGTAAATTTGTCAAAAAAGTGAATAAAGAGATCGTAGTAATGACTACTGAAAATTTTCATCACATGAATAAATTACATGTTAAAATGTATTAAAATGGAAAATATTTATTTTAAATTGTAATAATATTATTGTTTTCACTGTATTCTAGTTCAAAAACATGCAGCCTTGAGAGTATAAGACACTTCTTTCAAATCATTCAAAAAGCTTACAGACCCTAAACTTTTGTTTTAAGTCACCATGATTTGCAATAACAACATTTAATACATCATAGAAATCTAAATATTTTACTGTACATTTTTGCAAAGCGTAAAAAAATAAAAATAAATTTGTGACAAGATGGCACTGGCCATCCTTATTGTTAAGACTTGATTTACATTTGTACATTTACATTTAAGCATTTAGCAGATGCTTTTATCCAAAGCGACTTACAGTACATTCAGGATATACATTTTATTTTAATCTGTATGTGTGTTCCCTGGGAATTGAACCCACAACCTTTTGCGCTGCTAACGCAATGCTCTCCACTAAGCCACAGGAACTGATTTAACATCCTTTCCTCTATAAAAGGGAATGAACATAAAACTTAACTGTTTTAGGATAGACCAAAGAATAAGACAACCAGTCGGTCCTGTGGATGAGAAGAGGAGAATTCTGGGATATATATATATATATATATGCACACATGATGAGAAGTGACACTGAAGCTCAGGCAGTCTCAAGAGTTTAATGGTGTGTTCAGTATCAATGACCACTCCACCAGCCCAGGGTCCTCTCATTTAACTCTGGAGAGTGAGAAATTATCAGCACAATTTTTTCCCAGCGATCCAGTTTCTGATCTCTCCAATTACGGCCTGATCTCAGGTGCCCTGGAATAGCAAAAAGAATGCGGACGGCTTTCGGCGAGGAGAAGGCAAGCGTTCAGGACTGAACTTTGGCCACATTGTGCCTCCCTATCGCCACCATCTCACTATTTCCTGCGACGGGCCCAGAAGAATTTAAAGAATCAGTATCCATTTCAAAAGCCGATTGAGGTTACGTTTTTATAATGCTCCGGCAAATTATTCCGAATGTGTAACGTCATTTTTCTTTTCTGGCCGGGGTCGAAACATCCCGCTTTTAGTTCTATCTATAAGGTGAAAGCGATAGAGAAAAGCTACTAAAATGCACCCTTTTTGTGGAGAAAGGACTGCTGCTGCTCCCCGGCTGTTCTCCATGCCAGTTTTTTTTTCAATTTCATTTTTCAAATGGCTTTTTTTAAAGGCCAATGAAAGCCTAGAGAACATCATCTCCTTACTGTGAGGCAGGATTGGTAGAGATCTTGGACAGCTGTTACAGTAGCCCATTACTGCCAGGCAAAATGTCTGTCTTTCTAGGCCATTAGACGTGATGTCCCAAGCACACCTTCATTAGAGTGCAGCAAAAATAGTTTAGCTAAGTGAAAATGGGCTGGAGTCACTCCAAGACGCATCACGTGACATCATTTCCTTTCCCGAGTCCACATCCCCTGCAAGTGCTGAGCTATTGCGATTTGCTCCTGCAAAGTATGCATTCGTGACAGATAAAAGAAACACACTGTCAAACTATGTCAGAAGGAAGTGTTGCTCAGTGGCTGCTCTTTCAAAGCTCATTTAATCAACTTTGTTACAGATTTCAATTCTTTAGGATAAATAAACAGACAGCATACAATTATAAAATTAATGTGTGTGGCAAAATTCAGATTATGATATAATTTAGAGAGAATCTACTGAGAAATATTTGAGTTAATATTGAGATCTCATATTTGCTAAAAATGAACGAATGAATGAATGCTGCATGAAAGCGCTTATATAGCGCTTTATTGTGTATTATTGTACACCCAAAGCGCTTTACAATCATGTGGAGGGTCTCTCCTCAACCCCCACCAATGTGCAGCATCCACTTGGATGATGCGACGGCTGCCACAGGACAACAGCACCAGTGCGCTCACCACACACCAGCTACAGGTGAAGCGGAGAGAGAGTCATAGAGCAAATCAAGTGGATGGGGATTATTAGGAGGTCATGATTGACAAGGGCCAGTGGAGGGAATTTGTCCAGGACACCGGGGTTACACCCCTACACTTTACGAGAAACGCCATGGGATTTTTAATGACCACAGAGTGTCAGGACCTCGGTTTAACGTCTCATCTGAAAGACGGTGCTTTTTTTTGACAGTATAGTGTCCCCGTCACTATACTGGGGCGTTAGGACCCATACAGACTGCAGGGTGAGCACCCCCTGCTGGCCTCACTAACACCTCTTCCAGCAGCAACCTAGTTTTCTCAGGAGGTCTCCCATCCAGTGGGCAACCGGTCTTGGGCTGCAGGGTGATATGGCTGCCAGGAAATAAAGGCTCCATGAAGAACCTTTAATGTTCATTGCACAAATGGTTCTTTATAGTGAGTTAATCAGATTATTAAAATGGTCTTCATGCTATAAAAAAGGGAAATTCAAGAACCTTGCACTTATGGTTCTTCCACGGCATTGCTGGGAAACCTCCCTTTCGAAACCTTTAAGGTCTTTGTCCGAAATTCTCGTCCGAAATTTTTGCATCTTAAAAAATAAATACGACCTCATGTTGTGTCAATCACGTTTACACACTGCCTACGAAACTTTCAACTGCAATTTTCTGTGTTTTCGCATCCTTAGTAAGCATTTTGATGGCAAAGGATGACGAATATGAAAGAAAAATAAAAAATGTATTGGTGTCGATGATTCCATGAAGAAACTTTAACATCCATGGAACCTTTCCATTGCATAAAAATTTCTTACAGTGGAAAAAGTTTCTTTAGATTATTCAAATGTTCTTCATACTAAGAAAACAAGTTACTTTAAGAACTTTACAGTGAAATATTCTATATGTAACCCACAATAGTTCTTCTGTCATCAGAAAAACCTCCTTCTGGAAACTATATTTTAAAGATTAGTATCTCACAATTTGAAACAGAGGTGAGAAACTCACAAAATGGTTACTTGTGAGATGGGGGGTTGGGGTTCGATTGGTTATGAAAGAATGAATTACATTTTTTTAGTCTCGAGCAAGAGACTTTACGACATTCACGTTACACGATTTGACTGATTTTTTTTTTTGGAGAAAGGGTGACAGCACTGCATTACAATAAATTATCATTCATGTTTTCATAGCCGCTGGCCAAATTCAAAAACAAAACTAAAATTAAAACATCTTTGAGATCAAGGGAGCCCCTGGTGTTTCAAGGGCTCTACGCAGCTTGCGCATTCTACGTATAGAGAGGATCGGCTCCGAGTAAAGCCTTGTTGTAAAGGGTATTTTGACCCTCACCTGGCAGTCTCACCCAACTGGACGTCTACGTGGGAGTCTTTCCCCACGCTGGCAGTGAGAGAGAAGACCCTCGGACATTTAACACTGCTCCTGTTTCACATCTCAATCTAGCCATACAATAACACTTTATTTCCAAGCTGACCTGAGAATTTACAGGCCTGTCAAAGAGCACCGGAGACCGTCTGAACGTTGCCACGACAACTATCTAAAATGAGAATCAGATTAACCCTTTCTCTGATCCCCACCGTCTGGAGTCATCTCTTATTCAAAAGCAAAGGTCTGCCCTGTCTGTCTGTCTCTCTTTCTTTTAAGGCCCAGAAGCTCTAAAGCCAAAGCAGCTAATGATGCAATTCATGAAAAAATGGGCACACATGTGAATATGCAGATGAGTATCATGTGTTGCAAATCCTGCTATCCATTAATTATTATATTTTGTATGCAGTAGGCATATGTTTAACAATATATGACATGACTTTAATGTTTAATTCAGTGTGGCTCTGTTATTATTATTTTGTATTTTAATGCAATTTTTCATAAAAATACATTTGAATATTATAGAAATATATACACTGCTGATACACTCGTTTTTGTTATTGTTTTTGAAAGAAGTCTCTTATGCTCATCAAGGCTACATTTATTCGATCAAAATACAGTAAAAACAGACATATTTTAAAATATTATTACAGTTTAAATGAAACTTTTTCTATTTTAATTAAACATTGTATTTATTCCTGTGATGCAAAGCTGAATATTTATCATCATTACCGGTCTTCAGTGTCACACGATCCTTCAAAACCCATTCTAATATGCTGATTTGATGTTTAATTATTATTAGTTGATAAAAAAAAACTTTAGTGCAACATTCGCAACAATTCCAAACTTTGCACAGTATACATACTGTATACTATACTATTCTGAGTTAATCTCTCAGTGACCCTTCCATCACTTTGCATATATTAAAACTCCTCATTTGTTTAAAAAATGAAGTGTAATCTGTAGTACTAGAATGTTTTTAAGACATTCAAATATCAAAGACATACTGCAAATCTGCTGCAATATGTTTGACTGAACAATCCTCAAGGTTAATAGACTAAAAAACTAAACTGATCAAAAACAGATTGCAAATGAACACACACATACCACAATAAACCAGTAGATAATGCTTTACATTCTCTCGTCGATGTACAAGTGAAGCGAAAGCGTCTCTCATTTGCAGACAGATGCTGAGGTGACGCTTGATTTAAGACCTTCACCGGAGGCGCTGTGTGTAAGTAACAGATCTCTAGTCTCACTCCACTGCTTCGCCATCTCTCTCTCTCTCTCCACATGTAAGAGATACAGTGACCAAAACAGTGTAGTCAGCGAGCGAGTGATTACAAACTGATGCTCCAAATTCGCTATAAAATGAAAATCAATATTTCCACAAGTTGCTGCAACATAAAAGATAACCTTCATTGATTTTTCACGACTTAGGCCTGTGTGATAAAATCTAATATAAATTTTCAGCTGGTCGGATTTGGATCAGAGCAGGGAAGCAGGGGCTGCCGATAAGTTCCTCGCTAACATCCCTCAGAGTTGGCTTTTTTCCCTCCCTTCCCTTTTTTCTCTCCTCCACCTCTTTCCGAGCTGCGGCTGTACTATTTATAATTGGCCGGTACGTGCGAAAGCTTCTATCGGGAATCAGCTCTAATTTTTATTACGGAGCAGCTAAAGCCTGTTCCAGATAATTTGGAAATTTCAGGGGGAATTGTGATGGAGCTGATGGCAGTGGCGCGGAGGCCCTTAGAAAGGAGCTAACCTGTAATAGCCTGTGTGGCGGCAGCTGATTAAATGTTGCTATAGATGAAAGACCCGCCATCGCCGCAATAAATTAACCAATCACACAAATCCCAAGTCGCCGCTAATCCGGCCTTGATACCCTGATCCTCTGATCAGCTGAAGGAGGTGAAGGGAAGAAAGTGGCTGGTGACACTGTGAGCCACCCTGACTCCAGGCCTGCGTGTAAACATCAGGCTAATGATAGCAGTGCTGCTGACTGACTGCTGCCACGCTCCCAGCGAGGCTCACGGGGCCACCGGAAATCCCCATGTCCACGCAAAGCACCCTTTATTTCTGCTACCAAACCACACGGGAAGAGATCAAAAGCTGGTTATACCTTCTGATTTGAAGCCTTCAACCAAAATCATTTAATCCAGCATGAGAAATATGGTTTCATATGCATTTGTCAAATCTACATCCTCTTGATAAACACTCCACTCTACTTGTACATTTAGTACATTTAGAGTACATGGTTTAGACCAGACTTGAAATTTCTGGCTTTTAAGATTTCTTAATGCAACCAGTGAAATATTAAATTTATAACAACAAAAATGTTGGAAAATGAAATGTCTCTCTGTGTATTTGTAATCTAAAGTATGCAAACTAAAGTGTAAAAAAGATTTGTAAATATAAATAATAAATACATATATTACAAATATTTGTTTAAATGGTTAGACATCACCAAAATCATCAATATTATTAAGCAGTAACATAAAAAGGCAGTAAAAACTACAATAATAAGCAATGCCACATGACAATGTTTATCAAAATAAATGTACACAATTTTAAGCCAAACAAATGGCTTTGTTTGTTAGGTTTACATCCTTGAATATCTGCATTTTAATATATTTTCAAATATTAAAATGCAGAGATTCAAGGACATAAATAAATTAAAAACGTATTTAAATTATTTTGTATTATGTTTTAGTTTGAATGAAATTCCTGCAGCTCAAACAGTCAAGCATGTCAGTAGCAATGCCAAGATCATGGGTTATATTCCCAAGGAATGCATGAATGGCATACCTTTAATGTAATGCATAAATGATAGATTTTGTCCTTCAAACAAGCCATTCAGAACCTTCATTTCTACAGCACCTGATGTCCAGCCTTACACACACATACACACACACACACACACACACACACACACACACACACACACACACACACACACACACACACACACACACACACACACACACACACACACACACACACACACACACACACACACACACACACAGTATTCACAGCACATTCTCACTGTGCGCCCCCTCCATATGAATATATGAATGTCGTATGTCAGGCTGATATGTGCAAGGGTTCGAGGCAGAGGTGCAGGCTGAAGGTGAGGATAACAGGACCGGACCTGCTCTAAGACTCTGTTTACAACATAACGCACCCTCGATACGGCGACTTCAATTAGTTATTCACCGTGATGAAACAAATTGCATGTGGTCAACTGGAAATTTCATTAAGGCAGATTTTCCTGCAGCTCTAGTTATCTCCGCATATTAATATTTCCTCAGGCTTGCTGGACGGGTGAGTTGCGGGGGACATTTTTCCCCCCTTCCACACAGGAAACGTCCAAATCCTCTTCACGTGCATCCACACAAAATTATGGATTCTCTAAAAATAAACCCTGATGTTTCTCCTTTTCATGTGCTGTTTGATAAACTAAATAAAGCCCTGTATTTTTTCAAAATCACTATCTAGCCCAGATATATTCCCATGTCTGTCATCCGTTCCAGCCTGCTCTTTTTAAATGGCAGTGGTTTCATCGCTTAAAATGAAAAGATACCTCCTCCTTGGTGCCGTCTTTGCTTCTTTTTATTTTTTTTCGAGCGAGCATCTGCTATTGGGAGGCTAAATAACGGAAATATGCAAAAAGAGAAATTGCACGCTAATTCCCTTTGGAGATAGATCTTGGCGCCTGCCCTGTCATAAATCAGAGAATTTCGATATGAAATGAGGCAAGCTGCTCTAATCATTTCTGCATTTCAAATTGGATCACTGGCTCAATCGCTTGGCTTTTAAACTGCTTGCCTAAGAGCAAATGTGAGGTGGGAGATAATGGGGAAGAAATCTCAGCCCGCGTGCCGTAGTTAGTTTACTGCTTGAGTGCAAAAGAATGCTTTCAGCCCCCCTCCTCCTCCTCGCCTCTCTGCGGCTTTCTCTTTTCAACTTTGTTAAATTGACTTTTTCGTTTGAAATCGATTAAATTGAGAATCACTCTGGCTCTACCAATCTTTTAAGGAACACCCATTGAGGTTCGCTCGGGCCTATCGTTTTGCACTGTTCGGCGTTGCTATAGGAACCATGCATATTTATTCAAAATCACCTTGCTTTAAAACATAGTTTGACTCTGTGCTGATTTAATCACAATCTTTTCTGAAGACGGAAATGTGTCCTATTTACCTCCTAAACAACGGCCTTCACAAAGTCAAATGGCTTTAATCGAGATTACGAACAACGGCGAATAAACAGGACATGGTGTACAGCATGTTTTGTCTGTCATTTCTCGTTATATTTGACATGTCGCATTTCCTGATATTGAACGTCTGATAGGTTCATCTGATGAATTACAAAATGAGGGGTAGATGCTAGCCAGCACCTTACATTGGACTTATATTGTCATCTCTATGCGTTTTAAAGCGTCAGGCATGGACAGGTTTCAGCTCTAATGCCATCTGGTTTAATGAGCACTTAGCCTCCAGGACAGGAGCTCTTCCTGTCGCTGTCTCTCTCCTCCAGGGCTGAACGGTACAGTCAGAGGGCTGCTTGGGACTTCATTAGCACATGCACCCGGAGATATACTGTGATGGGCCAGATTTATAATGGCACAATTTGAAAGAAATGCACTTAAAGTGATAGGTTGCCCACAAACGAACATGCTGTCATCATTTACTCTGTATACCAGCTGTTTTTTTGCATTCAACCTAAAAGAGCTATACAATTGTTCATTTAATTTGTGCACTATAGTCTCATGAAGCTAATTGATAGATCTGCATGAAGAAAACAGAAATTCAAGCCATTTATCCCTGAAAATCATTGAAGATTGTCAAGGCATCATGGCAAGTTTAAACACCATTGACGACTGATGCAAAACTGAATATTTGAAGAGATTTTGAGGGAAGATTTTTAGTAAATGAAAAATGATTTCACACAAAGCTATTGTATAACTTCAGAATAGAATAATAAACACATACTTTACAATGTTTTTTTTAACAGCTGCAGTCACTATGAACTGTAATGGAAAAGAGCTCTGTAAACATTCTGTCCACAAAATTAAATTAAATAAAACATTATATAAAACAAAACAATGTATATATAAAAAAATATTAAAAACATCCATAAAAAACAATATATATAAAAATAGTATATAAAACATTAAAAACAAATAAAATCACAGGTGAATAAATAATGTAGTAAATAAACGACAAAAACGTCATTATTACATCACCTCTTTAATCTCTTTAAAGTGTGCCAATATCTTAAGTGGATAGCAATTGCCATTGTGTAGATGCAACAATATTGGGCGTGCAGAAATTAGCCTGAAATTACAATGAATAAAAACAGCCACACAACACAACCTGAACAAATTCAAGCAGACTTGAAAGCTAACAAAGGTAGAGTGTTCGATTGCCTGACTCGTGTGAAGTTGAATGCACTTTGCACATAACTCGCATGCATATTATGTTCAGGGGACATGGCGGCGCTGAATTCATAATGTTTGCTTTGCATTATAATAATGTCTAGGAGGCAGAGGAACATGCCCTGCTCTTGTGCTCAGATTCGGCTCGTGAAATGGCGTGCCTTCCCCATAGATCCCCCTATTTCAATTTCCACTTTGAATCCAATTGCAAGCTTCTTTGATCTTTGCATGCAACTTGCAGTCGACTCCTACAGCAAGAGCTAGCTATTGGGCCAATAACAAGGTGTGCTCTGTACGTCCCGTACACCTGCACAGATATCAGCATACCTGGAGGCCCGAGGCCCGTGCAACCAATTGCACGAAACGTCATTGCATTGCACAGATTCCTCTCATCGTTAGATGCGAGTTATGAAAGCTACGTGATCAGATGTGATACAACCTCTAAAAACTAGAGTAAATGTGGGTAAAGAAAACTCTCAGCATGAGGTAGAAATCATTTGCATAATCTTCCAGGGCAGCATTAAAGCGCAACATGATTTGAGATGAGGTCTTCGTAAAATGATTTGCAATATTGAGTCTTAGGTAAATAAATAAGAGTGAACTCCCCCTTTCTGAACGCATTAGACGTGAACTCTCTTATCTCCGCTTGCCGACCGTTAAAGCGAGGGTTTGCAGGGCTGCGTATGCTCTTTGTTACCCAATTAGTTTACTGACGACCCCCGTGGTCTAATTTTCCTGTTTTGACAGGCTCGTACACCCTCGCCTAATGTGCTAGACCACCAGGACAGACGGCCAGACGCTGTCCAGACTTCTGCAGCCTCAATCAAGCGTTTCTATCTCACAAAAGGCTTCTGTGATAGCGCACCAGATGACCGCTGCAAGAAATCTGCGATTTTCACACTGAATACTTTCATTTAGTGCTGCTCCTCCATCTGGACTGATTTGATGAGCGCTTGTGTGACAAAAGACGAGAGGAGACGAGGACCTCGGCTGTGGCCTCTTGCCTCTGAGGAATCAAGCACAAGTTAGGGCAAGTAGACCTTGGGCGTTAAGTTTAACGTATGAGAACTCAAAAACAGAAGCGGTACTGGTGAACTGCTGATATAACACAACTCATTTGCTAAAAGCGATCCTAACTTGGCTCCGAGCTCAAAACTAGACAATATATCACACGTTTATTCACTTGAAAGGCAATTTCAGAATTGATTGCCAAGACTGGCTCGTCGCACACACTTCAAAATATGCACATGTACGTAAAAGGACGGCCAACATCTCCTGGATTTCGCCACCAATTAACCATCTCCGCTTCACACGGTGGAATGTTGAATTCCAACAGGGGAATCGAGATTGCAAGTGAAAACTATTGTGGATTATCTCGGCTACTTTTCAAGGAAGTTGTTTCAGTGTCCCACAAGTGGAGTCTTGACGGTGACAGATGGCAAAGCAGCTGGCATCACTCAAACTCTTCTCCCTTGTGCTAGATTTCCCCCTCAGTGTTCGCCGTGGATTCTGCCGTGGAGTATTCCAACACCTTTGGCAAGACGTAGCGCAAACGAAGGGAGACAACACTGTGACAAACTTATGTTGTTTCTTGATAATTCAGATTTGATTGAGGTTATGCAAAATATCAAACTTCGGGGCGCTTTAGGCGGGCGCTAGTTTTTACTTTACAGACAAAAAAAAAATCTTCCCAAAGCGAAACCATTGGTGTCAATTCATATGTTAGCCCTAGAAATTGCATTTGAAGCGATTACAGTTAGAGATTGCTGTTAGCAAGGATCAAACTAGCAACCTTTCAGTTACCAGCCCTGAGTCTTAACCACTACACCACACTCTGCTTTGCTGAAAAGACTATCATGGCGTCAACAACAGGCTTCTTAACTAGCTTTCACCAGCATCAAACCACCACTGACCAAGATAACAGATGATCAAAGGGAGAAATATTTAAATATCTAGACTGAAAACACAAGTGCCAAGCTCCCAAAAATATAAAATTCGTATCCACTGTTGAATTCATACATAAAAAAATAAATAAAACAGTTATACCATTTTCAAATATGTAATATTTTCTGTAATATTTTTTTACATACTTTAGGTCTTTTTTCTTTTACAAATACCTTGAACTCAAACTTATTTGTATTTATTTATTTAGTCTATGTTAATACAAATGTGTGTGTATTTATATTATTTTAAAACAATTGTTTAAAAAAAGATGTATTTATTTTTTAAATAGTAAAAATTAAAGTTTACGCCAAAAACTTTCCCCAGGATATTTTTTTTTACCTTGACACTCACTAGCACTTTATGCTCATTTTATTATGCAATTACAATTTTAATTCAGAAATGGAAAAAAATGTCTGAATTAAATTCTAAAAGAGTTGTATTCAAGGCATTATCAAGTCCAAAAAAAGCATGACTTCAATGTCCCTATTCTTTTCAGAAAACTGATCAAGTACATTCATTAAGACTTTTAACATAGTGTTAGCTTTAGTGCAATTGCAGAGCTGCTCCTGCTCTTTCTGCAAGTCCAGATGGATGAAATTACCTCACACATTATCATTGACGGATTCCTGGTTGCTAATGTGTCCCCTAATGCATTGAGAGTGTCTGTCTCTAGAGTCTCAGCCAGTTTCAGTTCTGATTTGAGGTCACTTGTGCTCTTGAGGACCACCGCACATCTCACCGGCTCCTGTCAGTGGCTCCTGTGACTCATTAAGGAAAAATGAGCAACCAATCGTGCAAAGTTATCAATCTTTTCCTTCATTTACAGTGAAACCATCACAGAAGGCTGTACGCAGTGATTCCAATATTGTGCTTTCATGCAAACATAGTAACATGATAAAACACAACACTGCTTGATACATTAAGCATTAAATGTAATAATCATAATAATTACAAATAAACAGTTCAATAGCCTAATACAATGCTGTTGTGTTGCTTTCTCCTGGTAAAATCTTGTGGCCTACTTTATTTTAATATAGCCTTTAAAATCTTCAAAATGCAGCCCGTGGCGATTATGCTCAAATAAAATAAAGTATCCAGTTTGGTGCACACTGACTAAAAGGAAAGAGCCCTTGTCAAATGACGTCTATGTGGATGTATCATTCACTAACTTGACACCATGAATTGTGACACGGCGTTTAACGGTGTCTTCGCCCTGATTGTGCTAAACTATGTAGCCATCACTTCATTCACAAAGCGGTGTCCGCTTATCGCTTTTCCCCCATATCTGTTTGCCTGTTTGGGACATGCAGTGATGAAGAGGAGAAGGGGGAAATGTCAGGTTCACTTGTAGATCAAGTCGAGCATGTATTATCTCAGCTCTAGTCATCTGTGGCCCCGGCAGCCGCTGGCGCTGTGAGGAGAGAACACACACCCCCCGTTTCCTGTCAGAGAGCTGGAGACAGGCTGAGAGGATCCCTCCGAGAGAGGAAGAATAAATCCCAAACACACCTCTGCCGTGAGGTCATGACCTCAGGTCCCCTGTATCCCCTCAGGCATCACTAGTAGTATAAATAGTTTCATTAGCAGGGTGAGATCAGATGAAAAATGGGCGTTGAGAGGATTCAAACATGGTTCTCAGAATCTAGAACAGGGTTCCAACACCCTCCGACCAATGAATTTCCAGGATTTTCCATACATTGTTTAGTCATTCATAGTTACTGAATAAGTTTATTGAAAATGTATAGAGACACTACGAATATACAAAAAAAGCTAAATATATATAATGACTCATATTCAGCACAGAAATGTTCATAATAATTCATTATTCCCCCAATTTAAAATTTGCCGGACAATTCCATTTTTTTCATGGTATGACTGATGAATGTCTAAATCTATTGAGATCTGTAAATTTCGTCATATTTTAAGCACACTTTCATCAGGTAAGCTCAAAATATACTAATTCTAAATTATATGGCTTTAGGTCAAAAATATAATTTAATATGAAAGCATTATTAAAGCTTATAGCCTTATTCAGTTAGCCAAAATATCTGATACTCAGTGAATATTTTTCTACTAACAGAACATAAATAAATATAAAAACTTCCATATGCAGCAGAACCACATGAAATCTGTGGAATTGTATCACATTTTCTGTGCTGATTGTAGGGCAATGTAGTAGAATTATGGGAAAAATTATTCAGATATGCATATATAAAACTGTTTTGTTCAAATAAAAAAATATGCTTTAAGTCATGAAGTTGGACTACATTAGATTACATCAAGGCAAGCATTATCAAATTAGCCAAAATATCTGATAAATGTACATTTACGTGGTGAGAGATGTATAAATCTTTATGAATGACTATTTGTGAAGCTTTCTGCAGAATTGTGTGATTCAGTATTATGACAGCAGTCAAGTATACATCTGCTTAGTTTAATTTCATAACACTCAGATGATACTTGAACCTTGAACAAACATTTATACAAAATCCCCAAAAATCACTACATTGACTATAAAATGTCATATATCTTTACATCATAAAAAGCATGTTCATCCTGAATTCACAGCAAATAACAGAACTCAATGTCCTCATCCAGCACAGGACCTTCAGTCATATCTAGATCAAATATCTGGCATTTAATAATCAGTGAAGTAAACATTCTTCAAAGGAATATCCTGATTGGGTTTATTCCAAGCTTTTTAGGCTATCGTCACTGAAAAGTACAAAAGCAATAGCTCAGTGAAAGCCTATATGGCAGATTTTATATTTAGGCACGCTGACACACAAAAACAAATAATTTTTGGTTTATTTCACGTGCCTATTTCATTTTGACCCATAGTCATTTAAAAATGCACACAGCTATTAAAGACGACACAAAGAACACATCAACCTGGACTGTAGAATTGACTCGTTTCCATCATCTGTCATGGACATGGTGATTTGAATATAAGAATGTACTTTATGTTGAATTCCAGCATCTTGAAACGCAGCAGCAGAGCACGTAATTGGTAAAGCTGCTGAATCAAAGACATGAATGCTGGACCTCCTGTGTCTTTACTCCAGGGTATAATAACCCCTAATACTTAGTTAGCAAGCTATATGTTTATTAACAAGATCTATTCAAATAAATGACTCAAAAATGACTCCATAAAAAGAGACTTTGGAGTCAAAATTGGCCTAATTTACTTCTATAATACACAAATATTGTATTTATTTCAAAAGAGAAAAAAATGTGTCTTTTTAAACTTATTTAAAAATATAATATTTCAACCCTTGTCCTCAAACCATCTGTCATATAGGGGCTATTTACACCTGGTCACTTAATGCGTTTTTTTTCTTCTGATCAGATAGCAAACTGATCCTGAAAAGACCAGGTGTAAAAATGCCCCCCGAAACGCATTCGAGACGGATATAAATCTATAAATCGATTGCTCAAACCACTTCAGGAGGTGGTCTGGACCCCATTCCAGATGAAACTGGACAAGTGTAAATTCATCTGGTTGTTGAAATTACATATGCTAATTGAACTCCGCCCAATTTTTTTTTATAATAGACGTTTTATAGGCTATATGGCATGTTATAGTCAGATACGACAGCGCTAATGCAACAAACATCACCATGGATGAGTAACTGAGTATCTCTTCAGCAAGCCGACACACAAACTGCCGCGAATTAAACTGAAAGTAAGTCGCAGACACTCAACACATAATCATCTTCATTAAAAGTAGTGAGACTAACCTATCTTGGGCATAATGTTTGAATTTCTATAAAGCTGCCTTCAAGTCATGTCGCAATGATTGCATTTGGGAAATGAGTGTACATGAACGTCAAAACATCACCAGAAGGACACTCTGGATTTTCTATGAGCACCAACTTTCTGAGTTGGGTTCATGTCATTTAAAGAAACATGGAGAATACTAATTGGTATTGGTCCAAATTACAGTTGTTGAGTGTACTATTTTGCATGCTAGAAAATACTATTCATTAACGAACGTTTTGGAGGCAGTGTGCAAACGTGATTGACACAACATGAGATCGTATTTATTTTTTAACATGCAAAAATTTAAGTGGGAAATTTCAGACTTTTAGAGACTTTTAGTCTTCACAGGCTAGAACCCAACCTAAAGCTATTTAACTGGACGATGAGTAATAATAAAAAGAAAATCATATTAATCATACTCTAAAAAAGAAGATAGCAAACCGTATGTTGATGGAAATGGGTGCATCACACTTCTCAAATGAAAATCTGTCAGTCTAGAATCATTATGATTTCAGTTTATAAAAACTATATTCTGAACTCGAGATGCATTTTAGTGATTCTAAACTACTTCTAATGCTCAAAATAGGGTTAGATGACCATTCAAAAATCTGAATTGAACTTTTATATTTTTGAAAGAAGTCTCTAATGCTCACCAAAGCTCCATTTATTTGATCATCTATACATTCAAACAGTAATATTGTGAAATATAATTATAATTTACATGAACTGTTTTTCTATATATATGCAAAATTTTCAGCATCATTACTCCAGTCTTCAGTATCACATGATCCTTCAGAAATCATTCTAATATGCTGATTTGCTGCTCAATAAATATTTTAATGTTGTGAACACCATGATTAATTTTTTTCAGGATTCTTGATGAATATAATGTTCAAAAGCATTTACTTGAAAATTGTTAAAAAACTTGTAACATTATACATTTTGATCACCTTAATGCTTCTTTGTTACTGACCCACAAACCCTTGACCCTAGTTTGTCCTATACTGTTATTATTTTCCAAGCAATCTTAAGATTGTTTGCCTGGTGTACAATAAAACCCCATCGATTTACACTGTGCCAAATATAGCGAACAGGGCTTTTACATGCCCTTTCACTTTTGCCACTCACCCTCAGTCAGGCGCTAAAAGCAGAGCCATTTTCATTTCAGCAGTCCAGACATCAGCGGTTTAGTGACTTGTTAAAGCCCAGCAAAGTAATTGATGCATGCAATCGCAAATTGGTTCTCCGCCTAAACTTCAGGCCTATTATTTCATTAGATAAAGCCACATTTGGGTTGCCAAAATAATTTTTGTGTCCAACAAGGAATTAAAATCCCGTTAAAGCTCACGAGCGGGCGACATTACAAACGGGGAGATATTGTCTCTGATAAATATATCCTCAGATGTAAATAAGATCTATATGAGCTCGACGTGCCAAATATACAGTTGTGCGAGTTCTCTTGCTTAAGAGCAAATAAACCCCACTTGCATATATAATTAGATGTAAGTGTAAATAATTGGTTATGCATGTGCCAACACGAGGATGATGTTTGTCTGTGTGCGTATGAGCGCGCTCCACTCTCAAGTCCCACTGATTCGTCTTTCCAGCCATGTTGAATCCTCTTTTCTTATCAGAGCAGTGCAGGCCTGCATCAGGCGCTCCTTGCTATGACAGAGGCTACAACAATAGGCATGCGATACCGCTGCTTAGCGCTGCGTTTCGGAGGGGAAACCTGCCACAGGCACAGATTAACAACACACACACACACACACACACACAGACACAGACACAGACACACACACACACACACACACACACTCTCTCTCTCTCTCTCCCTTTCAAACACACGCACCCACTCACACAAAATAGATTGCAGCCACCAAAACAAAACATTTTTCCAAAGGCCCGGCTCTTGATTAATGAAGTAATGACAAGAAGAAAAATATAATTTTGGCATGAAAAAAATCCAATGCCACTTGTTCAAGTTTGGGACGAACAATAAACCTATAGGAGGAGGAAGAGGACAGCAAAGAGGAGGAGATAAAACCCAATGATGGCTGGAATTATTCCTCCTGCTCATTCGATACACTGGTTCATGAGGAATTACAGCATAAAAACAATCCAGGAGCCCAGCTGACACTGGTTCATCCTCTGACGGGTGCAAACGAAGACAATAGCATGTCATTTCTGCTGCCGTGGACACTCCACAAATACAGACACAAGCTACATGCACCAAAAGAGTTTGACTGCTGGTTAACGCTCATGCTGGCTCATGAAACCTCAGAGGATGCTCTTTCATAACTCAAGAGACTCCAGAGTTCTCTTCATTTCAGATGTTTCTCCTACAATTCCTTCGGAAGACTAAAACAGACTTGGAATCTGAGCAGTTTAAGATGTCTTCTGAAAGTCTATGCAGAATCTTTCTCAGAAACATCTGAGGAGCATTTGCACTCACTTCTGAGAGAAACAAATGAGATAAAAATACTTTTATTTGAAAATGTTCTTTCCTGTGGGTATCCTTGAACATACTAACTAATGGTCAACTCATTTTTTTTCAATCTACAATGAAAAACAAACTGTAATGATGATGACAAACGAGACACAAAACTGCTGAAATCTGTCAACATTCAGAAATGAGTTGAGAATGCCTTTCCGATTTCATTTCAATTGAGGTAGCAGCAAATTGTTTAATTAAAATGTGCTGAAATTGAAATAAAGTGATTTAACCGTAAAACAGTAGGTATTATTATTGTTGTTTTTATTACATATCATACAAGCTGCAAATAGCTGCAAAATAACTTTAAATATTCCAATTCAATTAAAAAGCATTCATTCATTTAAAGGGAACAATGAATTGTGCACAATCCTGATATTTACTCAGAAGTCATTCAAAAATCACAAGTCATCCATCGACAAAGTCTGTCAGTAAATTTTGAACAGACTGAAAAAAAATAGAGGACAAAGATCCTGCTTATTTATCACCTCTACTTAAAGCTTTTTAATTAGAGAAATGCTCATTCATTAGATGAACATTGAACTAAAAGCCAGACTTAACTAACTGCCATCTTGGAATGGGCCCTTTAATCTGGAGTTCATTATTAGGTTGTTTCCAAATCAATTATTAACACTTAAAATGGACACTGGGCAGCGAGAGAGGCGCAGAGCCACAGGCCGCAGTCAAGGTTGAGTCCAAGCCCAGTAATTACTGTGATGAAGACACCTGCTACTCAATAGCTTCGACCCACACCAGCCGCCCAGCCCCCAGATGGCAGACATTTATGTCTGAGTGTCATTATTAATTTGTGTTAATTTGGTGGGGGTGGATGGGCTCGTCGCTCACCTGCACAGGGGCTGCTGGGTAATTGAGCTCTAATGGCCTAATTGATCGGCAGGAGAGGAGAGAGCTCTGGCGACTATCACTCAGATACTGAGAGGAAGCGCTCTGTAGACACAGCAGCTCATACATCCATCGGACACGGACACCACAATGTATCTTCAATCAATTTTCAAGTCATTTTGGTCACTTTATAAAGAATGACAGCAGCCTGTCTCACAATTTTATTCACCTCTTTAATCATTTCAATTCCTCAATTATTTCTGACCTGGTGTAGGAAATATGGTATAAAAAGAGTGTCCACTTTCATGCTAGGTACGATTCACTGTTCAAACAGCTTTTGAAGATCTGCTCCAGACTGTTAAATCAATAAGTGCAATCATAGAGAGAGACGACTCACTGAGTCGTGAATCATTTGGATGAATCGTTTGAATGGAGTTTGAATGGAACGAAGATGGATGGCATCCAGACTGAGGTATCTGAGGAGTTTCATGTGTAAACACGGCAGAGCGTGGCATCGTAAACTCCCAGAAGCCCTCTGGTTTCCACAGACTTCTCCGTACATCAGATGTGCGATGTGCCCTCTGTACCGATAAGCCCGCATCATGTGACCCTATCTCTGCCCCACAGATGCCAAGATCTCTCTCACCCGCTCACCCCAGGAGGGCGACATCAATCGGTTCTGAATGCTGGATGCCTCCCAAATGCCTGTCCTACTTCAACATATATAAGAGACGGACACATTAGATCTTTCATTTCTATTTATTTTCCTTCATATGCTCACTCTTAAAAAAATATTGGCATCAATGGTTCCATTACTATCTAATGTAGAAAATTTATATTGCACAAAAGGTCATTAACTGGGGGTTAGCAATACAACAAAATCTTATTTGACAATATGATTTCATGATAAGAATATATATATATATATATATACACAGTGCTCAGCGTAAATGAGTACACCCCCTTTGAAAAGTAACATTTTAAACAATATCTCAATGAACACAAAAACATTTTCCAAAATGTTGACAAGACTAAGTTTTATAACATGAAAGTAAGGTTAATAATATAACTTAGAGAACAAAATTTTCAGTTTTACTCAAATTAGGGTGATGCAAAAATGAGTACACCCCACTGAAAGTCTCTGGAGCAAAGCTAAATTTTAGACTACAATTGTCTAATTTAACAAGAATTCAACCACATTTGAGTCTAATTATTCATTACACAGGTGACAGTTGACTATAAAAGGGTGTTACTTAAAGAAAACCCCTTCCCATTTCATGCTGTCATCACTGGCACCACATGGAAGATAAATGTCACAAATCCTGAGAAACAAAAATTATTTCTTTACACAAGAAAGGTGAAGGCTACAAGAAGATCAGCAAAGCTTTACTTATCAGTCAGAATACTGTAGCAAAAGTGGTACAAACATTTAAAAAAGATGGAACTGCAACCCTCTCACAGAGACGTCCAGGTCGTCCACGGAAGTTAACACCTCGTCAGGAGCGTCTTCTGATAAGAAGGGTTGAAGAAAATCGACATGCAAGTTCACTGCAGTTATCTAAAGAAGTAGAAAGCCAAACTGGGGTGACTATTTCCCGTGACACAATACGGCGTACACGGCAGAGGAATGGCATGCATGGGTGCCGTCCACGGAAGAAGTCTCTCCTAAAGCCCAGGCACAAAAAAGCCCGCCTAGAGTTTGCCAGGGCCCATGCTGACAAAGATGAAGACTACTGGGACTCTATACTCTGGAGTGATGAGACCAAGATAAATGTTTTTGGAACTGATGGCTTCAAAACTGTATGGCGTCGCAAAGGTGAGGAATACAAAGAAAAATGCATGGTGCCTGCAGTGAAACATGGTGGTGGCAGTGTCCTTATGTGGGGCTGCATGAGTGCTGCTGGTGTCGGGGAGCTGCATTTCATTGATGGCATCATGAATTCACAAATGTACTGCTCTATACTGAAAGAGAAGATGCTATCATCACTCCGTGCCCTTGGTCGTCGTGCACTTTTCCAACATGACAATGATCCTAAAAACACATCTAAGGCCACTGTTGGATTTCTGAAGAAGAACAGGGTGAAAGTGATTCAGTGGCCAAGTATGTCTCCTGATCTGAACCCAATCGAACACCTATGGGGAATTCTGAAGAGACAAGTTGAGCATCACTCTCCATCCAGCATCCAATCTCTAAAAGAAGTCATTCTTGAAGAATGGAAAAAGATAGATCTGGCAAAATGTCGCCAACTTGTTCATTCCATGCCTAGAAGACTTGGTGCTGTCATTAAAAATCATGGAGGCCATACAAAGTACTAGATTTATTAGTTTTTGTTGTGGGGTGTACTCATTTTTGCAGGTTAGGCTGCCACCACTTTAAGACCTAATGCATGGATACAATATACTGATACATATCCGGTTTCTTTCCCATCAATTTATGTTCACTTAAAGGGATAGTCGACCTAAAATAAAAGTTCTGTTATCATTTACTCAACCTCATATTATTCCAAACCTGTTTGACTTACTTTCTTCTGTGAAATGCAAAATAATATATTTTGAAGAATGTTAGTAACTAAACTGCTTCCTTCCAATGACTTCCATTGTATGTACAAAAGAATACAATGCAAGTCAATGAGAACCGAAACTGTTTGTTTATCAGCTTTATTAATTTTTGGATAGACTATATCTTTAAAGACATTATTGACCATGTTTACATGAATATTCATCAAGACATTTTTTTTTCTTTCTGTAATCAACCACTTTCTGTCAGCGAAAGTATTGCATTGAGTTATTATCTCTTTTTAACATCAAGCATGATACACACTTTATTTTCTCATTCATGCATGCTTTTTAATCACTCTAACACATCAATACCTTTAAGCAGTCCGGCACTGCATGGATATATTTAGTTGTCACAATAAATATCTGCATACCACCCACAGATACTATTGACCAGCTGACCTTGGTTAGGAAAGACACCATATCTACTTTGATATGATGAATAATTAATAATAATATAAGTTTTCCAATTATTATTATTTTTTGTCTTAAACATGTGATCATGGTGAATGACAAGAACGCAGCACTAAAATATAGTGTGATTAGCCCATCCAATCATCTGAACCAATGCCGACCTGCCTCAGCATGCTGACTACATTCAATCTACTAACTTTGACCTTTGTAGACATCATTCTTCAATTTAGCCAATCACATTCAAATCCATAAACCAGCAGCCAAAAAGACACCACTTGAGATTCAGTCCATATCATACATCTTATATCAGCAGATTCTGCATTTCTCAGATCAGACACTAAAGAGGGTGACACGGGTGAACTGGGAATTCAACAGAGCATTTAACCACCTCTAAAGGGTCAACATTCATGAAGGTAGAGCTTTCTTTTCAAAGACATCACACCTAATTCAACTTCAAGATTTTTCATGCTCCTCTCTGACATTACATTTATTCAACCTTTAAAATATCACACAATGTTTGATTTTTTAAATCATTACTTACAATGTTTTGTTCTCTTTGATTTTAAAGGAAAATTGGCACCCAAAATCGAAAATTAATCAATATTTACCCACACATACAGTATGCAATTCCAAACCTTTATGTTTATTTTACAGTGAAACACAAAATTAGAAATAAAAAAAAATCTTTACAACATAATTTTCTTCTTCAGGTGTAGTTTCTCTTCAAATATAGGCAACATTTGATTAAATTAAACAAAAAGATATTCCAATTTGTGTGCACTTTCAAGGGGCAGTACAGAAGAAGAAGAAAACAGCTCAAAAGAATGAGACAGAATTTAATAAAAAGTTATAAGTTAGAGTAATCCACAGATTAGGGCCTTAGAGTCCAAACTCCTCGCAGACTTTTCCTTACGTTTATTAACAGGATAAATATGAGATTCGTTACAATTTTTAATAACTATTACTTAATTAATCCACATTCAAAATGGAATGTTAAATCCTAAAGCATTCCTCTTTCCGCCTATGTAGTTAGGTCAACACTTTCCTCGGCTGAAGGATTGTAACGACAGCTTGAGCCGAACAGGAAAAACCATTGAGAACAACACCAAATCTAGTAGATGTAATATCAGTCAAGAGTTAAGTAATAAAATGTGCAGATGAAATGGTTGAAAGCACAAATGAGGTCATTTTGAGGTCAGTTTGATGCTGGAATGTAAGTAGCACTGGGTTATGATCTATATGTAACACAATTAACATCCGTTTATTTTCAGTAATCTTTTTCATATGTTAATATGCAAATGATGGACTTCAAGGAAAATAAGCTTCACCCTTTACAACAAACAGCTCCATGTACTGATTAACAAACACTGAGACTCTGATAAAGGTGAAGAGTGTAATTTCTGTGCTAGCAGGATTATAAAAAAAACTATTTCCAAAATAGTTTCTAAAATCTTCCCAAACCAATGCCATTGATTCAGCCAATGACAGATTATTCAATACAAATAAATAAATAGAAATTGTACAAAAATACTTTTAATTTAATTTGGTTGAATTAAAATGCATCCTTCATCCATAACCATCATCAACATTTAACTTGAGATAACATACCTGAGCATCTGTGTTTAGCTCAATTTTTCCCTCGAAAGGCCCCCATGTGGTTCCTACAGGAAGCTGCTGGCGGCTGTGAATTCGTCGTTCTCCATCTTTGTTGAACAGGTCCAGCTCTCCTGTGAAAAAGAACAGGGCAGTCACTCAGTGTCACACAATAAAAGTTTCAAGCTGACTGCAAATATATTTAAGGCGAGTAAACAACAGCATCAAAATTGCTAAAAAATTTCCTCAATTTTTTATGCCTATATTATTTGTGATGAGCCTATACGCAGCAAGAAGTGGTTCAAAAAAGTTAATCAAAGTTGTCCTAAGACAAGAACGCTTTTTGGTTTTAGGATAACTTTGATGAAAGGGTTTGATTCACTTCAAATGTTGGCTAGTGCATATATATATATACTGTATATATATATTGTATAAATACTGTATACGAATTTGGACCAATGAGACTGAGAAAGAGAGCGGAAAAAATTGACATGAAAGAAATGGAAACTAATTTCTACAAAATTAATAAAAAAAATTATATATATAAATTCTGACATACAAAAAATACCTAACTAAAAACAAATTAACAAATAAAAAAAATAACAATAAAAATAAGATATTGGAAATAAATACTTAAATTATTCTCGTAGTCATATCTACAGACCAAAATATCAAATAAACGTGGGTTCTTTGGGTTCTTGGCTCTTATTCTAATGTAAACAAGTAAGCAGCAACATAGAATCCATCCAAAACAATAGCAGCAGGACATTTGCATAAAAAATAAAATAAATACAAATCTCACTACATTTATGAATAATCACATCAACAATTATTCTGCCAAATAATGTAGCTCATTACCATAACAGTAATATCGAAGGTATTTAACTACAGTAGAACAGAATTCGCTTCATGTGTGAAGATCACTGAGTTTCTGTTTTGAGGATCATAGCATGTTTTCCTACCTCTTCTATCGAGTGAGTGCAGTATTTGATACAGACTCCAGCAGCTGTTCTCAGAGCTGATGGCCATCAGATGGAGCGTGTCAAACCGCTGCGATGCTAACTCCTTTAGAAAGAGCGTCTTTCCCTCTCTGATAAAACCTCGCTGAGATGTTACAGGCTTACCGCCTGGCAGCGTGGGCTCTATTTCTGTTTTTCCAGGAAAGGGCCGAGGCCTCTTGTTAGTGGCGCGCTGAGCTCGGAGTTAATTAACCGTGTCACGGGATAGCACAGCTAGCCCCGCGAGTTCTCCGAGCGCCGCTATCTAATCAGTTAGATTTTGTGTGCTTTTTTAGGACAGTGATTAATCAAACAGTTATTATAATAGACTGCCTGTTCATGACTCTAGTCTCTCGAGGGCTAGGGGGCTCTTGTCACACGGATCTCAAGAGCAGACTTCCGGCGGGTTTTCATGGCGATGTTGAGAGCTTTTTGGGGCCGACCTGTGACTGAGGGAGATTTATCCCTCGGAGCTCAAGTGCAATCTGCTTTATCTTCCCGCCAGCGTCCTGTTCGGCTGTGTCACAGCACTCATAACAACAGCAGAGGTAGGGACTGAGAATCTATACCACTCTGAAAATATTTAAGTGAATTGTTTGCAAAGCTCGGATGTTTCTACTAAAATTCAATACACAAATGAGAATTACTGAAAGAGACCAGCTCTAAAATAAATATGTATAGCCCACACTCTTAAGAACAGAGGTTCTTTATTTCCATTTATGGCTCCATGAAGAACCTTTAACAGAATCGATCTATTGCAAAAAACTTTCTTTGTACACAAAGTAAAGGTTCCTTTTTGGCTTTAAATTGTAGTTCCATGAAGAACCGTAAAACATCAACGGAACCTTCCATTGTACAAAAGGTTATTTATAGTAAAAAGGGTTCTTCAGATGATTAAAATGTTCTTACAATGGTTCTTTTAAGAACTGTTCATAGACAAGTTCTTTTAAGATCCCAAATGTTTCTTCTATGGCATCACCTTTATTTTTAAGTGGAAAAAGGTTCTTTAGATGAATAAAATGTTCTTCACACTAAGAAAAAATGGTTCATCTATGGCATTTGGAACCTTTATTATTAAGAGTGTGGATTATTTGGTCGAGAGAATCTGATGAGAAATGTTTAAGTTCATGCTGAGATCTCTGACTTTTGGATAGACTATGGTATCTTTGGTTTGAGACAATCTCTTCTAAAATTCTAGAGAAGACACTCTCAGGAGAAACATCTGAGAAGCAGGAGACCACCATGTGTTCTCTTTCTGGAACAGAGACAATAAAGAGACATCATTTGTGATTTTGACTGCAGTCATTCAGTGTCTGCAACACTCTGAACACAACATAAAGGTGTTTCTGTAGTACAGCATGTTTCGTGACCTGTGCTAAATAAAATCTGGTTGTAGATGATCTTCAGCATGGTCTTTTGGGCTGGAAGCAGTACAATGCTGATTGAACTTTAAAATGACCTATTCAGCTGTGTTTCTCACTGCAGATATCAGCTGCGTCTCTGTGACACATAACACACCAGTCTGCTTGTATGGAAATTCCCCTGCGACTGAATAAACATATCAGTACCGCGATTATCAGACATTTGCTAAATATCACTAAAAAAGCATGACAGAGACTTCAGCAAGAGCAAATGAGAATTTAAAAAGATGATTTATTATAAAGATAACATTAGTAAACGTGATCTAACAATGAAAATTGTTCTAAAGCATGCACCAGACAAATCTAAAATCTAAAGTTCTATCTGTTAATATTAATTAATGGACCTGAGTTGACAAGAACTAATAATCAGTAGCTGTTTTTTTATTAAATAACCTAAAGATAAAAAATACTATAACAAATGCTCATTGTTTGTTAATGTTAATTAATGCATTAAACAACATTACCTAATAGGACCTTATTGTAAAGTGTTACACAAAGTACCACAGTATTACCAAGACATATTGAAAATGTATTATGGTAATATTATGATTTGTACTAATATGATCTTTGATAGAAAAAAAAAAGTTTTTAGGGATGCACCGTGTTAAAATTATGATCACAAGCAATAAATGACAGATAATGAAAGAGAAAAAATAATAATTTGCCCATAAAATGAATTTAGATTAGGCATCACATCATTATATTACGCAGTTTGAAAAATAGCCAATATTGACAGATGCCAATGTACTGTATATAAATACATGATGGCATTTCACAAAATGGTTATTTAGGTTGCATAATTTTTTACAATATAGTGACTTATACTTCAGCACATGCCTTAAAGCAAAACTATCTAGCAAAAAATGTATATTTGATTAATAACTATTAACTACAGACAAACAGATCAATCATATTGATTATCAGTTATCAGTATTAGCCTCTAAGCATTATTCACTGAACCACATTGCTAATAAAGAACAAGGTAAATGAACACTGCAGTCATTCAGTCCTATGGTAAATATCAAAATACCATGGTATATCCAGAGTACTTGCAATACTGCATGTGAATATACTGTATGTTAGAAGAATGATTTTCCTCATTTCCTGTTCCAGCACTAATGCCTTCATTTGGCCGTTATGGAGCTCAGCAGAGATAGTGGGAGAATTTGGGAGGCGGGGGGTCTCTCTGAAGCCTGTCGCATTCCCGCCAGCCTGTTGGAAGGTGGGGAACCTCATTAAAGGGAAATAATTAAGCGCTGTAGCGCAGCTGGTCCACATCACAGGCAGGCTAAATCTATGCTAGCCCACCACCGCATGATGTGCTCTGTTCCTACTCTGATAAGACCTCGTGGCCTTTCGCCATGATCGCACAAGTTTCTCTTTAGCCCGGTTTGACACTTTCGCTGAAGTCTTCCGTGCATCCCATGCTGGGGTGAATGAGGAAGGCGTGTGGCACAAGGACATCTGAAGTTCTAACGCTGGTTAAGTACAAACGTGCCAGTCGTCCACCGAGCGTTCCAAGCCACGTCTCGTAACTTCACGTCCCAGCTGGTTCGTCCCAGCTGTTACCGATACGACACGAGCCCGAGAGGCAAGACGACGACATACGGCTCTGTGTGCATAATGAGCCAGCCTGCCACCGTCGCCTTGTTTGCCACAAGCGCTTAGATGTTGACTCGCCATAGATTACGAGATCAAGATGTACAGTCGCAGATTATCCGCTTGGATCTGGCACGGATGCCGATGAATGCTGGCTTTACCACTCCATTACTGACATGCATGTACTTTTTATGTAGATTTGTCATGAGTCAAACATACAGTAAAAAAAATGTAATACGCAAATTTAGATTTTAGAGCATGATGTACAAAGTGAAAGAGGATAGCTCATAGCAGAGCTCATGAAGTTCATGGAATATAGTTAATATTTCATAAACTGGTTTAAATTTTATTTCATTATTATTTAGTTATGTAATTAGAACCGAAAACCAATTTTGTATCGAAAAGAGTCAACAAAAACGTTGTCAAAACCAGGAAATAGTTGTATGGTTCTTTATTTTATTGTTTATAATACATAAGCTGATTTATATTCAGTATTTTATTACATTATTATTTAATTTTAGACATCAAGTGTCAATCCAAAATTGGTACCAAAAAAGTCAACACAAATATTGTTAAACCAAGCTGGAATATTTAGATTTTTATGGTCGTTTATTTTATTGTTTACATTTTAATAAGCTGGCTTACAGCACATTTTAAGGATATCAAGTGCCACTCAAAAATTGGAACCAAAAAACTATTTTGTACCAAAAAAATGGTTCAACAAAATGTTGTCAAACCCAGGAAAGATTTGTATGGTTCTTTACTTTATTTTTCATAATACATAAGCTAGTTTATATTTAGGAATGTTATTTTATTACTATTTCATTTTAGTAATCAAGTGTCATTCCAAAATGACTTCCAGAATGGAAATAAAATGAAATGAAATAAAACTAAATTAAACTCAACATGAATTTACAGGTTTAGTTTTTTTTAATGGTTGTCAACTTTGCAGTCCTAACTATACATGATCATATAGTTACCTTGGATTTTTTTAGATGTTAGCAGAACAGACTTTTTTTGAAAATTATGATATATCACATTATTTTGAATAATAAGTATAAAATATTCAAGCATAATTATAACCTAAGATGGTTTGCTGGCCTTACCTGTTGCCCTAGTCTGGTTAGGTTGGTATGTATTCTGGTTTTAGAGGATTACAAACCAGCTGGTCAACCAGCTAAACCAGGCTGGGAGACCTGCTGGACCTGTTTAAACCAGCCAAGACCATCAAGACCAGCTTAGTTTAATCTGTGCAGGATAGTTGCATTTTACTACAAGCATTTAACATTGATTTTCCCTGTGAGGCCTTTATCAGAATAAACTGAGGCTAGTTTTTAGGTCAAAACCCATCAGCTGAGTATCACTGAAACAGAAACTGCAAGATCAGTTTAGTAGTGGTAATGAAGCGTCCTCAGCAGAGTTCATGGGTCGAAACACCCAAATGCTCTCTCATCAACCAGCGCTGAAATGCCACCATCTTGGCACGGAGGAGCTGTTGATATGAATGAAGAGAACTCCATCCCCCCGTCCCTCCACTCCTCCCAAGATAAGATCATCTGTCGCTCTTCTCCGGGGTCCACTCCCCCTCACCAAAGATCCCTGGCAGAACCATGAATGTCCCTATTGTGTGCACAGATCTTCCTCTGATAGCCCCAAAAAGATGCTGCACGCGGCAACTGTTTTTGTTTCCTCCCGTGACGGAGGGACGATGGGGGATGGAGGGTGTCGCGTCTCCCACCTCTAAAATACAGAAAAAAATAGACGAAAACATACGTTTTTAGGAACCAACAAGTATAACGCCACAGCACGGGAAGAGAAAGAACAGCCTTTGGTGCAGAAATTGCATGCTATACCTTTAATAGCATTTTACCCCAAAGCACTTGTTTTTAATCGTCATCCTCACACATTCACACTTCAGAGATGATCTAGATCAGATCAAGATGGATGTTTTAAAAAAGGTCATGAATTTGTCGTTTTCCAAAGTACAGATGCCCATCAGTCATGTATGACAATGCAGGAGTCACATATCAAGATGTACAGCAGCTCATGAAGTAAATGAACATACTGTGAGGGGCACGTGGAGAGAAATGGAGAGCTCTGTATCACTCCACAAAAGGTGCAGGAGCTCTGAAGGAGATATGTGATCTGAAATTTTACAGCTGAAGGAGAAATGTCAGAGCGCTTCGATAAGAGAGCGATGAACTTTCCTCCACCCCCCTCCAAACCCCCATTATCAGCTCGAAGAGAAGCAAATGCATCATTTTTATCCCACGGCTTTACCATTATCTCCTCGGCAGACACTTGTTTTAAAACACACGAGGACCTTTTTACCTCGCTCACTCTTTCTCTCTCTCTCTCTCTCTCTCTCTCTCTCTCTCTTAATAAACTAACCTCTTACTACAAGAGACTGGAATTTTGGAGTATTCTGAGAACATGCATCATTTATGCAAGATGATACAGTCTGTCTTACACTTATATAAAAAAAGTAATGTGTATTTATAATGGTGCAGTGATGGAGTCAAAAGGTCATTCAAAAGTTTGGGGACAGTAAGATTTCAGAAAAAAATTATCTATACTTTTATTCAGCAAGAATGCATTAAATGTATCAGAAGCGACAACAAAGACATTTATAATGCCACAAAATATTTCTATTTAAAAGAATCATAAATAAAAACTGTATCCACAATAACATTAAGCAGTATAATTGTTTCCAACATTATTAAATGTTTCTTGAACACAAATCAGCATATTAGAATGATTTCTGAAGGATCATGTGACACTGAAACTCGAGTAATGATGCTAAAAATACAGCTTTGCACCACAGGAATAAATTATACTATAAAATAAATTAATATAGAAAACATTTTTTATACATTTTAAATTCTCAGTATTTTTTATCAAATAAATGCAGTCTTGGTGAGCTTCTTTCAAAATGTAAAAGAAAAATCTTACTGAACCCAAGTGTTTTCAAACAATCAATAAATAAATTAATAAACAAATTAATAAATCAACCAATCAATCAATCAGCCAATTAACCAATCAACCAATTAAACTACAAAATACAGTTTAATGGATGGTAATAAATATTTATCACCAGATTTGTTTTTCTCATTTTACTAATAAATGTGACAAGTAGAGTTTTGACCCTGTTAAATATCACGGTACTGTACTGAACTATTATTGTTAAATTCCATAGAATTTACACAGTGCTTCACAGAATGCCATGGCACTACTATAGTACAAAAAGTATTAGTAAAACATCTATGACAATATAATGTAATGAAATATATTAATTATTTATTTGTTTTTGTAAAAAATAAATATTGACTCTGAATATATGGCTGCTTTTCAACGATCACCAATGAAGAAAGATGCATTTAGAGTCAAATTCTGTAGTAACCATATCTCCCAGCAGGAACTAACCAGTTAAACCTTGATCGTCCAGTTTCCTCCAGCTCATTTCAATCAAAACCTGAGCAAAGTCATTCCGACAACAATCTCCAAAGCTTCTTTCCCCTCTGTCACTCTGAATGATAGGACACAAAAGATTAGACGTAGACTTGAGGAAGATGCCCTATCTGAATCTAGAGGAGACTTTCTCCCGCCAACAAATTTGATAGTCTGCGATGTGTTACAAATCTCAGTGCTCATGTGGGATATAATTCCTCTTTCTCCTGTCAGCACGGACTGACTAATGGTGCCAGCGATCACTGGAATACTTTGAATTATGGGAATGCTGCTTTCAGCTGCGTTCTCGATGACCTGAAGGAGAACGTTCGGATGAATTTCCCTTCCACAAGACGACAAATAAACGCCCGCTTATCTGCGGGTGTGTTAATAACTACCGAGCTTCCGGGTCACACAACAGCTCACGTCTCTCCTACACGTTTGTTTTTCCTCTGCATTTGCAGGTGCTGTTTTTCTCCAGTGGCTCGAGCGGGTCATTAGCTCTATCCGCAGCCGCCCCTCCAGTCAATTACCACATTTCAAACTTTCCTCCAGCACAAATCCGGCCGCTCCTGCCTGCCTGACCCAGTTGTCTTTTGTGAGGAGGTCTTAGCTCCAGCAGTTTGACAGTCAACAGATAAGATGGATTACGTTTTTTTTCCCTCTCTACCCTTCTCTCTCTCTCATCCAGTTTTGATATAAACGGCGTGAAAGCAGGTTAAATCAGTCAGTTTCAGGAGGAGTTTTTAAATGGCTGGAGATAGAGGGTGATAGAAGGCCTAAACCTGACACCGGGGCGTAGAAGGTCACGGCCGCGCTGTTTAATAACTAACAAACTCCTGATGAAGGAGAAGTCAAGAGGAGAAACTTCATGACTCTGAAAACAAAATATGTGTTTTTCATTTAACATCTTTATCCTTGTTACCTTGGGAATCAAACCTATGACCTTTGTGCTTGTAGCACTACAGGAAGTCTTGTGTTTGAATCATTTCAGACGGTAATATAGTAACTCCTACATAATTAATGTTGGTGCTAAAGTTTTTTGGCAAGAATATAATATTTAAAAGAATCTGCCATCTGTAAAATATGGAGAATTATAGATTTGGAGGGAAACTGCATATGCTTTTACTCAGGGGATATTTCTCATATTAGGTTTAATGTTATGTTTGTAAAAACCACAACGGTCTGGCTACAAAAAGATGTCCTCTGAACATTGATAAAAAAATTACGTTTTCTCCCTACACAAGTTGTCACAAAACTCCAACAACAGCATTTTACATTGTTTACTGGTTCACCCAAAAGAAAACACAAATCTTTGTCTATAAAAAAAGGTTTTTATAATTGGATTTTTGTCTCAAAATCTTATAATGGCATTGTGACAACTAGCCCCGGTGTCCCTTACATGTAGAAGCATTTGCTTTTTGAGCATTTTTGCAGCCCAGGGATTTGAGTTTTAATTTACTATCATTGATATAACAATTAGGTTTTTGCTGATATTTTGAATTAGATTTAATTAAAAAAAAAAAAAAATTTGTTTTGCTTGATTTCACTTAATGTTTTTATTTAATTTCAGTAATTTTGTTGTTATTTTTTTAATTTAAATTATAAAAAAAAAATATATCGTCTAGGTTACGTACGTAACCCCCGTTCCCTGATGGAGGGAACGGAGACGTTATGTCGTGACGACATAGGGGATTTACTTGGAAGCCCCGAACATCTCTGACTAAGAGAAAACGCCAATGAAATTGGCTAGTGGATTTTGCATACCTGAGCCACTCCCCGTGCATACGGGTATAAAAGGGCGACAGGTGCATCCACTCATTAGGTTTTACGCTGAGGAGCCGAGACGAGTCCCTGGCAACCAGCGATGGTTCAAGATTGTGGCATGGGGACATAACGTCTCCGTTCCCTCCATCAGGGAACGGGGGTTACGTACGTAACCTAGACGTTCCCTATCTGTCGGTCACTACGAGTTATGTCGTGACGACATAGGGGTCCTATGGAAAGCGCCACAAGCTGAACCCCGTCACAACCTTGTGGCATGCAGATGTTGACAAGCGAGTGCGTGACAGACAAATGCCATGCAAGAGGTTGCAACCTTCCTACCGCTCCAGTGCAAATTCGCTAACCTTGGTGCCCACCGGGACCACTGAGTACATCACTGCTGGAGATAGCCAAGCCGCTCTTCCTTTCCCCACGGAATCGGAAGGGATTTCGACCTTCAGTGAAAGACAGCTTCAGGTCTTTCCTATTTGTTGTTTACAGCTTGTCGTAACGGCAGGGAAGCGAGCCTTCCAGAGAAGGGCGCTACGGAGGCCACATCCTGCCCGAAGGGAGGTAACATGTGGAGACACTGATATGGACTGGCCCAGGCTTGGGGCAGTACTACATACGACTGGACTCTGGGGCAGATCCTACCTAGGAGTAGGGAGGAGGGCTGCCAGCAGAACCTGACAGAAGCTCTGTCACAGGGAAGACACGGGTTTACCGTGAGGGAAACCTTACCGTGGAAGAATACACATATGGGATTACCCGAAGGGGAATCAGGCCATACGGCCACCTAGCCCAGTACAGGGGCTGACCGGAGACCCAGGCGAGCTAACACCAGTACTGGGCCTGGCGTCAGACTGCTCCGCCCAGTCTGACTGCCGGGGGTGCTTGGAGGATTCCACCAGGGTTCACCGTCCGGGGAACTGAACTGGGGGAGAAAAAGGCGCTCGTATCCCCGGGTGAGGGGGAATGGCGCAGCAAGCGTGACACCGGCCAGTTCTTCCCGCCAATTACTTACCCAACACACGGGAAGAAACTGGCTCAACGCGGAGATTGTAGAATCTTGCGAAGGTGTTCGGTGTCGCCCAGCCCGCAGCTCTGCAGATGTCTGCCAAAGAGGCGCCGTGCGCCAACGCATGGGAGGAGGCAACACTCCTGGTGGAGTGAGCCCTCACCCCCAGGGGGCACGGCTCGCCTTGCGACTGGTACGCCAAGGCGACGGCCTCCACTATCCAGTGGGCCAACCTCTGTTTGGAGACAGCCTTCCCTTTCTGCTGCCCTCCGTGGCAGACAAAGAGCTGCTCGGAGCTTCTGATGCTCCGGGTGCGGGTCACGTATATGCGCAATGCTCTTACGGGACACAGCAACGCTAAGGCTGGATCTGCCTCCTCCGAGGGCAGTGCTTGCAGGTTCACCACCTGATCGCGGAAGGGCGTGGTGGGAACCTTGGGCACGTATCCAGGCCGGGGTCTCAAGACAACGTGAGAGTAGACCGGCCCGAACACAAGGCACTCTTCGCTTACCGAAAACGCCTGGAGGTCCCCGACCCGTTTGATGGAAGTGAGCGCGGTCAGGAGCGCTGTCTTAAGAGACAGGAACTTCAGCTCGACTGAGTCCAGCGGCTCAAAGGGGCCCCTCTGAAGTCCAGCCAGGACGATAGAGAGGTCCCAAGAGGGCACAAGGGGAGGCCTGGAGGGATTCATCCTCCTGGCCCCCTTCAGGAACCTCACGATGAGATCATGCTTTCCCAGGGACCGGCCGTCCACTGCATCGTGGTGAGCCGCAATAGCGGCTACATACACTTTCAAGGTGGAGGGTGACAGCCTACGCTCCAACCTTTCTTGCAGGAAAGAAAGCACTACTCCGATCGTGCATCTTCGGGGGTCTTCTCGGCGAGAAGAACACCAGGTCGCGAACAGACTCCATTTCAGTGCGTAGGTTTGCCTTGTTGAAGGAGCTCTAGCCTGAATGATGGTCTCTACCACCGCCGGTGGTAGACCAGTCAAGTCTGCCGCGTCCCGTCCAGGAGCCACACATGGAGGTTCCATAGATCTGGACGCGGGTGCCATATGGTGCCGAGCCCCTGAGAAAGGAGGTCCTTCCTCAGAGGAATGCGCCAGGGAGGTGCTGTCGCGAGGGAAATGAGTTCGGGAAACCAGGTCCGGGTGGGCCAATGGGGCGCAACCAGCAGGACCTGCTCCTCGTCCTCCCTGAGCTTGCACAATGTCTGTGCGAGTAGGCTCACTGGGGGAAACGCATACTTGCGTAAGGCCCGAGGCCAGCTGTGTGCCAGTGCGTCTGTGCCGAGGGGGCCCTCGGTCAGGGAGAAGTACAGCTGGCAGTGGGAGGACTCGGGGGAGGCAAACAGGTCTACCTGAGCTTCCCCGAATCGACTCCAGATCAGCCGGATCGTCTCGGGATGGACGTCCCGGACTGAGAGCGAGAGCGCGTCGGCCGCACGATTGAGCTGCCCCGGGATGTGAACAGCACGCAGTGACTTGAACTGCGTGTGACTCCAGAGGAGGAGATGGCGGGCGAGCTGTGACATGCGGTGTGATCGTATACCCCCCAGCCGGTTGATATACGAGACCGCCGCAGTGTTGTCCGTGCGGACTAGCACGTGCTTGCCCAACAGCAGTGGCCGGAACTGCCGCAAGGCTAAATGCACTGCCCACAGCTCCAGGCAGTTGATGTGCCAAAGCAGTCGGGGCCCTGTCCAGAGCCCCGAGGCTGCCTGCCCGTTGCATGTAGCGCCCCAGCCCGTGCTGGAGGCATCCGTTGTGACAACAGTATGCCGGGACACTTGTTCTAGGGGCACCCCGGCCCGTAGAAAGGCAAGGTCTGTCCAGGGGCTGAGGGAGCGGCGACACTGCTGGGAGATACCTACTCGCAGTGTACCGCGGCGCCATGCCCACCTCGGGACCCGGGAGTGTAGCCAGTGCTGAAGTGGTCTCATATGAAGCAATCCGAGCGGCGTGACTGCAGCTGCGGATGCCATATGCCCCAGGAGCCTCTGAAACTGTTTCAGTGGTACCACATTCCTGCCTCTGAAGGAACTCAGGCAGTTCAGCACTGCTTGGGCACGTTCCTCCGTGAGGCGTGCCGTCATACTCACCGAGTCTAACTCCACACCGAGAAAAGAGATTCTCTGCACAGGGGAGAGCTTGCTCTTTTCCCAGTTGACCCGAAGCCCCAACTGGCTGAGGTGCCGGAGCACCAAGTCCCTGTGATCGCCCAACTGCTCTCTGAATTGGGCTAGGATAAGCCAATCGTCGAGGTAGTTGAGGATCCTGACGCCCACTTCCCGTAACGGGGTAAGGGCGCCCTCTACAACCTTCGTGAACACACGGGGAGACAGGGAGAGCCCGAAGGGGAGGACCCTGTACTGCCATGCCCGACCTTCGAACGCAAACCGTAGAAACGGTCTGTGTCGCGGAAGGATCGAAACGTGAAAGTAAGCGTCCTTCAGGTCGATCGCTGCAAACCAATCCTGGGGCTGAATGCATTTGATCATGCGCCTGTGCGTCAGCATCTTGAACGGGAGCTTGTGCAAAGCCCGGTTCAAGACTCGCAGATCCAGGATTGGCCGAAGGCCACCACCTTTCTTGGGTACGATGAAGTAAGGGCTGTAAAACCCCTGCCTCATCTCGGCTGGAGGGACCAGCTCGATTGCATCCTTTGCCAGGAGGACAGCAATCTCCTCGCGCAAGACAGGGGCGTTCCGGACTGCCACCGACGTCTCGAGAACGCCGTTGAACTTGGGAGGTCGCCTGGCGAACTGAATCGCGTAGCCGAGTCGAATTGTGCGCGTGAGCCAGCGAGACAGGCTGGGCAGCATGAGCCACGCCTCCAGTCGCTGTGCAAGCGGCTCCAACGGCACAATCGACGTACCTGTGGTAGTGCAGCGAAAGGGAGTAGGGGTGGATGGCACAGAAGGCGGTGCGTTCTGAGGCATCCTCACCAAACTCCCTGGGTCCCGAACGGGACTGGCCAGAGGTGTGTGGGGAGGAATGTCGTCCCCGAACCGTACTCTCTTGGCTACTGGCAAAATGGGTCGTGGGCGAGAGTGAGGAGGCAGGGCGTCGCACACTGTCGTCCCATGGACCTGAGAACCCGGAGGAAATGGAAATTGCTCTTTCTTTGAGAAGGTGGGTACCGCTGGCCCTTGGACCAGCTGCGGAACAGAAACAAAACGAAACAGAAGATTCTCCTCCCGGCCCTCCACCGGGGGAAGGAGCGGCGCTGTTCTCGCCATCTCCTGAGAAAGAGCAAACTCCAACATCTCCGGGTTGCCCGCGTCAGGGCCGCTTCGTCGATTTCCTGGACGACTTGGGGCCTGGCTGGGACGCGGGGGGCGCCGCTCTCCTGCGAGAGGCTCGACGCACCGGCCTATGTGTCGATTCGGCCTGGGGCGGAGCAGCACTGGAGGACGCAGGAGGGCGCCCACGGCGACGGGCAGACTGAGGCCTGGCCCCGGGGGCAGCGGTGGATGGTGCCTCACGCCGGGGCAGGATGTGCTGGATCGCCTCGGTCTGCTGCTGTACCGCCGAGAACTGCTGGGCGAAGCCCTCGACGGTGTCGCCGAACAGCCCTCCCTGGGAGATGGGGGCGTCGAGAAAGCGTGCTTTGTCGACGTCCTTCATCTCTGCCAGGTTGAGCCAGAGATGGCGCTCCTGGACCACCATGGTGGACATCGCCTTCCCGAGGGACCACGCCGTGACTTTCGTCGCTCGTAGAGCGAGGTCAGTCGCCGTGCGCAGCTCCTGCATCAACCCCGGGTCGGTACTACCCTCGTGCACCTGTTTGAGCGCCTTGGCTTGGTGAACCTGCAGGATAGCCATGGCGTGCAGGGCGGAGGCTGCCTGGCCCGCAGCACTGTAAGCTTTGGCCACGAGAGCGGCTGTCAGCTTACAGGCCTTGGACGGGAGACGCGGACGGTTCCTCCAAGTGGCGGCGTTTCGTGGGCACAAGTGCACCGCGACCGCTCTCTCCACCTGGGGAATGCCCGCGTACCCCCTGGCCACTCCGCCGTCGAGGGTAGTGAGGACGGAGGAGGCGGACGAGCGGCTTCTGGCCGTGAAAGGGGCCATCCACGAACTCGTCAGCTCCTCATGCACCTCCGGGAAGAAAGGCACCGGGGCAGGGCGCGGTTGTGAGCCGCGCCCCGCTCCGAGAAACCAATCGTTCAGCCGTGAGGGCTCGGGACTGGGCGGTCTGTTGACCTCCAGCCCGATGCTCACGGCTGCCCGGGCAAGCATGGCCGTCAGCTCTGGGTCCGGTGCGGCGGTGGCGACAACACCCGAGGGGGGCAGCCCCACCGCACCTTCATCCTCAGAGGACGTGAACCCATCCCCCGATGCTGCGATCGACATCCTATCTACAGATGGCGCACCGAATGAAATGCTGGGCGTCCCGTGGGACAGACCAGCGAAATCACCCGGGAACCGGACGGGATGTTCGCTGCGTGAGGAGTAAGAGGTCCGTGGGGGCGTGCCCGGCGGAGAGGCTCTTACTGTAACCCTCAGATCTCCCAGAGCGTCAGCCGGCGATCCTCTGCTCGAGCCAGAGAGATCAGCACGGGTGGCGGCAGAGGGTGCCAATCCTTTCATAAAGGAAAGGCGAGATCGCAGCGAAATCATGCTCATACGCCCACAACAGACGCATGAGTCATCCACGAACGCAGCTTCAGCGTGTCGGCGGCCCAGACACTGAAGACAACGATCGTGTCCGTCATCCGCAGACAGAAAACGACCGCAACCAGAAGGACACGGACGAAACGGCATCTTGAAAAAGACGCGATCGTCCGTGATTTGCTCTTTTAGAATTTGCTCTCTCAGTTGAAGTGCCCAGGGGAATCGCTGATGAGAGGGACTCCGCTGATCGCACCGTTACGCCAACCGGGAACAAAACAAAGATGAACGGCTTTGTGGAGATCAGCACTCTTCTCATCCACTCGGCTCCGAAGCAAAAATCTAATGAGTGGATGCACCTGTCGCCCTTTTATACCCGTATGCACGGGGAGTGGCTCAGGTATGCAAAATCCACTAGCCAATTTCATTGGCGTTTTCTCTTAGTCAGAGATGTTCGGGGCTTCCAAGTAAATCCCCTATGTCGTCACGACATAACTCGTAGTGACCGACAGATAGGGAAATACAGTTTTAATACATTTTATTTAATAGTTTTAGTTATTTCAGTTCTTCAAATTAAATTAAACGGAAATGAGAAGTGCTTATAAAATAAGAAAGTTGTTTTAAATGTTTTAGTTAACAGTAATATTCCTGTTGTGCTGTGATAAATGATTTTTTAAAAGTATTCCATGTATTTCTATATTACTCTGAGGCCATTAAACTGCATGTATAATTATAAAAGAATGATCAAAATCCTGTTTAAAGTACTTTAAAGACCGAGTATATCACATCACAATGCATGTCAACTTCCTAAACGAGCTTCATATTTACTGCTTTAAGGAATACATTGCAAACATGCACGCTTCTTGAGAATCGAACCCATGACCTAGGTGATGCTTTAACCTATAGTCACGTTTTCTAATAGTGTTCCTGAAGCTCAACTGGTAGAATGTGGTAAAAGCAATATGAAGGTCTAAGTCCTAGAACGTTTTAACACAATTCCATGATCAACCAGCTGCTGAACATTTATAGATCACTTGTCAAAAACGTGTAAAACAAGTTAGTGAGCGACGCATTAAGGACACGTTCATTCTGAGTTTGTGTGTGTGTGTCGGTGACAGGGGAAAGTAATCCTATACACAGGCTGCTATTGTGAAATGAGAAGCTAGCCTCCTCGGCTGGCAGAGAGCAGATGCACCTCTCTTCCCCTATCCTAATCTGGAAAGGACTTAAAGGAGTCTTATCTCCGGGCTCTCCTGCTTCATTTCATGCTTGATTTACTTTAATTTGTCTGATAGGGCACGAGGATTTGGAAATGGCCCATCTTTCGCTGGAAAATGTTCTGATTTTTCTCCGGCATTGTTATGTGGCGGTTTTTGACTCTGGTTTCTCTCTCTCCGTCTTTCTCTGCTTCTATTTCTCTCTTTTTTCTCCCTCTCTCTCCCTCTGTCTGTCTTCCTGGAGAACAGATCTCGCTCCTGTGCAACATTCTGTTTGAGTGCATTTAGATTCAAGCTAACACAGCAGAAACGAAGTGTTTGTGTGTGTGATTTTACCAGCTCCAGTGTAGGTCTGTTTGCCTTTCAGATTGGCAGAGAGCGACGCCGGAGGACAGAGGAGCAGCCGAGTGCTTCAAACCACAGAGATCTTGTGTTTAAGGTATAGAGGGTGAGACTCGCCCTCGTCTCGCCCACAAGTGTGTGAGCTGATAAAGTCAGAGAAGAAGAGAGCTGCCGGCCCACACACGCCTGAACCTCTGCAGCTGGAGTTGCAGCCCCGGTACAGCTCTGTCTGTCTGAACCTCCGGCTCTGTAATACCTGGAGGAATCTATCCGGTAGCATTTCCATTCCTTTCAATGGCAGATGTTTGGCTGGCACAGGACCCTGTGGATGCGCACTATTTGAAATCTGCCATCTTTGCTCACGGGCGCTCAGTTCTGCTGGCAGAACCAATTTGAGCCAATCACCTGAGCCATGAAAATGAAGTCGTGACAAGTCCATTTCACGCTTTTAAGAGTCTTCTAAAAATTATGATAATAATCAGGCACTGGTACAACACTAATAATTAATCATTTAAAACAATTCTGAATTTTAAAACAAAAAAACAAGCTGATTTTTGTCTTTTACAATTTTGTCATAATATTAATTATGATAATTTTAGGGGTCAAATAAATTATTTTTTTTTTTATTACAATAAACATATGATGAACAATAAAAAATAAATAAATATAAAATAACTGAATTATGTTACAGACTTACTGGATAACTAAATGCTTAGAGATAATACTCATAAGTTAATTTCTTAAAATTATCGCATTTATTAATTTTATTATATTGAAATTATAAATATTTATATATAATAAATTAATTTAGTTTTATATATATACAAATATTAAATTAAGATATATTTGTATTTTTATATACATTAGTTATTATAATTTTTTTAGGAGTTAGCATTTGTGACGTATTAATTATTAAAATAAAAAATAAAATAATTAAAATGACATTATATCCTGTTGCTGATATACCAAACTACCAACCACTGCCGATGCAGAAAACCCTCCCAAAATATCAACATGTCATCTGTAGGAATTAACATAATTCTGATAGAAGCATATTGATAGACAAATGAAACATAACTGAGAACTCTATACATGAACCTCTATACATCTAAATACAGTTTTCCTCTGTGCTGAACTCTACAAAAATCATCACAATCAGACGACTCTCTCCGACCACAAATAAATTCATCTTCAGTCAAGAACCTTTACAAAAGATGAGCTACCATGACAACACACTCATTCTCTCCCTCTCTCCAAACACACACATTCACGAAGACGATATGGAAAAGAGGACAGACATTGAAATTCTTATCACAAGCTGAATTTATTTGACTCTGGCTCTGTGTGCGGTGATAAACAGAGTGATGATCCAGTCACACATCTTTATCCATGCTTTGCTTTAATTAACTTTTTTGTTGAAAAGATGATTAATATGCCAATGAAAATTGCATAACTGAATACCACAACACACATACAAGAAACTATAAGTTTCATGTGGAATTCTATGTAACAAAATAATATTAACACAACTACAGCAGTAATAATAATTACTATTGTTATTATTTGTTGTTGTTGCTGAGATGATGTCATAAAGCTTTCCATGACTGTACTGGTAGAAGTGGAGGTATTTTGGGGTTTGTGGAAGAATAGCGAATGTGCATTTAGCTTTTTCTGCTCCTCCCCTAAATAAGAGGGGTGTTTGCTTTGATATGGATGCCTCTCTGTTTGCCCTCCTTCTCTTGCTTGTGTTCCGCCCATATTCCATGTAGCTGTCAACAGGTCTGCCTAAGCTTTGGATCGGAACATTCTGAATGCATGTATACGTCATGCAGTCTCTAATTAACTGTCAGATTGGATTTTATAATGCTTTATGATATATATAAAGAATAATTAAATAGTTGTAATAAATGAAGACAGATTTGCTTCTAGAAAAAGATTACATTACTGAATTAGGGACTGCTCATATCTCTATACATATCTCTGGAATCATTTTGATTTATATACACATTACTTTTCAAAGTTTGGGTTCAGTAAACATATTTTTATTTTTTTAATCCCTTTATTCAGCATTTGTTTTAAATTTAATAAAATTATCAAATTGACAGTAAAGACATTTATAATATCACAAAAAAAAAAATCCAATATTTTTTTTTTCATAACATTACTATTTTTGATCAAATAAATCAAGCCTTGATGCAAGAGACTTCTTTCAAAAATATTACAAAATCTCAACAAACTAAATGTTTAAATACTAGTGTATATAATACATTTATACTAAAGGCTTTCTGTTGTTATTAATATTTAACAATATTAAAAATAAATAAAAGTCACTCATGAACCATAGCTTTAATGCGTATCTCTCATAGTATCATTAGCTTTTAGATTTCTGTTGCAGAGATAACTATAGACAAATAAAGAGTGATATGATGAAAATAAAGAAACATGTCTGTTAAGATTCACATTCCACAAAACAAAAAAACTATTACTTCCCAGCACACAACAGAGGTCTATGTTATGATCTGAACGGTGAAACACAAACATCTTAGTTTGATAATAAAGAGTGCAGCATTATTCTAGCTTGTTCTCTACATCAGTTCATTTTCAGATTGATTCCATTGCTAACAAGCATGAAGTCATTGCTCTTAAACCTCTTAACATCTCGGATCAGTGGAGAAATTTGCATCTGGAGACATTAAGACTTCTAGCTTTGAGTGCAAGCTAATATCTGCTTGAGTATATCATCAGCACAAGAATCAGCCACTGTTTGTGTGGCAGTAAATTACAAGATTTTAGCTCCTCCCTCCCCAGTAAACACAAAACCTAGCTCCACAAATGGGCATTCATGAGTGGGTCCTCACTGCAGAACACAAGATCCAGGGGCACAGTTGGATCTAGATCTAACTCCTCCCACCTTACATAGACCTAAACCTACTCGTCTCCACCCCCTGATCCCTAAACCTACCCATCTCCATCCCTAAAACTACCAATCTCCACCCCCTAGATGTGGATCCAACCCCGCTCCCTGGATCTTTGTTCTGCAGTGAGGGGCTACTGATTCATGCATCAAGTTGTATTAGTTCAGTTGCCAAACATCACCGGAAATCAGATCCACCTTATTTAGTCCTTTTTTCGACCCACCTCGTCTACATAACCCGGCTCATTCAGTACCAAATTCTACTGTACTGCATTGTCACGACAATCTGATTTTGCACAATACCACTTATCTGTGCGAGACTAGCAGAGAAAGCCTGCGGTAAGATGGCTGAGAGCAGAGAACGAGACACCCTCGCTCGGAAAATGAGCGGCAGCCAGGCATGTCAAAATTTCTTGATTACATGGGAAATAAACAACTCCGACTGAAAGCTTCTGCTCAAACTTAGTGCTTTGCATACATTAAATTCCGGTCTGTCTATAAGTCGTCTTAAAACGCTTAGGTATCAGCGCGAGCGCCTCTGACAACGCTCCCTCACGAGTTCGTCTGCGCCGTTATCAGACCTCTCAAATGGATCTCCAGCTCCAGTGACAAAAGCCAGACGGAGCTCTCCTAAAGGATACATCTTTTTATCCATGCGCTTCCTCGCCAATCCACATGTGTGAGCGCCGCTACGGCCCGAGCAAGAGTTTACCAATCTTTGCTTTCCAAGACTCTCTCTCTCTCTCTCTCTCTCTCTCTTTCCCTATTTCCTCTCTGTGTTAAAGGCTTGAGGGGTTCAATCAATGCTGCTTTGATCTCGGCTGGAACTATAATTATTTAACATTGTTACAAGGATTTCTCTAATCCATTCTACCATTAAATCCCTTTTAGACCCTCATCTTCAGGAGCCTAATCTGCATCTGGGCCCCCTCCCTCCCCTCGGACGGCACTGTGACTTAACAGACTTCGGTGAATAATTAGAGGAAAAGATACAAATGTGAGAAGAAAGATGAGAAACTTTGCTAGTTGCTGGACACGAGCAGGTGTCAGTCACCGAATGCTGATTTTTACAGTTTGTATGCAATTTTTTTTTGTGTGTGGGTACGGTGGGATGTTTTTTTTCTGAAATCCCAGCATTAAAGCATGTAATTCAAAAGCTGTCAACAAGCAGACAATGGAATGCCGGTTTGCAGCTATTTGAATGTTTAATTCCTGGATTCTAGGTCATTGCTAAATATGTTGGCATACACAGACTGATTCAAAGAGTCTATGTGTTAAAGGAACAAACCCTTGTGATGTTTGTAATTGTGATAAATATGCTAAATCAGTGGCACCCTTAAAGGGTTAATTCATCCAACAATTCAAATTCTGGTATAATTGACTAACCCTAATGTCATTCCGATCCCACATAACTTCCTTTCTTAGTGACCACAGAATGACAAGTTCCATAAAGTTTAAAAAAAATGCAGCACAAAAGTCCAATAAAAGCAGTTGTACATCATATTCATGTTTTCTAAAGCTATATGATACCCTCATGAGTAACAGACATAATTACTTTTTAAATAATATGAATAATAATAAATGAAAATAGAAAATTAAATAATAATGAAAATAGACCCATCTGCGTTAGCTCAAGTCTCAAGTCATTTTTGAATGCACACTTTCAGTTAAATTATCTAAAAATATAAATGTTTAAGCAAAGACAACATGCATTTATTTGAGAAGCAACACTGCTTGATATGAATATATCGTAATGTATTTTTCACTTGACCATCCACATTTACTCACCCTCATGTCATTCCAAACCCATATGACTTTCTTTGGCAACTATTTTTGGTAGCTTTTTTTGTTGCCATTTTTGAAGCATTCGTTTGCTTTCATTAGATTGAAAAGCATAAACATCTCCTTTTGTGTTCACAGAAAAAAAAACAACATCATGCTGGTTTGGAACGACATGAGTAAATGATGACAGAATATTTATTTTTGGGTGAACTATTCCTTTAAGACCTTCATCCATCTTTTCGCTGCATATTTTCAGATCTGCACAGAAATCTAAGGCGGTTAGCACTGAACCCATAACTGCCATCTGTTTGTTTTGGGTTGAGTAGAACAAAAAAGACACGTTGGTAATTGTGACGCATGTTGAAAAAACACCGAATAGCCTTTTCAAATATTTGTGCCGCTGTGTTTTGCGCCGATAAATATATATAAATAGCAGCACAGCAAACGCAAACATTTGTCGAGGCACCTGCCATGCTATCGTGACCATCTGCTCCACAAATTCACTTAGCATGACATATGTGCATTAAAGCTGAAGCGGCTATTGTTTGGTGCGGGTGAGGGGGTCTGGTCAAGGGCGGACAGTGTCAGCTTCATGTACAGGTGGACTGAGAGGAGAACAGGGAATCTATACGTGCTTACTGACTGCGAGGCAGAGGTGCTTGGATACCTGCTCCTGTCTGTCTTCAGGGCTTCTTCAGCAGAACCTGCCCATGTTCGGCTCGTGGCCCGGGTCCAGTTGGCACACACAGATGAAACCGACTGTGTCCGACAGGCACTGCTAATCTTAGAGAGCCACCCATGAGGAGGTGTGTCAGTCAGTCAATTTTTTTCCAAATTCCTATTATCCAAAATTGTAATGTAGGTGCATCTCAATAATAATTACACCAAAAAAAAGTTAATTGTGTTAAAAAATGGTGTTACATATGACCCGTTTAGCTTTGTTTCCTCTGTGAAACACAAAATGAGGTGCTTTTCTAAATAACCAAGTTACACAATCCTGACAGTTAAACACAATCCTGACAGTTAAAAACAGTTACAAAAAGAACAATAATCACCATAAAAGAAAAAATGAAAACAGTCCATATGAATCTTTTGCTATATTCCAAGTCCTCTGAAGTCCCCCGATAGCTTTGTATGAGCATCTGACTGACATTTAAGACGTTATTCACTGAAAATCTTGCCTCCAGCTCTCAAGTCTCATTGCAGCCACATGAGGGTGAGTAGATAATGACAGAATTTTCATTTTTGCCTGAACTATCCCTTTTAATCTAGTTTGTCAGATTCATCTCTCTGCTGAAGTCCATATTTACCTCCCACCATGATCTCTCTGATAGCACCGGCGGTTGCTAACGCTGCTGATAATCTTGTTACATTACACAGATACCATCTATTCTACATGCCCCATTCGCTCCACACAGAGACATTACTGTCAAACTCCGGCAGGAATGTGGATTTCTGGCAAAATAGAATGCAAATGAGAAAATCACCCAACAGGAAACAACCCTCTCAGAATACAGGATATGACATCGCTCACGCAGCTGCATCACTGTCTCTCGGGGAGCTGTACAGTGGACATTAATCTCTGCACGTAATAACCGCATTCACTTTCACGTCATGTCTTCTTCTGAAAGGCCATTTCCCCCTTTCATTCCTCCCATTGTGTTGGAAAAGTCAGATGGGCCTGTTATAATTTAAATAAAGATGGGAATCACACCATCAAATATGAACATCTCAAATGACATGACTTCCTGTTCGCAGCGATTGAAAGCAAATTTATTTAGTTTAAGAGACTACCTAGTTATCACATTATTTATTTTTTAATGTTCAAATCTGGAGTCTTTGTTATGGCCCGGCTTAAGTTAAAATGCATGGTTACGATCGGAAACAGATAATTCTTAATTGTTCGGTGTGAATGGGATATTTAATAGAGAGTACATCAAAAGACGGACAGTATCTTAATGAAGAGACTTTAAGAATCTTTTCAAACCAATTCTAAGATTTGCTTTAGGTGTAAAAATGGCAGAAGTTCCAAATCTTCAGTGTTAAAGAGGTCACAAATCAGTGGTGTTTTAGTTATAATTAGGGATGGGTATCGTTAAGGTTTTAACGATATTACTACTCTTATCGATACTGCTTATCGATCCGGTACTTTAACGGTATTCTTATCGGTACTTTTTGTTATTTATATATATATATACATACATACACATATATGTATGAAATATATATTTCTATGATAGATTAGCAGCTTAATTAGCATGGCTTTATATTCTGAAATGTTAAATAAATATTTCATTAAATAAATATAAAACATCAATTTGTAAATGCACCAGTGTGCAGGCATTTTTAGTGTTTTATATACATAAGATAAGATAGAGTAAGAACATGAACAAAGAAACAAAGTTAAATAAACTGACAAATATACCATTTGTCATATTATAAAACAAATGTAAAAAAAAAAAATACAGTGCTTTCATTTATCTATGATGGTCTACTAACATTAATGTTCAGGTAAATAATAGCTACAAAATAAATCTAAAAGTGATCAAATATAAATGAACACTGCATAGTTTTCACTATATGTATTGATAGATTAATGCTTATTAAAGCTATTACTTTATTCAGATTAAGAGCTGTGAGTGATTTTGTCTTTGTATTTTGTTCTTTGATTAACATTGAAGAAGCTCCAATCTGTCACTAAAACAAAATATTGACACAATTTTCTCCCAACTGTTCTCGTTCACTTTAAGATATAAACTGTGTTTACGTGAATAGTCTCCAAGCCTTCCGTTTTTACATGCTCTGTGTGTATTTGATAGTTTGGACGCGCCCGAAGCTCAAAGTATACTTTGCCTGTCAGTTTTGGAGCGCGCCGCGCACGCGCACACACGCGCACTAACACGCGCGCACACACACACGCACACACACTTCAGCCTGAGGAAAAGCGTCTCTCGTGTGGATTGTACTTTCAACGTTTTATTATCAAACATGTCCAGCAATTTAGTAACTGTAAAGACGGCATTTTACAACAATCGACAGACGATTGATCTGATTCTGACGTTAAGTTTTGGTCAGGGAGGAACGAATGCGCGCCGCTGTGAAGAGAAGGAAGTTGTGCTAGAAGAAACAAGGCTATAATCTTTAGAAGCTAAAAAAACATTAAATAAACTCAGTTTAATATAACAGCCACAGGCCTAAAGTGTAAGCATGTTTTAATGGTTAGTTCTCTTCTATCATAAACAGGGCTTTCATGTTGCGCGTGCTGAACTCATCCATGTGAGCGATCTCGCTTCTGATTTGGGAATAGCAAAAATGCATCATAGACAAGAGTTTGAATATTATTGCATATAAAAACAGCTGGTGACTCTGGCAGGATAGAATTTGCAAGATAATGTGTATATATATAGCAATAATAAATGTATGTGTGTTTTCTTAATTTCTCCAGTACCGATAACAGAACCGTTAAGGTCAGAGCTTATCAATACTCCGGTCTTTTATAATTTAGCACCGAGACCGATTAAATACCGGGTTTCGGTACCCATCCCTAGTTATTATCACTGAGATTTTTTATTAATATTTTGAATTAGATTTGTATATACACATATTCTGGTTTCATTTTAATTTTACTTAAAGTTTTTGTCATTTTGTTGTGTGTTTTTGTCATTTTTATTAGTTTTTGTTGTTTTTAAATATGTTTACATAGCTTTTATTAAATATATTTCGATTGTAGTTATTTTAGTATTAAACTAAATGAAAATGAAAAATGTTGTCTTCGAAACGAGCAGAAATGATACAATTGTAATATATTTAATTGTAGTTTATATGTAATTTTATTTCAGTTAACATTTATTTCAAGTTTCATTTTATATAGTTTAATTTTAGTAAACTAGCCATGTACCTAACAGTGTTATTTTAGTATAATTGAGATTCTAATATTTTCATGTTTATTTTTTCTGTTTTCATTTTTTTATTTTAGTTACATGTTTTAGTTGTTTTGTTGTGTACTTTTGTCATTTTCATTAGTTTTTTTATATGTTTATATGGTTTTATATGTATATTAAATGTATTATATTTATATTATGAGGTTATTTTAGTTTTGGTTATTTTAGTGCATCAAGTTAAACTAAATGAAAATATGAAATGTTGCTTTAGCAACCAGTCAAGTTTAAGATTTTAATATTTATCTCATTTCAGTTCAACTTTATTTTTAGTTTTTAGTTTGAATTTATCTTGTAATAACCCTGGTACCTGATTGGCTAAACTGTGTTTGCGATCTCGTCTGTGTTACATATTCCTTGCACATGAGAGGTGATGTAAAACCTAAAAATATAACTATAATATAGGGCTGCACAATTAATCAAATTTCTAATTGCGATCACGATTATGGATGCCACGATTACATAATTGTTCAAAGTACACAAGTACGTAATTAGAAATTGTGTCTGTTTAACTGTAAATGAAATATATAGCTTTAGTAAACCATTTTTTATTTTAGTAGAACATTATTATACCATGCATAATTTTACCTTTTTTGTTTAAAGAAGAAACCAATCCAATGTATAGTTGACATTTGAGTCTCAGTGCTATAGAAAAGCAATACAAGTTCAGGAAGCGTGTTCTCAGCCTTTTTCAAATATATATTTTATAATAAATATGGCATGCAGCTTCAAACAATGGCATAAATCTGTTCAAAATAATCGTTATTAATAATCGCAATTACAATCTCAAGGAAATATTCGACAATTATGATATGTGTTATAATCGTGCAGCCCTACTATAATTACTATATATTTGCGTTGCATATAACTGATCACTAATGAAAATAGCAAAGCTAACTAAGTAATGTTTGTGAATAAACATTTTAGGTGAACGAATGATTTTCATTTATGCCCATGCACTGACTCTGAAATATGATTTGACCCCTATAAGCACTTGAGTTCCACAAAAGATCACTTCTAGCTTCCTTCTAGTCCGTAAGCATGTTCCGTGAAGGCAGGAGAGCATCCCTGAGATTAAAGGAACTTCCACTCTCAGCTCATAAAGGCGGTGCTCTGTTATCTGCTCCTCCGTCTCCTTCATTCTCTCTCATCGTGGGCTTCTGGAAATTAGTGGTAATAGCATGTACAGCTATTTTGTTAATTATCATGGATGTCTTTGATACATATCTTGACACGCTCCTCAAGGCATAAAGAAAGTGCATGTGCAGGAACAGAAAGGGAAGGAAGCTTTTATGGATTAATGAACTTCTTTTTTGTACTTATCACTGCGTCTGCCCTTAAATAGAAGCCTTTAACTTTAACTTAAAGTTACTTTAACTTAACTTTTGATCAATTTAAAGCATTGCTAAATATAAGTATTGATTTCTATTTTATTTATTTTAGCTAAAAAGAGAGGTAGTATTAAAGGATATTTATATATTAGGGTTGTCAATCGATTAAAATATTTAATCGCAATTAATCGCACATTTTTATTTGTTCTAAATGTACCTTAAATTCATACTGTGACGAGTGGGGCGGGGCCGAGAGCCGTGGGAGCGGAGCGAGGCCGGTGGAGTTAATGATAATGAACGACACCTGCACCACTCACCGGTCTCGAGTCCCACGGAGGAGCTCCGGAAGGAATAAAAGGAGGAGTGACGACAGTGGAAGGCGAGAGAGGACCAGGCCTGGAATTTTAGTTTGTGTTTTGTTTTTTCTGTTACTTTTTCTGTTATGTTTATTTATTGTATGATTAAATGTGTTGAATGTTCGCCGGTTCCCGCCTCCTTCTTCCCGTATTTACGAACAGCGTTACATTGGTGCCGAAGCCCGGGAGGAAGGAGGGACACGCTGTCAGAGAGCCCTCGCTGCTGAGTGGGATCGCGGTGCTGAAGAGATCGGACAGCAGGAAGTGGCGGAGACCGCCAGTGGCTGCCCGAAGCGGTGGTGCTGGAGCAAAAGAAGAACCGGTGGGACGGAAGAATCGCTGCCGTGTTCCTGGGTCGAGGAGGGGTGGCTGCCTTTCGAGAGGGAGCGGAGGAGTCGGCCCCGTTCGCCAGTGGGCCGGAGCCTGCTGCCATCCGCCAGGTTGGTGGAGGAGCAGGGAATGGGGGACTCGCTGCCGGCTGCCCTCGACTGGAGGAGCCATCGCCGGCCGCCAGGAGGCGGAGGGGCATCGGGCCGTCCACCAAAGAGGTCCAGTACCATCGCATGGCACCGCGAGTGAGCCGCTCAGCTGGTTGAGGACCGAGCGGCAGCGTGTCCGGGAACCGGACCGAGATTTTTTTTTTTTCCTCTCTCCCCTCTCTCTTCTCTGTCACTCCTCATCCTTCCGTCTCCTTTCTCTCGCCTCGTCTGTCCTTACCCCCAGGTACGCCGCGGCCGCCCTGACGGGCTCCCCCCGGGAGAGGGGGGAGGGGGGGAGTAGAGCGCAGTCTCGTGGGTACCCCCCGGCCTGCGAGGGGCGATGGGGGTATGTGACGAGTGGGGCGGGGCTGAGAGCCGTGGGAACGGAGCGAGGCCGGTGGAGTGAATGATAATGAACGACACCTGCGCCACTCACCGGTCTCGAGTCCCACGGAGGAGCTTCGGAAGGGTTAAATGAGGGGTGACGACAGTGGAAGACTGAGAGAGGACCAGGCCTGGGTTTTAGTTTGTGTTTTGTGTGTGGCAGTCGGCCGTGAGGGGCTGCCGCTTTTCTGTTTGTTTGTTTATTTGATTATTAAATGTGTTAAATGTTCGCCGGTTCCCGCCTCCTTCTTCCCGTATTTACGAACAGCGTTACACATACGTTTCACGTTTTTAATACTCTAATCAACATGGGCATGGTCAAATATGGATGCTTTATGCAAATTTATGTTTATTATTATTGAAACCATAGTCAACATAGAGCATGAAGACTAGACCTGTTTCAAAGGTCATAGATGTTTTTCAAAGAACTTGTTCATGTCTATTAGACTCATGAAAAAAAGAAATTCCAGGATCCCATTACTTCTCTTTCTTTGCACTGAGCAATTTACTGACACAAACCTGTTTACATTTTAGCAGGACAGGGCAGCTCTTCTTCTGAACATGCTAAATGTACATTTATTATTTATTAATATACATGTTTGCCTCTCTATAACCACATACTGTATTTTGATGCAGCTACATTCTCAATAAAACAGTTTTCATTGATATATTTGACTGTTTCTGTTGTCAGACAACGGAATGAATATAAAATAATGACTGAAACGTGACCCATTAAGACTCTCCCTTCCAAGATGTTAATCTGCACAAAAATCCTGATAATTGAGCCATCGTCTGATGAAATCAAATACACATAAGATAATGACAATAGCTGTGCTGTGATTTCGGCTATACTTGCATCATGAAAAGCTAGAGAAGCAACATAATATCTGTGTTTAACTGAAAGTGCTGCCGCACGGCTGAACATGTCAGAAGCACAGAGAGAGAGAGAGAGAGAGAGAGAGAGAGAGAGAGAGAGAGAGAGAGAGAGAGAGAGAGAGAGAGAGAGAGAGAGAGAGAGAGAGAGGTGTGCGCACGCTGGGAGTGGATAGCAAGACCTCGCAGAGAGAGAGAGAGGTGTGCGCACGCTGGGAGTGGATAGCAAGACCTCGCACTCGCACGGCAGTACCGGCGATTCTCAGAGACTAAGTAAGTCTTTTTTTGAAGGGAAATAGTCACTAAAGGGGTCTACAATGTTGCTAATTTGGCAACACTGTGCATCTCCATTTCTCTAACAACGGGTTGGGCCACGGATCAAACAGAAAATACGCGCTGCGTTAATCGCGTGTTAATAAAATTTGTGCCGTTAAAATTTATTTGTTAACGCGTTATTGAACTTCAGCATGTAACACACCCAGCTCCATTCATGCTCCAACCCTGAGTGACACCAGAAATCATGCAGCTTTTTGTATGCTCTTTTTTCTAAGAGATCAGATTTACAATTTTCACCTAGCAGGTGATAAAACAGGTGAAAAGAATCCCACCGACTAACACTCGCAACATATCTGGAGACCTCAAGCACCACTCACATTTCCATCAGAAAATACAGAATTCTAGTGGAACAGGTTTCTTTGTGTGATACTTTCACAGATGAGTGACACAACCAACAAAAATAATTAATTCAAAACAAATAGGGAGGGAATTGTCTCTCTCGCCCAGCATTACAGGACGGATGATCAGAGAGACATTGGGCTGCTTAGCCCCCTCAATTTTTCTTTTTTCTAAAGCTCAGCATTTTCTTCTGGAAAGCCTTAACTGGTCTATGATGCCTCTTTTAGTATGCGCTTGCCCCCATCGTTGTGTGACTGACCCCCTCAGCCCTACTGGCTGCCTGATCACAGGGACCGTTTATTACCGTCGTCCCTTCCGCTCTTATCTTATGCCGCCAATGCTCATTTCCTTTCCAGATTGAAATGCAAATGTGAAATTTAATGATAAATGCATTATCTGATAGGTGCTGATAACTCTGATTCGCTGTCAGTATAAAATACACACCCCAGGGGGCTCACCAGTGCCGACTTGCCTAAATCCACTTTCTTGTAAATGTACGTACCTGCAATAAATTCTGGAGGTCATATGTATTAAAAGGGGAATTATATTTTGTGTATTCTGTGATGTGATGCCATGGCTGAACAGTAATTGCTGCCGTTGCTATCTTGTTGGATGTATTATCCATCACTTTGATGAAGTGACTTTTAAGAAGTGCAAAAAGACAGATAAAACAGATCTTTTTTTCTCTACCGAGAGAAGGCGCGGGAAAATCTGCATGGTAAGGCGAGATTCTTGGAAAAGAATAGATATCTATTATCACGTCTGTTGTGTACTTTCTATTGAAGCTTAAATGGATGGTTTATCCCAAAAATTAAAATTCTGTCATCATTTTCTCACCCTCACGCCATTCCAAACCAAATAAAAGTCCAAAATATATTTTTATTTAAATGTAATTAAATTTAATTGAATTATTTGGGACAGTTTCAGAGTTGTTTTTTTCCTTTTTTAATACTGGATGGCTTCAGTAGACTTCATCATAAAATAACACATGAGTAATATGGACTATTTTTACAGTGCTTTTATAGTGATTTAGTGGCCTTTTTTAAGTTTGATAGCACCTGGTTACTGTATGCTTTTACAGTACAAACAAAGAAAAAAACTCAGACATTCAGTCTAACATCTGTGAAAATCGCTGCTTTGTCATACACTTTGGAGCAACTATAGAGTAAATAAATGATGACAGAATGTATTTAAATCAATATGAATTGTACATGTCATATGGGAACAACAAAACACTAATTGTCAGATGCATATCACACCAGATTCCAGATTATATAATAATCTCCTCATTTCATAATTTTTTTTAACAGTTGCACTTCCAACCATGAAATACTGAGTAGACAGCATGCTAAAAAAGCAAGCACAAAAGGGTAAGGGTAGTAAATGCTGCTGTGCACCATTTTGCCTTCTTTCCTTAGTAACACGGTCACTGTTTTTTATGTTAATACAATGAGACGTTGATCAAAGGCAGATCACCACATCACAATTCAACATAAGTTAGAAAAAATACGCTCTTCATAATTCAAGAGCTCATTAAGTCTTCAGAAGCAGCCGAGAGTTTTACCTCTGTCGGGTGGCCTTGTCAAGGATATCTTTAGATGTCCTGCTATTGAGCGTGTGCAATCCCCTGATCCCAGATGGATTCATTTAAAACGTGTCATAATGAGCCGCTTACAAGTGATTACTGGCCGCTAGCTAATGGGCTAAATGGTAAAGGAGGGCCAGGAATGATCGCGTGCTGGATTGGACCTTCAGGACGGAGTATCATATCAGAGGGGCACTGAGCACCGGTTTTCTTCTCTGATATTTCTGTTCTCCAGCATATACAATCAGAAAGCTTTTGTAGTGCAGAAAGACTCCAGGAGATGAAAACCAATCCAAGAAGGGCTATGGACCAGGTCCTTAGGTGCTCATGCTAAGAAACCTATGGAGGCCCAACACTTAAAAACAACAAACTTATTGATTAATTTTGACTTTATTTCTCAGAATTACTTAAATGCCTAATAAACAACTTATTTATCTGTTTAAAAATTACATTCTCAAAATAAAGGTTCTTTATTGGCATTGATGGATTCATTTAACATCCATGAAACCTCTTCACCTCACAAGGTTCTTTATATTATTAAAATGTTCTTCACATTAAGAAAAGTGGTTCTTTTGGGGAACCCAAAATGGTTCTTTTATGGCATGAATGCAAAACCTATCCCATTCATATGCATTCATATGAAATATGAAAACCTATCCCATTCATATGCATTCATATCCCATTCCCAGCCGTTATTAATATGAGGGGCATTTAAAACGCTTTTGAACACACATGCGCACAACTGTTTTACATTCACATTGGAGATTCGATATCACGTTTTTATGGAGCGGCAGTTATTACTACACACTTTACAAGATTAGATGTTTGTCAGTGTTGCTCAGGATCTACAAATCAATCGCCATCATCCTACTCTGTTGCTGGTAAGTGAAACTGCATGTATTGTAATCTAACAAGCTATCGCTAGCATGCGGCTAAACATATGTCCCTTTAGTGGCTCCGTAGAAGGAGTTATTCATTTTCCGTGTCTTTCCCAGTATGGACTCAGCACACCTCTAACCCAGTCGTGGATATTTGTGGTCCGCACAGAACTCTAACTCTTTCATACAAAATGAAATAACAATAAGTCAGACAACATATAGTCTGAACAGATACTTAATGTAAAGTGAGAACTGGAATAATTGTGAACTCACAATTATGAAACATATTGTCAAAATTCATGGTTACATAACACAATCACATGCTTTAACACGATCAGATGATGCACTTACGTGGACCGTCCCATTCCTCTGGTTCCAGAGGGGGGTGTCTGGTCTTCTCACTGTCTGTTTCCATCTCTGTCTCTCCTGTTTCTCTGTTGCCGTTCTCTTCCCCTAAAAACACAATAAATAAATCATATATTTCTGATTGTACATTTAACAGAAGCTGCAAACGTTTTGTCTACACTTTATATTGGCATTTGATATTTCATTCATTTCAATTTGTTTTGATGATAGATAGATAGATAGATAGATAGATAGATAGATAGATAGATAGATAGTCATTTTGTCCCACAAAGCACACTGGAGTCACAGTTTGAGTACAGATGCTTCGTGGCAGTGTCTCAGCGACCCTCTAACGCGGCGGAACGGCCTTCACCATGGTCCTAAAACACACACTGGTCCATCCGGATGGGTTAATCTAAAGATCAAATTCTCTCGCCACAGTGTGTTTAAGCCAGTTAAGACGTGGTTCACTTCAAAGGCAGGCAGTAAACATGGCCAAAAGGATCGCAGCTTCTTGCTTGCCTCTGCACACCCGGGCGAGACGAGAGGGCCACGCTGCCCTACTTACTGCACATGAGGTCATTCTGACCTATTTTCCTGCATGCAAGTTCCTGCTAGGGCTCAGCTTTTTTTATTCATTCTGTCCTCCTCACTCTCCTGCTAAAAAGTGCCTCACTATTTGTATTGTCAGGCCTTGAGAAGCTCCTTAGCATACTCATTGAGCATTACCATAAGGATAACAAAAGGCAATATCAACAGTTCCTTTCCAGTGTAGCGAGTTTGGGAAGGCAGAGAGATAACATTAAAGGCTCTACCTTGATCTCCGGCGAACATGTTAAGCCCTGTAACGAAACGTCTTGGAACTGTTTAATTACCGCTCAGGAAATGAAGCTACAAGATGATTCGTTAATTAAGCAGTGATTAAGGATTTTCTGCCTTCTATCTAACACCGTTTGCAATGCATTTTAAACACAATCGCACAGGCAACCTCGCAGGGAACAAGTGTCACAGCCACTTGATGAAGTTTCTTCCAGGAACATGGAGGGAATCCGCCGGGAAAACATTGCGCCAAGCAGGTACAGTGCAACAGAAATGACCTGCATAAAATGAAGACGACTTGCATGCAACAGAATATATTCTGAATATATAATATATAAGAATATATAAGTCAGAAGTAACATATACGTTTAATTTCTTGTTTGGGACACATCTTGCCTGTATTTTTGCATTCCTCCATGTTTATTTTTCACTCTTGTATGCAGTTTATATAAATATCCATCCTACTTCTCAGCAAGCAGATAAATAACAGGGTCAGAAATGAACCAGGTCTCAGGGTAAAATGCCCCAGATATTCACTCCAACATTCCCTTTTCTGAATGTATTAATTTAGCAGACACTTTCATCCAAAGTGACATACAAATCATAACACAAGCAGAGGCAATTCATTCAAGAGAAAACCAATACAAGCTAAGTGCTAGAGCAGAACAAGCTAGATGTTAGATAGAAAGTGCTTTTGGAAAAGATGTAAAAACGTGTTTTTTAATTGTTGAAGTTAACAGCATGAAACCATGTGACCAGTCAATTATTGTAAAATTGTTTGGGTTTGCTTCGCTAATTTTTTAAAAGGTGTTTATGCTCACAAAGGCTGCATTTATTGGATTAAAAAAAATGACAAGCAATTAAGAAGTAATAATCAAAATTGTTCAGAATAAGAAATAATTAATTGATTGATTAATCTGATGTATAGCCAGAACCGATCCTCCCTATACGCAGAATACACAAGCTGCCTAGGGCCCCCGAAACACCAGGGGGCACCCTTGCTCCCACAGATGTTTTAATTTTAGTTTCGTTTTTGCGTTTGACCAGAGGTTATGAAAACATGAATGATCATTTATTTTAATTCGGTGTGCTGTCACACTCTCTATGTAAAAATCACTCAAAACATGTAACGTGAATATCATACAGTCTCTTGCTCAAAAAAAAAAAAACCTGAGTTGAAAGCTTACGGAGCTGCCGGAAGAGATGAGCACTTTCCATGAACGTGATTCGAGACGGAGTGAAACACAGACAGCCCCCAGAAGTCTAGGATCGGCACTGTGTATAGCACTTGGACATTACATAGTATTTTTATATATATATGGCTAGAAAAAAAATACATACACATAAAAATATTTAAAAAAGTCCACAAGATCAATTTCATACTTCATCGGTCAAAGTTTCATATTCGCTATGAATATGAAAAAAAACTAACAAAAAAAACTTAAAAAAAAACTAATAAACTAACTCCAAACTTACCTTTACGTTTAATAATTTACCAGATAATTTTATCCAAAGCAACTTACAATTGTGTAGCATCACAAACAATGTATCATTTGAACCAACAATATTCCTAGTACACAATGCCAAGATTAAATAAACTTGATCCGAAAGAGAAAAGGACTGTTCAAATTTAAAAAAATACATAAACAGAAAACACATCTAAAACCATCTTTATTTGGAAGGATTTACTACTTTAGATTTCAGATTAAAATACAGTATTTAATCCAATATTTATGTGTGCCATGTGTTTTATGTTAATTAGAGCATTGAGTCATTAGCTTAGCAACATGCTAATGCCTATAATCGAATTGGAATAAACTTTGAGCTTGCCAAGTCTTTTGTGTGATGTGTGAGACTGACCGTTGAATTAATTGCTGCTTGTAAAAAGCGTTTCAAATCAGTCACTTCTGACAATTAGGATGCTGCCTAGGAAGGTAGCTGTCTTTGTAGAGTCAGCTCACTAGGGTTCGAAACCGGTTCGTTTAAATCCGTGTCAAATGAGGTGGGACAGACATAAGGTTTACAGCCCTTCTGCTCACTGGTATAAAAAAGAAAAAGAGTAATAGATTGATCTGGGTGTCAAGATGTTGTTTGCATGTGTGCGTTCAACCATGCATGCATATGTCAGACATTAGAATAGAGTTAGTGAGAAATCAGCCAATCAGATCGCAGCACCTCTGTTCTATCTAATGGCTGTGACATGCAAGCAGGTCAATAAGCTTATAGGCGATTTACACAAACAGCTCCTGCAGCAAGGTAGACACAAAGTCATATTGGCTTTTCTCTTCCTCTTAGCATTGTTCTACCAAGGAAGCCCTTGAAAATGTCAATCTGGTGAGGGTGATTTTAAGGAGATCTGAGCTTTCTAATCCCAACAAACTGAGAGAGAGTGATCAAATTCTATAGTCTAGATTGTGAATGAACACACATGCACAGACGTCCACAGAAAGATTCACCTATAAACACAATATCTGTACAGGAAATTTAAAAAAGCATTCAGTATGCTAAACAAATATGTTGTATTCTAATGATACAACAATGTGGCTAAAAGAATAGACTAAATATAATAAATATTGCTTATTACTCACAGAAAATAACAATTTCAATTGACGCGCTACCACGGTAATGTGATTTTTTTTTTTTTTACTGTAATGGTACCATAATATTTTTTTCACCCACTTTGGGGTACAGATATAGAAATAATTAGTGCTGTCAAACAATTATATTTATTATATTTATTATGTATATATGTTATCGCATGTATATATTTATTTTAGATATAAATATATTTAATATACAAAAATATTTTTTTTCTTAATTATATACATGCATGTGTGTGTATTTATATATATATATATATATATATATATATATATATATATATATAAAATAAATATATACAGTACACACACATATATATTACATAAACAAAAACTTTTATTTTGGATGCAATTGTTTGACAGCATTAGAAATAATAATAAAAAACATTAAATCTAATTTTGCAGTACAAAAATAAAACAAATAAATACATTTTAGTAAATTGAACCACATGTGTTTTTTTGTTGTTCTGATACTGATGAGTACCTCTTAGTTTTATTTTTAAAAAAAATTCTCTTTTTATTATTTCTCCTCCATTCTGGTACATAACACCCACTTTTCACAATCCAATCAATTCCCAAACGATCTACCCAATTTTTGTCTCATTGAACATCCTATTTTATTCCAAGAAAACATCAGATTATGAAGTAAAATAAAGGCATAAAGAGCATTTCATGCTCACTTGAAGTAGCACGGTCCTGAATATATCAAAGTATTTGATGCTATTAATGTACCATGTTACCACCACAGTACTTTTCTGTAAAGGTTTTGGGTATCCATTTATCAAGAGTACAAAAGTAAGATTGGAAGTGAGGAGGAAGAGTCTGTTGTTAGCAATCTACCCATTTCTGTTCCCTCGGTGTGTTCTGTATGTTTAATAAAGCGAAAGACTTTCTTAATGTGAGCAAAAAGAGAAAAATGGCTCTAGCTATTACATGACCAAAATTGCCTTGTTGAATTGTTTTCTAATAATGGGAACTTTTGAATTATGTATCCTGTGTGTTTTGAAGATAAAGTGCTAATTTTGTTATGCTTGGTGATGGGTGGCCACTTAGGAAGCCAATATTTCCCCTCCATTTAAAGCAGTGGTAATTGGGGACTTTATAAAGTGAGCTGCTGTTAAATAAACAGATTTCCCTGTAAAAACTAGAGACAGCTGTACAACAAATACTTAAAGTCCACAGTTTCACTTTTCCGCCCAATAATCTGCAGTGGCATGCAGCTCTCGGAAGCTGATTACAAAAAAAATGCAAATGCCTCCAGTATGGACAAGAAAATAGGAAAATAACCCAGCAAAATCCCACCCAGCACCCCGGTGGAGTGTGTGATTAGTGGAAGGCCTCGGCACTATCTCTTTAAAGGCCCATAAATTCCCCATCATTACAGGAACTGGCTGTGCTCTCTTCTGGCTGCTGCTGGCCTGCGTTATCTCTCTATGCGATGCCGTCTGGAGTATGTAGATCTGGCCTGGCTAAATTGTCATACTTAACAAACATTAATGAATGATTTCCTGCACAGAGTCAAACGGGGCTAAAGGGATGCGTCTTTCATCTTATCGCTGCGCAAATGAGCATCTTCCCATATTCTCCTCGCTTTACCATCAGCGACGGGAGAAATGTAGTGAATAGATCTTTCTGCAGCCGAAGATCCCGATTAGCGAGAAAATGGCACAAAGAAGAGCGTAATTAATTCTACTGCGCACTGTTTACTGGCTCGCGTCGAAAGTGTTCGGAAGTGGCACCTTGCCACGGGCTAAAATGACTCATAATTATTCAAGTCTTTCTCCGCTGTGATACCATCAGACCAGAATGGAATCTCAATGCTGTCATTAAGATCAATTAATTTATATTGAACATGTTTATTCTGCAGCTTTCTTGAGATTTTTTTTCGTTAGCAAGGCCAACATTCGCTATTGGTTTGAAGAGTTCACAACCACAAAAAAAAACTCAACTGCTCCCCGAAGAAACATTTACAAGAATGGAAAAACACTGAAGCAAGGTCAAATTTCACAATTTCTGTAAAACTACAAAAAAAAAATATAACACCAGCATTCTCTCAATTATAGAAGCGAGTGTGACAGCGGCTTGTAAATTTTAGTTTGAAACTTGTTCACAACCGCAGCGCCCGTAAATGTGAAATTGACCATGAAAAGCAAGTTGTTTAAAGGGGGGATGCTTCAGTTGTCAAGGAGACAACAAGGTTATCTCTCTGGACTATCAGGGGTGCCTTTTTTCTCTTTATTTCCCTCCATCTTCTATTTCAAATAAGGAGGCCCATCTCTTCCGACAGGCCTCAGGTTTCATGTTTATTCACGTTTGTGTGCTAAACTCACTCTATTCATCGGCAGGGACTTCATTTCACAGTGCGCTCTGCTGTTTCGAAACCATTTCGTATGAAGCCATTGATGGAAGCGTCTCAATCATTTCATGGTACATGAGTACGCAATGATGCCACTGAAGCCGAGACCCTCTCCAAACAGTTTAGGGTCGTCGCAGAGAGGAACCCCTCTGCTGTTTCAGGGTATTTGGTTCTACAGAGGCTGCTGGGAATTGGAATGAGTGATATGCAAAGAGTTGACGCTTCAAATAGATTTACTGATCATAATGCATGATGGTTCTTGTGAGCGCTTACTGTTACAAACTAAACAGTTAGTTTTTGTGTGTGGTTTTTCACAACTTTATGAATGATGTCATCAGAGCGTATCAGTGTACAGATATTGGTGTTGGGCACTGAAGGTTCAAGCTACAGGGTGCTGAAGAGTCATAGATATTGTAAGTACATGTATTCAATTAAATAAAGATTAAAAATACAGAAATACAATTATTTTCATTAAGTAACAGTTCTTGAATATAGCAAGGCAGACGGAACATTTTAGAGACATACAGGACAGCGCAATCCGATTACTGAACAAAAGAATCTTATGAGCCACTTCTTTACAGCGAATCAAATGCTAATGAATAAACACAGAAATTAATGTATATGTAATACGCTGCTAATGCAGAAGGAACCTCGATTACTGAAAAATTTACAGCGAATTAAACTTAAAACTCTTAAAAATAAAGGTGCTTCATGATGCCATAGAATAAACTTTCTGTTTCAAAAAAGGTTCTTTGTGGTGAAAGAATGTTTTTTAGATTATAAAAAGCGAAGAAAGAGATGGTTCTTTAAAGAATCTTGGACTGAATGGTTCTTTGTGGAACCAAAAATGGTTCTTCTATGGCATCGCTGCGAATAACCTTTTGAAGGACCTCTATTTTTAAGAGTGTACAGTAAGAATGAGCACCAGTTCATATCCATCTAATACAGAAATCAAAATACTTTCATTACATGCCCATTCTTGCTGTACCTGCTGTAGAAACATACAGTGTGATGTGATCAGTGTTTTCCAATTCCAACTGAATGATTCTTATGAACCAATTCATTTAATGGAACCTTTAAAGAATCCTAAACATTAGAAATAACACCTTATAATTCCCATCGCTATTCGTATGAGCTGAAGATGTCTGAATCTTCAGCACAAATGACTAGGAATGGGAATTGCAAGGCATTTACCAATTCTGATTTCTCTTAACAATTCTAGTTAATTCCACTTTGAACCGCGTGAGCTGTAAGGTGCAACAGATTCAAACTCAAGCAAATGGGTGAGAATTTGTTGGCATCCAACCGTCTGACCTCTGTGAATTTAAGCTTCTTTTCTCCTTCACCGTTGTCCGATCAAAGCTAATAAGGGCTTGGTGAGTTAATGAAGACGGGTGATTCCTCTTTTTGTTCAGACGGATTTTTAATACCTATTATAGGATGAAAATTTTAATGGAGGTTTTAGGTTCTCTTGACAAGCTAGTTGTCAGCAAATGGAGACAAAGATACACGACCACTGAACTACGAGCCAGCCATGGAGCAACCGCCTGCCAGCGAGGAACTTCACACAGGAGACCTTATTCTCCAGAACAGATAAAGGCCCAGGGATGAGTGACTGCTTTTTAAAGCTCCAACATTTGACTCCGCTCGGGCTAATTACAGCCCGCCATCTCATTTGAGAGGGTTTACTTAATCAAGAGAACCCTCTCTGCTGTCCTATAGCTGAGGAATAACACACATAAACCGTTTAATGCCACCAGGATTGCGTTCGCCTTCAATTCATAGCACTTCTGTGTAAGTGGAGTGAATTTAAGCTACTCAGACGCTAGGCTAAATGCGCTTTAAAGAGATCTAATTGAGCAGAGGATCAGGAGGAAATGAATACACCTGATGAGCTTGTACTGTGCATTAACGGGAAGAGAATGGGAACTTGTCCGAAGAATTTGAGGACACGGAAGACTTAGAGCCGAATTGCAGCGGATAGGGAGCTTGAGAAATCTGACGCAAACCCCTCGCGTATGACGACGGGAAGATTACTAAAGCACCTCGGAAGTTAAAGAGTTGAAACTTTGGACCACTGTTGGTCTTCGTTATAGCAAAGCCATCAAAAAAGTTCAAAGGAATCTTAAGAGAGGAGATTTGCTAAAAATTGGTGGTGCTTGAGACAAAAGAGGCCATCGAATGGCTTTGATACAAGTGCATACTCAAAAACTGCCTTGGTCCAAGCCTTACAAAAGTGTATTGTGATGTTACCATGGTACTTAAATGTTTACTATGGGACTGATGGTATTTCCAGAGTACTAATGATATACTTAAAAGAATACCATATCTCAAAAATAGCACTTTTTGAATTTTTATATGTAGAAATGAATGAATGAATGAATAATTTATATAGTGCTTTAAAAATATAAAAAATATAAAGTAAATAAACAAATAAAAAGAAACAAAAATGCAAATATTATCATGGTACTAAAACCAAAATGGTAACAAAGTTTGCCACCTCTGTCAAAACCTACAAATATATATATTTTTTTATTCACCAAAGTGGTTATTTCATAAATCCCACCAGTTTAATGAAAACGACACATTTATAAAGACATCTACTATACATGACGTCTTTACATTTTTCCTAATTCATGTCCAAATAGAAGAAACGACCTTGGGATCTTTTAGAAATAGTTAATTAATTTAGCATCTCAATACTGTTTTTGTATCCCTTGAGAATCTGAATTAAAGCTCCACAAACAAAACAAAGTAAAACTGTATTCATCAGCAGGCCTTCTCCAAGCACACTCCAGCAGCGGGAAACAAAAGTACATATGAAGATTTTCATTTGACCCTGAAACTAAATATTGCCAAACTGCCATTAGTTCTAAGGTTCACGCATGTCACGCCTGTTACTCCTTCACGGGTAGAACAAAAGGAAAACCATTAAAACGGAGCCCACCTTGTGCAAGACATAAAAAGATTCTGCTCCTCAAAGACAAAACTTGTATGAAATCCCTCTGGGCAATGTGGGTTGTAAAAGAAACATAATTTAAAAACATTTCTGTTGAGGCAGAGGGACTTTCAAAGCACCCACTCAGTCAGATTCCTCTCAATGAACAGCAAAGGAAGAATTGGGAACCCTGAGAAGGGTTTCTTGAGGGGTGTGCTGTGCTGGGCGTCCAGACATACTCACAACTTTGAACTAAAACACACTGTAAATCAGTCAGGTGCGACCAATACATAAAATGAATAAGATCATAGAAAAGGCACAAACTTACTGAACTGGCATGAGACAGACATCAGGCCCAAAACACCCAGTAAACACAGATGCACATGCTTAAGCAACACATTTCAAGCATGCTGTACTATTGTACATGCATAACAAATCATGTGATATTAAACCAAATGCTAACTATCAGCATTTTGGTGCTTTAACTAAAGGTTAACCTACTTGTTTTGCAAGATTCTTTTTAAAAATGTTTCTACATCATGGCAGAAATTGAGCTGAAAAATAAATCAGACTTTAAAAAAAAACTGGTACATTTCAGAGTGTGTACACTACTGCTCAAAAGTCTGGTGTCGGCAATATTTTCATGTTTGTCAAAGAATTCTCATCAAGGCTGCATTTATCTGATCAAACCTACAGTAAAATCATTAATACTGTGAAATATTATTACAATTTAAAATAACCGTTTTGTTTTTAAATAATTCAATTCGTAATTCATTAATGTGATGCAAAGGTGAATTTTCAGCATCATTACTCCAGTCTTCAGTGTCAGATGATACTTCAGAAATCATTCTAATATGCTGCTTTGCTGCTCAAAGACATTTTTAAGTATTATGCTGAAAATAGTTCAGCTTATTAATTTTTGTTGAAACTGATGCATTCTTTTTCAGGATTCTTTGATGAATACAACATTCAGAACATAATTTGTTTCAATCTAAATATTTTATAAATTGCTTTAATGTCATTTCTGATCATTTTAATGTATTTTTGATGAATAAATACTACAATAAATACTATCATGTCTGAATTATCTAATCATTTGAACACCATAAAAGAAGTCCTGAAAATGGACCCCTCCACTACAACTGTAAAGCCTCAAGACTCATCATATCATGTTTAACATCAATACTGATCATGAGACAGACAGGAACCAATGAGTTTGCCTTTAATAGACTTGAAATATAGCATAAGTAATATAGACAACTTTTATGTTTTCTTCTATTAATTTTGTACCAATCCTTTTTTATAGTATGAAAAAGAGCAGTGTCAATATTCTGCTAAACATCCCATTATTTTTATGTATAAAGGAAATAAAAAATAAAAAATCAGGTTTGGAACAACATAAAGGTCAGCAAATGACGACCGAATGTTTGTTTTTGGACGAACTATGCCTTTAAGCGATAAAAGCTCAAGTATGTTTCATTCCCCATGGTAAATCCTGGCTAGAACATGACTAAAGGTTAGCCAGCGCACTGGTTGCCATTGCCTAGATCAAACTCCTGTTTTCAGGTACATAGTGAGAATCGGATATCAAAGGGAACCTATCCAAACCTGGACGCAGAGGTTGCTGGAGATTTTCCCACGCCTCTACGAGCCCAGCCAAAACAGTGTGCGGTCAAGCTTTGGTTTAAAACTGCCATCAAACTGGTGATCAGAGACGCCTCAGAGTCAGACATCAGCTGGGAATCAATTAGCAAAACTGAAGTTCTTCGAATGTAACAATTCATTTCACTAGGATATGCACTGTGATGAATATCTAAAGACGTCCTTGGTTTATACATCTTCTACATGAGAGGTTGTGCTAAATATGGTAGAAGTAGAAGCGTCAGGAAGATCTGACCTTTGCCGCAATAGTACTCCATGTCCTCACAGGTGAGGTTGTCTGGCTCATAGTCAGCAGGAAAGTTTTCCTCCACTGAAAACTCCTCTTTAGCAGTGAGTTCATTTGCGTCTGATGTGCACTCCTCCTCTTCCTCCTCCAGACCTCCATCTAGTTGACCTATACACAGAACACAGCACAATCAGACTGTTTAAGTGAGACGCTGCCAGGCAGGAACACTTACACGTACATAGCACATGTGTCAGTAGCTTTCAAAGTTGATTATATTGAGTATGTTTTACAAGATTTACGATTTCAGACTCTTTTCTTGAAACATTTTTTATGTTTGATCCAATGTTACTTTTTAGGTAAAACATCTTATTTTTTTTAAGTCAACCACATTTTGATAACGAACAACATGTATCCTTTGTGGAGAAGGCAATCCCATAATTACGTTCAGCATGCGCGCGCTGTCTACTGAATGTAAACAACGCTGATTATGTTGATTACTTTCTGGGGTACTCTCCAAAATGACGGTTTATGATATATGATTGTTTTCTTTGCTCCCAAGTATTCTCGTAGCATCGTAAAATTACGGTTGAACCACTGATGTCACATGGATTATTCTCCCTGCTACGTTTCTGGACCTGGGAACATTGCAGTGGCATTGTGGTCTATGGAGGGTCAGTAAGCTCTCAGATTTCATCAAAAATATCTTAATTTATGTTGGGAAGATAAACGAAGGTCTTACGGGTTTGAAACTACATTAGGGTGAGTAATTAATGACATAATTTTTTATTTTTGGGTGAACTAACCCTTTAAGCACTATTCCTTTGACACACAAAGAATAAATCCAAGTCACTGCTGAGGTTCTACAGATTCTTACTAGAAAGGCAGCTTACTAGGTTTTGAAACAAAGCCACGGAACGTCGTTATACAAAACTGCATTTTCCCACATTTTTCTACATCAAACAACACTTATTATATGTTCAAAATGAAATAGTACCATGCTACTAAAAGTGGTTTCCAGAATGCAGTTTGTACACTAAATGTTGTACTTGCAAACTGTATTCCACAATGCAATACACTCAATTTGAAAAAAACTGTAATGAAATGCAAAATAATTATTTCCTAGATGACAACTGGCTGGCATTCCCGGAATTCCAAATGCAACAATGTAGCAGCATTGCTGCATACTGAATACGGTTTCCTATAATATTTTTGTGAAATAGTAGGCAGCATACAGTACTAGTACTCATAACATAATCTCTCCTCAGGAAAGTGTTTCCTGTGGCCCACTTGACTGAGTATCCCCATGACCGCTGCTGCACGTGTGGAGCACTGCCGCTTCTCAGCCGATGTCAAACCTGTGAAACCCTCTTCATCTGCGAGAAAAGTTCCTCTCGCACGACCTACTGACATTTAACACTGGCGTCAGCAGGAGCGGAGGACTGAAAATGCCTTTATTAATTTGTCCGCCTTATCACAGGATACAATGTTGATTTTCCATTTACATTTCATGCCTCCAGGCAATACACCGGTGCAATCTTAAAGGAGACATTTCTTCTCATTGATTAATTTTTTTTCACTGCTCTGTGCAATGTTATTTCCTTAAATCTAAATTATTTCTTGACTTTAGCTTGTAGCTGTACTTTGTTTTGTGGGGTATTTGCATATTATTATTTTGCTACTGTAAAGGGCATTGGTGGAATTGCTTCCACCTAAAATCGTAAAGGGGTGGAAAAAAGGGTCGGACCGCAGTCTAAATGATTTTTTTCTAGGCAAAACCACACTAAACATGTGAAATAAATATTTATTTAATACTCAGTGCATTTAGCACCAATACTTTTATTGTATACACTTCCTTTCAAAGGTTTTTTTTTCATTTGAAAGAAATAGAAAAATGTGTACTTTTATTCAACAAGATTGCATTAAATAAAAAATATTACAGTAAATACATGTATTATGTTACAAAAGATTTTGAACTATTTAAAGAATTGTGAAAAATGCCATCAGAGGAAGAAATTACATTTTGACTTTCAAAATTATAAAAAAATAGTAGTGTATCTCAGCATTATAGAGCACATACTACTTGTACTGTCTATCGATAATACTTAATGTGAGAGATTGTTCAAAAATACATTATAATAATACCTAGCAATGCAAGCACTCAGAACAACATAGCAACTGTATTGCAACATGCTAACAACCAATCAGAACATCTTGGCAGCCACACTTTTGCAACCATTCAAAATGCCAAAACAAATCAGGAAATGTAAACAATGTAGCTTAGTGACATTCAGTTTTTCTATCAAACATCATAATAAGCACAACTGACCTTTTGCACATCAAAATTCCCATATACTCTCAAGTGACATCTTAAGTACACCACTTAACGCGTCATTTTGTTCATCTGTAACAGTCGAGACTCACTTTAATAAAGCAATAAATTCCATGAGGAGTCCTTTCTTCCTGCACAGAGCACCGTTGAGCACTGCCTGATCTTCCCAAACGGCCCTCTCTGTTCATTAGGACTGCTAAATGACTCCTTTATAGTGTGCTACATCTGCAGGACTCATGCTACATGAAAGAATTAGCGCACAGATCTCTAATAGACCCGGTGTGAAGCGCTGGAGAGCCGGCGTTTAAATTAGGCTACAGTTTTATGATCTAATCGCACTCGGGCCTTTCACCGGCTCACGGAGGGAAGCAGCGCCTCGCGTTCTCTCAATACATCTCAATATGCTAAAAGCAGATGGGCAGAGAGATATCAGCCGCTCTGAACCGCTGAGGCCTGACACTTCTCACTGAGAGGATGAGGAGCGCCTGAGAGAAGGGTTTCTGAAAACACTATTCAAACAGAAGCTTTTTTATGTCTTTAAATGACCCTAGAAAAAAAAAAAAATTTGTAAATATGATATATTACTAATCAAACGTTTGGAATTGGTAAGATTTTTTGAAATAAGTATTTTATGCTCACCTATGCTTATGCCTATGCTTCTATGCTTATGCGCAAGGCGGCATTTATTTAAATGAAAATGCAGTAAAGGCAGCAATATTGTGAAATGTTATTACAACTCAAAATATCTGTTTTCTATTTGAATATTTAAAACTTTAAGTTATTCATGTGGTGCAAAGCTGAATTTTCAGCATCATTACTCCAGTCTTTAGTGTCACATGATCCTTCAGAAATCATTCTAATATGCTGCTTTGGTGCTGAATAAACATTTATTTTCATTATTGATGTTGAAAACCATTGTGATACTTCATATTTTTGTGTACACCGCAATATATTTTATTTTCTTTGATAAACAGAAAATTCAAAAGAACAGCATTTGTTTAAATATATATTTTTTGTAACATTATAAATGTTTTTACGGTCACTTTTAATCAATTTAATGTATCCTTGTTGAATAAAAGAATCAATTGATTTATTTCAGTTCAGTATAACTAACTTCAAATTATAATTGTAATTAGTTATAAATCAGATAGAATATTTAACAAAAGTAAATTTATTTGCACTCATTGTATGGGACAATTTAATTACAATAAAAACTCAACAAATGTGAAAATCTATTTTTTACGCAGCTCCACATATATTTTGCTATATTTGTCATTAAAATGAATTACCAGACGTGCAGTTACAGATAGTTTTTTAATGCATTAATGAGAAAAAAATATGATTCATCACTAATGAGTGACATTAAATTAAAATACTGATTTCTCAATTTATTATTACATGTAGAGACTGGTATCGTATGCTAGTATCTATCCAAACCTTCAGGTAATAACTAAATGCCCTAGTTTCATCACAAATATCAAAATATGTGATTTTCTTTGTCTGAATCAAAGCTGATTCCATACGGATATTCAGTATAATTCATGTTTAAAGTTCAGATCTCTGAGTAATATTAGTTTTAGGGTACTGTATGGTTAACATTCACAAGAAAGACATTTAACAGATTCATGAAATGTGTCACAACAGTCTGAACGCTCACTTCAAATCCATTGGATCCTTGCATTGAAGTCATGTTTTAAAAGGCTACTTCACTGACCTGCTTCGATTACCAAAGTTCAAGCCCTTTGCGCATGTTTGGCTTATTATACTGCATTCATTGCATGAAGAGACCTGAAATAATTTCAGAGACAGCAAACGATAAGAATAATGACTTTCTAAACGACTAGGCCCGCACTCCTAGCTCATTTTCTGATAGTGCTGTAGCCCGCTATATTTAGTTGTGTACTGTTTAAAAGTCTGTCACAATCAATCTCCTGACGGCTGAACGCTGGCTGCGGTTTGCAGATGCTCGGAGGGGCCAAATGCACCGGACGCCACCCTCTGACACCATCAGAGCATCGCTTGAACCCGAGAGAGAAAATCAATGAAACCAGATATATTACGAGATAGAGAGACTCTCGTTAGATGAAGATTCTTTGAAAATGAAAGTCATGTGAAAACCGCAGGCTTTGTTATCCATTTTACACAAAACGCTTTTTGATGGTCTATTGACAAACTGCAGCTTTTCAGCTAGCGGTGGAAAATTGATCTGTGTGGTTAAGCTAACAGAAATGTGTCTCTGTGTCAGTCATATGCTGACAGAACTATTGGATGCATGCATAAAAGCACAAATACTACAGTGAATACAATTTGCTGCATAGGCAAAACATTTGAAGAACCACTGTTTATGAATGCAACATATTCAGCGCGTGTTGCAAGGCATAGCAAGCCCAAACAATTCTGTCATCAGTTATTCACCCTCAACTCAGGGACTTAATATAGGGAAATATTGGGCTTAAGCTCATATGGTCTACTTTTGTGATCCTTTTTTGAGCTTGAAAGCCCGTGGTTACCATTCACTTTCACTGTATGAAAAAAGAGCTGCTTGAACATTATTCTAAACATCTGCTTTTGTGTTCTATGGAAGAAATGTTGACAGTATTTTAATTTTTGGGTGAACTGTAAGACAGGGTTTTCCAAACTAGGGTTTGTGAGTTGATAAAAAGCTAATGAATAAAATAAAATAAGAATTGTTTTATTCCATATATGTTTTAGTTTTTTTGGGGCAGTTGTATGGCAATATTTTTGGGGCAGTTGTATCCCAGTATGCCAATTTATGCCAATATAATATATTTTTGTGTTGACTATTATACTTGATACATCAGGCTTTATAGGAGAATATGGAGCTGAATATATTTAATAAAAAATAAATATCAGGTACGATATCTTGTACTGTATATCCAAAACATTTATTGCAATGAAATACAATAATTATTGAGAGAAATAAACATTCCTCAAAAGAGTAATGTATATATGATATGACTGACATTTAAACATAATTTTTCTAAAAAATGACATTTGGTTTGGATAATCAAGCGTAAGCTCCTTCAGTTCATCAGTGTTCATCTTGAAATATTACTAATAATATAAGAGTTATTCTTACGTTGACTTTATAAAAATTCACATTCTTACAATAATACTAAAATGCCTTTTACTTACTAAAATAAATCTAAACTGTAACACTCGTGACAGAAGGCATCTATCAGATACAACAGTTTTTAGCAAAGTTTTGATAATATAGAGCCCTTAGAAATATGAGTTGACTTAAAATCGTAGGGGTACTTTAAATATTTTAGGTCCAAGGTATTCGGCTGAGGAAAAAGTTTGGGAATCCCTGCTTTAAGAAACTCCACCACTCAAGCTGCAGGAGTGTACACTAATATAGCACAGCGCTACCTCACATTCACATGATCCTCTGTTCACCCAGCGACTCCTGCGAGATAAACATCAGCCCAGAGATGCAAAGATAAGTCTGCTCGCTGTCTCTAAACAAAACACGTGCTGGAAATATGCACAAGGGTAGCTGCGAATCAAAAAGTCATTGCTAAATTGATCATTCATAACGTGTCACTGCACTTCAAATCTAAATTCTGGCTAACCCTGATGAGCCTTAACAAGTAAGAGGAGAAAAATGAAATTATTTTGAAATTGAATTCTAAACTTCAAAACAAACGGGTCGGTGTTGGGGATTGGCCGGCGGTGGGGCCGCGTGCGTGCATTTGGAGGCGGGCCGGGGCTCGTCTGGGGCCTCTGATGGTGATAGCACACTTTATCAGCAGGAGCCACAGTCTAGGTCTTCTCTATGGCTCCTAATTAGGGTAGAGGTAATTGAATCGCATAGAACAAAGCAGCAGATCTCTAAAAGCGTGGAAATCATTCTGCTCGCACCTACGGCAGCCGTTTTTTCATCTGGCTGCGCCATTGAAAACGGGACTGATCTTGGCCCGAGTATAAAACACACAGCGAGCACCTGAGACCCAACACGAATACATAATGCCGCGTGAAGGCCTATAGGGATGTCCAGACTGGTCCAAACCCTGCAAGACTTGGACGGAAACCTGCCTTTTGTGGGCCAAAGGCAGATTCTGGTGTGGTGTTGGGACATTCTGTTTTGAAACTAGCACGCACGCACGCACGCACGCGCGCGCGCACACACACACACACACACACGTCTCAGCGCAACTCTTCTGAAGCTGCTAAATTGTTCGGTTAACCTCCATTAGATTCACACATGCAAGATTTTCATCATATTTTGACTGAACTACTACTGAAAAGAAGCTGGTAGAACATCTTTACCAAAACATATAGAGAGTGACCTAATATAACCACAGAATGTTTTTATCCCAGACATCAATGAGATTAAATGGAGAACAAATGTACACCAAATGGTAACTTTTTCTGACATTTCTCCTGAGAAAAAGTGATCTGTCATCTTTAAAGTTTGAGAAGAGATCTCAACAATGTCTCAAATTGTGCTCCGATTTATCAAGATACCACAGAGATGAAAATAAACTGGAATGTAAGGAGAAACATGAGGCAAATTTGATACTGGAAAGAAATATAACTAAAGACATTAAAGTGCTACCTCTTAACAATATATGAAAAAATAATATAGGTGTTTATATTTAAAATGTAAATAAAATAATCAGGGTTCACAGCTTTTGACCACAAATTATAATTGTTTAATTAATATAAATTGCAATCAGAAAAATAATATTTCTAAGAATAAATGCTGGGAATAATTGTTTTTATGATATATTTATATATATTTTAAAGTCAGTTTTTTCTGATTGTTTATATATTGAATAATTTATAAAAAAAATAAGAAAATTAATACAATCTTAAAAACCCAAGCCTGAAAATCTGAATTTGCATGCCCATGGTAACCTTTTCCTTGAGTATAAAATATTTTCATACATAAAATCACTAGTATATGATGTTTTTCAAAGCTAAACATCTGAATATATTCATGGTTAATGGGGCAAGAACATCTGGTTATATCTTAATTAGGTCATATTTTCTGGGTTGCATGTTTAATGTGTTTAAACTCACAGATCCATGATTAAAAGATTCAATTACTATAGCAGCTATAAAGATCAAATAGGAACAGAGCGTTTCATAATCACTGTGGAAAATCACACATGTACATGCTAACAAACAGCAAAGCCTCTCTGAGCTGTTGAGTTTGTAGAGTTACTGGATTGTGTGCATGTGAAAGTGAGACATTCTGTGTTCAGCATCTAGTAGACCAGAATTGGAATGGCATAAAAACAGGACTGGCATTTGACAAGGCCATTAAAATGCTGGAGGCGTTTCTGAGCGAGCTGAGTGACTTCAACAGATGCCAGAATCTCAGAGCCTCTACTTTTCTCTCTCTCTCTTTGCACCCAACTGGCAGTGCCACACGCCTATTAAAGGCTGAGGGTCATCCTCCAAAATGTTCAACACCAATCACAGAGACCCTGCTCTCTGAAGCTCAGGTGTGAGTTCTCATTAGCTCCTGTGCTCTGTCCCAATTTGGACTGGGCCGTCATTCAGAAACACTCTCCGATTGCTCCACATCAACTCCAGTGAGAGACATTTACAAGTGAACGTGCCTTCTGCACTGGATTTCTGAGCCTGAGGTGAGGTCACATTACACTTTAATCACGCAAAATAACTTCAGCCTCGCAACAAATAAGAGCAAACAAAATGTTGCACCTTTGGTCTTCTGTTTTTAAGATAAAATGCATTATAAAGAACTAATAACAGCAGAATCAATTTGTTTCAAATTGACACATTTTACTTTTTAAATGAACATTTCTGGTCTTATTGCAAACAATTTATTAAAATAAATGTTTGTCTTCGTAATCTTTGTCTTCCTTCATATACGCAACAATTTTCCTCTGACTTTTCAGTCCATCAACTTGGCTCAACTGTTGTATTGAACACTCATTTTTCACAATCCAAATCAATTTTCGATGGATGAAAGCAAGCCCTCTCCCATTTTTCCTGAACATCTTCAAAATATACCACATTATGGTCTATAGTAGGTTGTGAAGAAAATACACCAGACAAAAATGGCACTTTAAATACAGTATAATAAATCATTCAAATATCTTTTCACTATATGGATTATCTGATTTTTTTAAGTTTTGCGGTTCAAAATTCTGGTCCATATAACTGTAACATTAATCATTAAATATGTTTTGACTGGCTGTCAGGTCCAGCATTTTCTCTTTCATTGTGAAAATACATGTTGTTTGGTTCCTGGTTAGCACATCATTTCTGTCACCATCCAAAAGCTTATATCTTCTGAGGTAAATGAGAATGAATGCTCTAGAGCTCTCAGTGCTTTAGTTTTAAATCAAGACCATATTATATCATGGAAATAAATGAGGCGCTTTCAGAGGAAAGTGATTGGAGTCTTAAATACTTGGAGATAAAACAATGTTTCTCCATCAAGGAACAATTTCTGAAACGGATATACCCACGATTCCAATTTCACTCCAGCAAGAAAGAGGCAGCAGTTTTTTTAAGCAATAAATTCCTCATTAATTCAATTCTAATTTGCCTCTGGTTCCAATTTCTATTATTGATAGTTCCACTTCTTAATACCCCAGATAAAAATAATAATAAAAAAATCGCTGCTCTAACTCTAAGGAGACAGAATCCACGATAAGATCTAAATATTACCCATGCCAAAGAGAAGTGTGAAGTCTGATGAACATTTCAAAAGAACAATTATTTATGGATCAGCTAAATCTTTTCCACTTTTTAATTAAAAGTAAAGAAAATAGAAGCTAATTATCCTGTAAAGATTAGCTGGTGGGCATCTTTCTGTAAATTAGTTCTAATTAAAAGGAAATTGTCAAATGACATTCAAAGTGCTGTCCTTTAAAACAGACAGAGGGCGGTTTTTTTTTCTTGCCGGCTCTTAATTCTTGATGTGGTCGTGTGAAGCTTACGGAGAGAGATTAAAATTCCGTCAGAAGCCGAGGCAGAAGGGGCCGTTTTGCCTCCTGAAGACGCTCTGCACTGGGGAACATGGCCTCTATTGGGCGGCCATATCTGTGGAGTCCTCCTGGATCATTATTTGATCTCACTGATGGTCTAACTGTTTAAGGTGTGGGTCAAGTGTGAAATACATTTTCTATTTCTATGATAACACACCAAAGGAACATCTTAGTGAATTCATCTGGGCAGCTCTGTTTCTAACCTAGAAAGAAATTACATTGCTCAGAGGTTGCACTTTCATTAAAGTATCAACTTTGACTCAGATGTTTCTCTTAAAGGGTTAGTTCATCCAAAAATGAAAATTCTGTCATTAATTACTCACCTTCATTTTGTTCCAAACCCGTAAGACCTTCGTTCATCTTCGGAACACAAAATAATCACTCTCTGATCCTCCGTAGGCAGCAAGGATACTATCATGATCAACGCACAGAAACGTAGCAAGGACATCGCTAAAATAGTCATCAGGGATTCTACTGTAATTTTACAAAGCTACGAGAATACTTTTTGTGGACAAAGAAAACAATGATAACATAATTTATTCAACAATTTTTGTCCCCTGACTTACCGTCTTCCGCTATTTGGGAGAGTACCCCAGAACGTAATCAACGTAATCAGCGCTGTTTATGTTCAGTAGACAGCGCGAGCATGCTGAACGTAATCCGTGCTGTTTACGTTCAGTAGAATTACGGTTGAATCCCTGATGTCACATTGACTACTTTACAGATGTCCTTACTACGTTTTGGTGTCTTGATCGTGATAATATCATTGCTGTCTATGGAGGATCAGAGAGCTCTCAGATTCCGTCAAAAATATCTTAATTTGTGTTCCGAAAATGAATGAAGGTCTTACGGGGTTGGAATGACATGAGGGAGATTAATTAATGACAGAATTTTCATTTTTGGGTGAACTAACCCTTTAAGGAGTGTATGAATTTTTCAGTATTAGCTATATGACTTATAGTTAACCCAAAAATACCAATTCTGTCATCTTTTACTCACTTTTTGGACTGTAACACTTCAAAATATATTTTTTGTTCCACAGAAGAAAGAAAGTCAAGTTAAGTAAATTAAGGCATTTAATGTTTTTCTTTTGAGAGAACTGTACTGTTAATGTCAAAACATAGCTGTTTTTTTGAGGATACCAATCTGTCCAGTGGCATGGGTTTGGGGTGTAAGATGAGAGACTCCATTCACCCTGGAATTACACGCTTCATCTTTAAAATCCATAGGAAAATGTAAAATAGGCATAAATGAGGTAACTGCTGATATACAGAAAGCATATGGAGGAATAAAATAATTGTATAGCTCAGATAATCTGAGAAATCTCCAAAAATCTCTTCTCAGGACAAAAGCCTGAGAAGCAGTGGATGTCTATTTAATTTTCTAGAAGAAACAACTGTGATATTAAAGTCATTTCATCTGTGATGTTTCTGTCCTATGGGTAGACACTTACTCGAGCTGCTCGCCGAAGAGGAAGTCTCAGGTTTCGTCTTGATTTCATCATGTATCAGAGCACTTGGAGATGCTCCTGCAGTGTTACAGCCTAATGTTTCTCAAACAGTGGAGCCGGGGGCCCTTGGAGGCCTCACCTACTGTCTCCACAGCGTCTCCAGAGGATATTTATAGAGCAGCACCAGTGTCACTTCTAATGATCCTGACGGTGAGACTCGCGGGGAGACGCGTTTTCCTGTATTACAATGTTACTCATTTAATGTCGTCAGAGAGTTAGGAACGCATCGGCTCGGTTTCAAAACCGAGTGAGCTGTCTGGCTTTCTACTGCCTGCTGGCTTCTAAGGCAGCATCATGACTATCATGGAACCTCATAAGTGACCAAATTAGAACACTTGGCAACACTTTACTTAAGGCTTTTATGTATAATACATTATGACATAAGTTGTAATTCATTAATTTAGCCTTGAAATGCACCTTATAATGCATTGTAGAATAATTGTAACTACAGTTAATACATTATAACACTTATCAATTCATTGTTAAAGATTGTTAGAGAATCCAGATACAGTGTATTACAATGCAGTGTATGAATAATTATAATGCATTATACCCTTTAATAACCCTTTATAATACATTATACATCAAGACTTTAAGTGTTACCAAATACTCAATAATAGGCAGCGAAAATTTAATTTAAAACACATTTACTTCCTTTCTGAACAATTTGAACAAGAAAACATTTAAAAATATTTTAAATAGATATATCTAAAATAAATATAGGAAGAAAATATTGATTTGCTTATCTTTTGTGTATAATGCCTTAACATGCAGTCTATGTAGGAAAAGCTCCATATGTGTGATGTGCAATAACCACAGAAAATAGAGTCATTGTTTAACCGTGAGTAATTACATTACTCATCTAAATGACTCACAGAGGACAGAACTCTGATACATACTGTAGAAATATAATGTTCAAATAATACAAACATACATCTGAGAATGTACACTTCACATGTTACACTACACACACTATATATACATCAATGTGCATTAAATTCAGTGAAACAGAATCTTTATTGCACAACAGGGTAGCTTGCAATCAAGACTGGATTAAATCATAATGGTCAGTCTATAGTATTACTGGCTAATAATATTTTGGGAAAGTGAAATACACTGTCAGATGAAACAGATCATTAAATATGAATCTAAATGTCCAGAACCCTACTTAGTTAAACTACAAACCCATGTGGAACAGCATGCGGTCTCTATGTGTATTATTCACTTTGTAAGTTGGCAGTGGAAGCGAATGTGAAGAGAGACGTCACCTCCAGAGGGAGAAACAGACACTCCCACAGTAACACACAGAAGACAGCGCATTGACCTTTAACTAAAGCTGGGAGAGAGACCTCTGTCAAAAGACTTTATGAGAGACACCGCTCCTGACAGGGCACACACACACACACACACACACTAACAGAAGCTCTCACTGCAGCCTACTCAACAGATTCATAAGACAGCAAAAGATGTGCCTGATGAATGTTTGCAATTAAAGTCTTAGTGTAGCTTTGCAGCACTGCACACTGTATGAGCCATGTTTAGATCTCACTCTCACTACAGCACATTAGAAACATCTCATTTCTCCATTATACTAACATCGACTCTATATTCCATTTCTATTGTATTCTATCCCATATATATTTGTATTGTATTGTATTATTGTTCCCTTTCAGTCGGTCACTCCGAGTCACGTCGGATGACCGACGAATTGGGATCTCGCCAGAGAGACCTATCCACTTCGAGTGTAACTAAACGAGCCAATGGACATTGGCATGCGATCATTGCATCCAGCTGCCGCTGATCACAGCGTGAGTATAAGAGGCAGCCGGTGCACCGCATTAATCATCCTTTCGCTTCGGAGCCAAGCGGTGGTATTCACTACTGCTCTTCCTGTCTGCGAGTGAGAAACTGAGCGAGTGCGGGCGTTACAGCACGGCAGCGGTGGTCGCGGTCTCACGGGAGAAAGAGAAACGGTTCCCGTGAAGACAGTCACACTAGGAGTGTGCGGTGGCCAGCTCCCCTGCGTGCTTCAGCACTAAAAGAGCAGATTTCTCTAAAAGAGTACACGGGTGATCGCATCTTTTTAAAGATGTCTTATCACCCGTGCGTTTCTGGGTGCGGTCGATCTCTGGCGCCTCAGGACGGTCACGATCACTGCCTCACGTGTCTGGGCATTCAGCACGCTGAGGAAGCTTTCGTGGATGGTTCATGTTCTTCATGTGGGGACATGACCATCTCGGAGTTGCGCAATAGACTCCGCTGTGTCAAACATGGCGGGGTCCCTCTGCCTCTGCCGCGATCTGGCGTTCGTCCTGGCACAAAACGGGGCGGCACAGCATCCGGTGGAGTCAGAGGTGATCTGAGGATTACGGTGAGGGCTTCCCCAAGTGGAGGTTCTCACCCCTCAGGCACTCCGCAGCCGGCGAGGGTACCGTTGGTTCGGACTGGGGCCTCTGCTGAGTGGGGTACCCCACCCGTTTCCTTCGGTGCCTCCCCTGATGACCAGATATCGGTCGCTGCATCGGAGGGCGAGCCCTCTCTCTCCGGGGATGACGACTCGGCTGCGTTGCCCCCTTCGGGTGTGGTAGCGTTGTCTGAGCCAGACCCAGAGATGACGGCTATGCTTTCCCGGGCCACCGAGAACGTCGGGCTCGTGTGGAATCCTCCACCGTGTCCCGACCCTTCTAGGACGAGTGGTTTCTCGGGGGGGGTCGCGCTGGTTTTCAGCGCCCCCCTCCGGTGCCATTCTTTCCGGAAGTGCATGAGGAGCTTACAAGGTCATGGAAGGAACCTTTTACTGCCCGAAATAAACCTTGTGGCTCCTCCCCCCTCACCACCCTCGATGGTGGAGCCGCTTTGGGGTACACGGGCATCCCCTCTGTGGAGCGGTCTGTGGCCATGCAATTGTGTCCAACAGTCGCTTCCACTCTGCGGGGTGAACCGTGTCTCCCCTCACGGGCCTGTAAGTACTCGTTAGGCCTCACTGGCAGTGCTTATAGAGCCTGTGGGGAGGCGGCTTCTGCCCTACACGCCATGGCGTTACTGCAGGTCCATCAGGCCAAAGCACTGAGAGATCTACACGAGGGTGGGCACGACCTGGCGGTTCTACATGAGCTGCGTGCTGCGACGGACCTCGCGCTCCGAGCGACGAAGGTGACCGCACAGTCTCTGGGTCGTGCGATGTCCACGCTTGTGGTCCAGGAGCGCCATCTCTGGCTGTGTCTCACTGACATGAAGGAGCAGGAGAAGGTACAGTTCCTGAATGCTCCCGTGTCACAGACCGGCCTTTTCGGCGACGCTGTCGAGAGCTGTGCCCAGCAGTTTTCGGCAGCACAGAAGCAGACTGAGGCGATCAAGCACATCATGCGCCGGAGGAAACCCGCTGCTGCTTCCACTTCGGCTGCAGCCCCTCAGCCTGCTCGTCGCCGTGGGCGCCCCCCTGTGGCCGCCCCCGCTCCCACTCCGCGGCAGCAGCCTTCCACCGTGCGGCGTCGTGGAGCCGGTCACAGACAGGACGCCCAGCCCGTCCAGGCCCCCGCCAGACCAGGCGGCAAGCGCAAGTGCAAGAGGCCCTGAGACGGGCGACCCAGAGATGGAGGGAACTGCTCGTCGGGAGATGGTGACCGCACCCCGGAGGAGGGCCCGGTGGAGAATCCTTTGTTTCATTTTGTTTTTGTTCCGCCGCTGGCCCAGCAGCCAGCGGTACCCAAAACTTCAATAAAAGAGCAGTTTCCTCAGTCTCTGGGTCTCAAGAGGAGGAGAGTGGTGTACCGTGCATCACGGGATCACTTCCCTCCTCCTCTCTCGCCTGGCAGGGGGGGGGTTGCCCAAGAGCACCCCTCCTGCCCATTTGTGGAACCGGGTAAGGGCAGTAGCACTCAAGCCCCCGCTACAAGTCGTCACACGCAAGCCGGGCTCCTGTGTTTCCTCCCACACGAGGAGGAATCAGGTGAGTGTTACACTACACACCCAAACCCCGCCCCCCGCCATCACAGGCCAGGCCTTCACAGGCCCCGGGCCGGGTCCCTGTGTTCCACATCGCTGCCCCACCACGGGTACGTCGGTGGCTCCGTCGGTGCCGCTGGCACGGTCTCTCGGAGCCTGGCTAGCGCTCCCCAGTCCGTCTCGGTGGCTCCTACGGACCATCAGACTCGGCTATGTGATTCAGTTCGCCCGGCGTCCCCCCAAGTTCAGGGGCATCCGGTTCACTTCAGTCAAACCCGCCGATGCTCCTGTCTTGCGTGCGGAAATCGCAGTCCTACTGGCAAAGGACGCGATAGAGCCGGTCCCTCCAGCCGATATGAGGTCGGGGTTGTTCAGCCCCTACTTCATTGTGCCCAAGAAAGGTGGAGGGTTACGACCGATCTTGGATCTGCGAGTTTTGAACCGTGCACTTCACAAGCTGCCGTTCAAGATGTTGATGCAGAAACGCATTTTTGGATGCGTCCGTCCCCTAGATTGGTTTGCAGCGATCGACCTGAAGGACGCGTACTGTCATGTCTCGATCCTCCCGCGACACAGGCCATTCCTGCGTTTCGCGTTCGAGGGACAGGCGTATCAGTACAAGGTCCTGCCCTTCGGGCTGTCCCTGTCGCCTCGCGTCTTCACCAAAGTCGTAGAGGCGGCCCTTGTCCCCCTGAGAGAACAAGGTGTGCGCATTCTCAACTACCTTGACGACTGGCTCATACTCGCACAGTCTCGCAAGCAGTTGTCTGCACACAGGGACCTGGTGCTCAAGCACCTCAGCCTGCTGGGCCTTCGGGTCAACTGGGAAAAGAGCAAACTCGTGCCAACGCAGAGGATCTCTTTTCTCGGCATGGAGTTCGATCCGGTCAACCAAACAGCACGCCTCACCCAGGAACGTGCTCAGTCAGTGCTGAACTGCTTCAAGACCTTATCAGGCAGGACGGCGGTTCCACTGAAACTCTTTCAGAGGCTCCTGGGGCATATGGCTGCAGCTGCGGTGACAGTTCCGCTCGGTCTGCTCCATATGAGACCGCTTCAGCACTGGCTCTATGGCCGAATCCTGAGGTGGGCGTGGAAACGCGGCACTTACCGGGTTCAGATTTCACCGGCCTGCCGCAAGACCTTCAGGCCGTGGTCAGATCCCTCGTTCCTTCGGGCAGGAGTGCCCCTGGAGCAGGTATCCAGGCATGCTGTGGTATTCACAGATGCCTCATCCACAGGCTGGGGAGCCACGTACAACGGGCACGCAGTATCAGGGGTTTGGACGGGTCCCCAACTGCATTGGCATATCAATTGCCTCGAGTTGCTAGCAGTACACCTTGCCCTGAGCCGTCTCAGAGGGCGCCTTCAGCGCAAGGACGTTCTGGTCCGTACGGACAACACTGCGACCGTTGCGTATATCAACCGGCAAGGCTGTTTGCGCTCCCGTCGCATGTCGCAACTCGCCCGCCACCTCCTCCTCTGGAGTCAGAAGCATCTGAGGTCCCTTCGTGCCATCCACATCCCAGGAGTGTTCAATCGGGCAGCCGACGAGCTGTCTCGAGCAGCACTTCCAGGCGAGTGGAGACTCCATCCCCAGGCGGTTCAGCTGATTTGGGGACGGTTCGGAGCTGCTCAGGTCGACCTGTTTGCATCTCCAGAAACCACCCACTGCCAAGAGTTCTACTTCCTAACCGAGGCAACGCTCGGCACGGATGCACTGGCACACAGCTGGCCCCGGGGCCTGCGCAAATATGCGTTCCCCCCAGTGAGCCTACTAGCACAGACACTGTGCAAGATCAGGGGGGACGAGGAGCAGGTCTTGTTAGTGGCTCCATATTGGCCCAACAGGACCTGGTTCCCGGAACTCATGCTCCTCGCGACAGCCCCTCCCTGGCCAATTCCTCTGAGGAAGGATCTGCTTTCTCAGAGACGGGGCACCCTATGGCACCCGCACCCGGACCTGTGGAAACTCCACGTATGGTCCCTGGATGGGACGCGGAGGTTCTAGCTGACCTACCCCAGGAGGTAGCACTCACTATCACTTCAGCACGGGCACCGTCCACGAGACGGGCCTATACTCTGAAGTGGAACCTGTTCGTCGAATGGTGTTCCTCCCACCAGGAGGACCCCCGGAGATGCTCGATCAGAGCTGTGCTTTCCTTCTTACAGCAAGGGTTGGAGCGTAGGCTGTCCCCTTCCACCCTTAAGGTTTATGTGGCCGCTATTTCTGCTTACCACGACCCCGTAGAGGGGAAGTCGGTGGGGAAACACTGAGGCCCCGGCCCGGCTATGTGCCCAAGGTTCCTACCACTCCCTTCAGGGACCAGGTAGTGAATCTGCAAGCGCTGCCCCCGGAGGAGGCAGACCCAGCCCTAGCTTTGCTCTGTCCGGTACGCGCACTGCGACAGTACACGGATAGAACTCAGAGCTTTAGGACCTCAGAGCAGCTCTTTGTCTGCTACGGAGGACAGCAGAAGGGGAAGGCTGTTTCCAAGCAGAGGATGGCCCACTGGATAGTGGATGCTATCGCCTTGGCCTATGAAGCACAAGGTGTGCCCTGCCCGCTCAGGTTGCGTGCTCACTCCACTAGGGGTGTGGCATCATCCTGGGCGCTGGCTCGTGGCGCCTCGCTAGCAGACATCTGTAGAGCTGCGGGTTGGGCGACTCCCAAAACGTTCGCTAGGTTCTATAGCCTGCGTGTCGAACCGGTTTCCTCCTGTGTTCTCACCTCAAACGGGTAGTGGCACTGAGAGGCCCTGTTCAGAGTCGGCTTGCGGCGTCCCTAAACGCCTTATTCTCCAGAGAGTTCCCTGACCGGGCAAACCCTGTCGAGTCCTCCAGCACTCCGGTGCCCAGACGTGGCGGAACGTACGGCGCCAGGCCTTTCAGCCAATGAATTCTTGAAATCTGGGGTGAGGCTAGTGCCCATATGAGTGACCCTGTTGGGATCCCATATGTGTTTTCCATGGTATGCTTATTAGAACCGTGTTCCCCAGGCAGACCACGTTCTGCCGTCTCTAATGATGCAGCCTGAGCCATCACAGAGACTTCCATGTGCATTGGGCCCTACGGGGTTACTTCACGTGAGTAATGTCACTTAACCCCCTCTCGGAGGAGGTGACTCCGCAGTGTGCCTCTTCCAAGTGGAAGGGCACACTTTCCCAGTGTTATTCAAATCCTACTGTTTGGGTTGCTCTAGGGACAGCAGTAGTCGACCTTCTCTGTGTAGCCCGGTCCTATCGTCTGCCTTATAGGAAGGATCAGGAGGTCTACACAGGGCGCTGGAAGGGGCAGCTCCTGTGGCGCTTTGGTAGGGATCCCAATTCGTCGGTCATCCGACGTGACTCGGAGTGACCGACTGAAAGGGAACGTCTCGGTTACGTATGTAACCCTCGTTCCCTGAAGGAGGGAACGGAGACGTCACGTCCCGTCGCCACAGTTGCTGTACCACCGCTGGGCGGCTGGGTCTCCGGCTCGGCTCCCCAGCGAAAACATGATTAATGCGGTGCACCGGCTGCCTCTTATACTCACGCTGTGATCAGCGGCAGCTGGATGCAATGATCGCATGCCAATGTCCATTGGCTCGTTTAGTTACACTCGAAGTGGATAGGTCTCTCTGGCGAGATCCCAATTCGTCGGTCATCCGACGTGACGTCTCTCGTAACCGAGACGTTCTCTATACTTAATTTGAAAAACATTTAATATTAATTGAATATAGTAATTATGCATATGTTATTATTGTTGTTGTTTTAATAAAAACATTATATTAATGTTATTATTTTATATGTGATGTTATATTTACTAATAGAATATACTAATATTCAGGGTTTGTATACATTTTTACCAATAAAATGCCATGATTTTTCCATGACTTTGAAGTAAATATTCATGACCTAATGTTTCATGAAATGTCTATGTATACATGTTAAATAATAAGAAAAAGCCATGTTTTACCACAGCATATTTTTACTAAAATAAATGACAAGCTTTATAGTTTATAATACATAATAACCATTTATTTAAATAACACTTGCACAGTAACACAGTTACATAAAATAATAACCCTGAGAACCCCTTAGAAATGGAAAAGTCCATGGGAGTTAATTAACATAACTCAACGGGAAGCAACAATGTTAAACAAAAAAATAAAAAAAAAGTGTCCAGCGACATTGTCCTTAACTTTACTTGCCATAAATTAACCTTACAGGATAACTTTATTTGACAAGTTAACATCTTTATTCAATTAAATAATAATAATAATACATTTATTAATAATAATAATTGTTGTTGTTATTATTATTGTTGTTGTTGTCAATGTTGTATATAATAAGTACATTTAATTTTTTTAATAAAATAAAATATTATTTTCCCTAATAGAAATACATAGTTTAGTTCTTCTAATTTTATAATGTTATTAAATATGTAAATTAAATTAAAAGCAAATCTAATATTATAATTTATATATCTCCAAATCAATAAATATCTAATAATAATGATAATTATTTGTATTATTATTATTGAATTATAATAAATACTTACTATTTAAAATGATTATTGCTGTAACAATGCTAGAATCTATTTGCATGTAACAGTGTTCATATATAACAGCTTTGAGCTTTGTGAGACAGACCCGCTGCATTATAATGCCGTCAATCTCCGGCATGCTGAGAATCCTCCAACCTAAATATCACAGCCTCCTTTTTTACTAAATGCTTCCATATTACAAGCAAATTACTAGTGCAGTGAGAAGACGCCAGCGAGGAACAAAGATGGGCAGCCATAATTATATCGCTGCGTGTGCCGCATGTCAATGGGCCATCTTCCTTCCGGAGGGCGATCCCCTGGGCCCCCGGGCATCAAAATGATGGCCAAATTATTTTGTGCTCCGTTGCATCGCGACACAATTATCATATTTACTGCAGCCGCATTATGACAACAATGCTGTTTACACCTGTCTCCGGGAGAAAGGCGAGGTTTGCACTCTCTAATTTAGCAAATGTACAGTATGCATATGAGCTCGCTGGCAGGGAGTTAAATTAGGTCAGGACTGGAATACATCAATAGCAACCCATATGTGCAACATCTCCCCCTCGACTCTCTCTCTCTCTCGCTCCCTGTGTTCTCGTCTTTGCTCAGAAGCCCGCCGATGTGGCAGCCTGACGACTGCAGAACTGTGATATGTGCAAATCACATTTGCAGATGAGCTTGAAACTCTTTTAAATATTCAGATATCAGACATTCAAAGCAGCAAGCCGCTACTTAAGACTCCATCCCGGCAAGAAACCGGATCCCCTGCTCATTAAGGGAACGCTCGCTCGGTTTACACTTTAAATATTTCACACCAAAATGTACAGCCATGGAAAAACATCAGCCTTATCGGCGATAACAATGCAAATTGTCAAAAGCCCGTGGAAGATTTCGGGCTGGAAATCCAAAGTCGCTTTTTGTAACAGCTCTTTCTTGTTATTCTGTCTCTTTTTCATCTCGCATTTCTGCCGCTTATTGGTGCATCTAAATTCTTTTTCAGGCTGCCCAAAGAAGTCACGTGGTGAAAGGTACGGCTGCCACGAGACGCGGGGAATGCGTTTGTCTGTTTCCTGCCAATCGAGCATCAAATGTGGCACAGCAGGGGACTCGGCTACATTCGAACGGGGCCACACACATCAACCACCCAAGACCGGGCTTTAAGCTAGACTCCCAGTTAGGTGCTATCAAAAGTCTCTGACCTTCTTTAATAGGTATTAGACTAGTTAAACTAAAAGGACAGATCACATGTCGACATCGTAAAGAGCCAATAAGCCTGTCGGGTCTATGGCTCAACTGCACCGGCTCTTCCAAACCTGCTCTTTTTCCTAATTGGCCAACAGCATTCTAAAAGCTTCCTCCTTCCTTCCCCCCTCCGCGTCAGCTCCGTCTCCCGCTTGTTAGCCCCTACGTCAAATTTGTCTCCGTGCCATTTTAATTACAGCCCCAGCAATCTCTCCTGTGGCATTCTGGGAGAATACTGATCTGCAAAAAAGGTGATAAGTGAAGACGACACCCAGCTTTGGTATCAACCATAAACAGACACTTAATTGAATCATTTGACCTGAGAGGCTGATCGCCCGCAATAGCATGTAACAAGCAGGAAAAACGGTTTTGGATTTGAAAACGGTGGTGTTCTGCACACGCGGCGCCAGCTTTGGCCGCCTGCCCACCACGGGATTGATAAGTGCTCTGCGCGACATGTCCGCAGACCCTCGCTTTCCTCTTGGAGACGGAGGCATGTTGGTTTATTCGTTTGCACGCACATACTCGCGGTTCAGGGCCGACCTGGCTGCTCACGCTCGGCGGAAAAAACTATTTGCCGACGTAGGACTTATCAATCCGAACAGACGCGCGATCCGGGTCCGGTGTCACTTCCCCTCATTATGTTAATGGTTAATGCAGTGCAAATGAAAACATTCCGGCAATTTGATTTCTTTGAAGATAGTTTGCATATTGTCTTTTCCGTAATGACGGCACACTTTCCATCCAGCTTCGATTTATGCGAGGCAAGTTCATTTTTATCAACACCGAGTTCATTTCTAGGGCTACTGGAATGTGTTTTTCCACTCACTATTTAACTAATTAGGATTCAGGTAACATAAGCAGATTTTTCATGCTATTGGTGTTTTTCTTAATTAAGAAACAAATGAATTCTCCCCAGCAAAAGAGATGGAACACTGGGATACATTGCCAGAGGCCAGATGCTGCTGCTCTTAATTAGAAGTCACTCTATTGTCTGAGCTTTTTTAATGAAGCTCCAATCTAAATGGATATCAAAAAAGACCGCTGGAGCAAAGGAGAGGGAAAAATCCGGCCAGTTTAAATAATAAGAAAATAAAGATAATGGAAGACAAAAGATATGTCTTGGCAGCAGTCTTCCAGAGACAGTTGAGCAGAGAGAGCACCCCCCTCACCTCCGTCCAGAGTTTCTTTTAAAGCGAACCTTGGGCCACGCTTTTACCCGCCCACCACCTGAAGCTTTCAAGGCTCACTCTACATCCAGGTTTTTGTGTGGTTCAACTAAAAAAAACAGTTGGCTTTCTCAGCAAAGGTTATGTATTTTCATTGAAAGTCAACATTCACGGTCGCTTCGAAGCAAATCCAATGTGAGGAAAGCGCGTAGCTAGCGTGACACATGACACGCTTAGGTTTACATCTAAAAGCCATTTGGACTGTTTTGCATTTTGTGTTTATTCATGCACCAAAAGGAAAAGTACACTGAAATAAACGTACGAAAGCAGAGCTTGTTTGCAAAGTTCTGAGGGAGGCGTTTTGTGTGAGGCACAGTCAGGGAGGTCAGCTGGGCTGGTCTCAGAGAGGTGGGCAGCGTGTTCGGTGGCTCAAGGCGATAACATCGTGTGCCCACGCAGGCAGGCGCCGCATGCCCACATGTGCTGCCAAGCCCATCGGTTCTTCCTCAGACAACATGGCTTAGGAGCTCCCAGCGGATGGGCCAGTGCCCATTGATACGTGCCCAGGACCGTCACGTTCGGGCCAAGCATCCTCGCACCCAGGGGCTGCGCCATCGATGCCCGCCACGTTTGCCAGGCTGGATGCCACCCAGCAACCCGTTTCAAAAGGGCTTTTTTGGTGGATCAGGTATGCGGTGTGATTCCCTTTTCCCTTTGTAATGGACCCGGTTAAAGGCAAGCCAGGCTGACTTTTAAGTCGAATGGTGCCTTGCCTTTCATTTGAGCGGCAACTAGTAATTGATTTCCCACTTTCCAAATTTTGAATGTGTTTTCCTGTCCTTTGACTGGCCAGCTGGCATCGTGGAGGCTAAAGTATATCGAAAAGCATTTGACAATCTGCAAAAAGAGGTTTTTCACGCAAGAAAATTCTTGCAAGTTCCCTATTAGAACGGCCATGTTTCAAATACTTCTACTTATCCCTTAAAAATTATCATAATCCTCTTACGGTTCACCCATGCATGGTGCCTCATTCATAGACCTGCTTGTTTATTTCTATCTGCCGGGGAGATTAGAGCGGCAGATTAGCTAGTGCCGAAACACGAGTCGCCATCAAAGACGGCGAGGATAATGTCACTCTTTCTCTCCCTTCTATCCCCTGCTTCTGAAGACGTCGGAAGAGTATTAGAACAATGGGAATGCGAACGCTCCTTAGAGCGTGACAACAATAGCAGCCCATCCTGAGGGACCCGGCACACGTAAAGAAAAGAACACTCTGAACACGATGCATATTAAGATAGTACAGATCACATGTTAACAGTTAGAACACTTTTGATCAAAATGATCTGATAAAACAATCTCATTTATCCTTTCTTTTATTTGTGAGCACCGTAAACAGTAAGCTCAATAGAGTGCTTGCAAAGCAGGACTGCACTGAAAGTCCTTATTCTTTTATTTTTCCCCCAATTAATTCAGCTTGAACCGCTTAATATACAGACTCCAAACATTGTTTTGCAGACCATTTCTTATTCTTTCAGGATATTTAAGATAAACAATTTTAGAATTGTAGAACTCCATCTAAAATGAATGACATCTCTGAAATATTTGCATATACTGATTGGTCTTTTCTGTATAAATGTAATGGAGAATTAGAACTGCCTTAGACTTTACTGTTATCATTAATGCTGACCAAGTGTGTTTAAAAAAATGGGAACTCAGGGAATGGGAACAGTATAAAATAGTGAACTCAACATAATGACAAATCCTTCATGCCTTATTTTTTAAGACTTGCTAGAGTAAACAAACTTTCATAAAGCGTGTCTCTTTTCCTTTCAATTTAACTATATTTAATTATCTAACTGCGCATTTCTTTTTAATTATAAAAAAATCTTTTAAAAATCATGTTTCAAAAATGTGTCTGATGAATTGTATCTGATGAATTGTACATCAAGGTACAGCTAAAAATGGAAATGTTTTACATTTACATTTTACAATACATCACTTTTGGAAATGTTGTCGATAGTAATTAGTAACTTAATCTCAATGACAGGAAATAAAAAGACAGTACTCTAATGAACACCTACTTTACACACTATTTATTACACTTAAAAAAAGCATAAAAGCACAACATTAAAAACTTTAATATTTTGTAACTTGCATAAGGCGAAACAACCACGGTTCACCAATAGGACACAGTTGTCAGCTGAAGCTAATAATCTCCTATAATGCACCAATATCTGCAATTAATATGCCTGCTAGATATACGGTCTATCACAAGCGGTCATGACACTCAGAATATTATTAAAAATATAAAAGTTCTACTTATAAAACTTTAACATTAATCCTTTACTGCCTTGCAAATGCTGATACTGTTATTTACTTTAGGACATGCAAATCTAGTTTAATATATAATATTATAAGATATAATATTCATCATCTAAACAATTGCAACATAATATACAGACATGTTCCAAACATCTTTAATCTAAATGTTTAATAACCATCTTTCTGAAGGATTAGCTCATAAGTGGCATGTCATAGGGAAATATTTCCCTGCGTGATTATTCAGAGCTGGAGATATTCAGATTAAATGTGCTATTGTTAGTGATACACATTCATTATTCAATGCAGTCAGCCTTCAGAGTCTATAGACGAAAATACACTGAAGAATATCCTCCACAGTAGAAATGAAAGAAGAAGAAAACACCTCAGAAATCACTGACACTGTTGACTTAAAAGAAAAAGAAAGTCGTTTTTTTCTTTAAGGCAGGATTTTGTGTGAAGCAGCCTAATTATTTATCCAGTAGGTGCATTATGGCTCTCATTAGTTTCTCGCTCTCTTTCTATCGTACATTAAAAGGCTGAAGTCAATGCTCATCTGGTGCTGATAACACACCGGGTCTACAAGCCTCAGTCATCTGAGGGTAGAGAACGGCGACGCTCCGAAACATAGGATAACGGCATTAGAAAAAGCTCTCTGTGCCCAAAATCCATAAAGATGCACTGCCTAGACGCCAAGACTGGGAATTTCAAGTTGCATCGCTTAATACCAGGCAGGTCTCACGGATCAAATAGTGGCATAAAAGAGGAAAACAGAGTAGGAGAGATACAGTAAGAGGATGTGAGATGGTGTAAGCGGGGTTATGTGAGAACTACAGAGGGTTTGGTGAACAGATTCTGATGCAAATTGGAAGAAAACACATTCTGACCTCCTCCTGGGTGAAGTTTTGGGGTGAGATGTCACCTCAGTGTGGGCTCTCATGTGGACATCTGCCACCAAGAACTTCTCCAATCTGGATCTATCTCACGCTAATTCAAAGATCTGATCAACACCATCACAATCAACATTCACTCCAATTGCTCTCAATCTCATCTCATTTCTGGCCAGGAGAAACAACTGAGATATTACATATTTTTTTCTTCTTCTTTAATAAGAGTCAGCAAAAGCACTGGATGTTATGTCGAGGTCCTGTGGTCACATCCAACAAGACCATGCTCAACTTTGTGCAGTCACATTAATAGTAAAACTTCAGACATGTTGCCATCCTTTAGGACAACAAAGTTGATTTTCACTCAACCAACAGTTGATCAAGCTTTCTATGCTCCACAGACTCTGATAACAGAACAGCAATTTGTTAAGAGTTTATTCAAAAGTAGACATTTTGCGTTACAATATACATACAGTACTATTTAAAAGTTTGGGGTCAGTAATTTTTTTTTAAAGAATTTAACCGGATTTAACAATGAAAATAAAAATAATTATTATATAGGAAGAAAAAAAAAGTCCATGATGGCATATTACAATCCACTGCCATGCAAGCATCCCGTTTAACCATTTAACCTAGTGATCAACAACAGATGTGATTAAACCATTGGTCAATTGTTTCATCTTGTGTTCTGACACTTTTTGTAATGACTGCTAAACTGTATAATTGACGTTTCATTTACATTTATGCATTTAGCAGACACTTTTATCCAAAGCGACTTACAGTGCATTCAGGCTATACATTTATTTATCAGTATGTGTGTTTCCTGGGAATTGAACCCACAACCTTTTGAGCTGCTAACACAATGTTTTACCACTGAGCCACAGGAAAATTTAATCTAAAGTGATTTACAGTGCAGTCAGGCTATAATTTTTTTTATCAGTATGTCTTTATTCTCACATAATCGGAAGAAATCGTTGACTTATTTGGTAAATAGCCACATAAGCAGGACAAATGAAACAGTCAGTGGGTCATTATCATAAAATAAACCCCTTCAGGTTGATACAAGACCCTCCTTACAAGATCATGTGGGTTTATTGCAATAGATCAGAAGTCAAGAGTACGAAAGGACACCCAAGTACACACCGATACAAACTCACACTCCACTAAAGGTCTCTAGCCTTGTGCACTATTATTGATAAAAAAAGCTGGTCAATATACATCATCTGGCTGAAAGGATTATATTCTTATCTAAAATGATATTCAATAAAGTATGACCACAGAAACACGACTGGAGAACCTCCTGGTCCGGAAAAAAGAAAACATTTTATTGGAATTAAGATCAGTGTCGAGATTAAGAGGAGAAACAGCACTATGATTCCTGTTGAAGCCGATATTGCACTTTGTGTTGTAATTTTTTTTTCTCGTTTCTAACACATGGAGGAACAAAAACAGGGCTGCGGCTCAGAGAACAGCACCTGTGCTCCTGCAAAAGCTTTTAGTAACAGACCTGAGATGTGCAGATCAGCGGCCTTTAAAAAAAACTCTTTGGACACAAGCCATGCTTAAAAAATGAGTGAATCTCATTGCATTAGATAACAAAACATCAACTCTGAACTAACTTCACTTTTCTGAGACTTTTTGCAATGACTTTTAACCAACTGGTGTCAAGCCCTGCATCAGAATCTGTGTACCTGCTACAAAGTATGCAAAAAGCAGTGTGTCAAACGTCTAAGGATACTACTTAGTATTCATGATACTGGAGGTGAACAATACCTGGATGACCTACAACATCCACTGGGATTCGGGATTGTGCAGCCACACTTTAATATCCCACACTGTAAAAATGTATTTTCAAAGTAGTATATACAACAAAGATTATTGGAGTACATTCAAAAGAAAAAAGTTATCTTCAAATTGTTTTTCAATTCAATGTCAATTTATTTGCAATTGTAGCAATTTCTTGACAATTAGCAATGTTTTTTTTCAGTGCACAATGCCATGTCTGACAAACAAAAAAAAGTATTTTGTTGCCATTTTGAATATTGATAGTTCTTAAACTTATTTTGGTGAAATGTGTAGTCTTTCTATAAAATAAATTCCACTTGGTTTGATATTTTATCAAATGTGATGACATTTTAAGTTGACTATAGATAATAAATATAATAATAATAATAATAATAGAATAATACAAATAATAAAATATTTATATATTATATTTAATATATATTATATGATATGATATAATATAATATAATTTAATATAATACAATACAATACAATACAATATAATATTTAGCTTTTTTATATTTAAGTCAATTATATATTATGTATTATAATTTATATTTAAGTCAAAAAAGGGAGGAAAACGAACAAACAAGAGAAAATCCGACACTCACTATACAAATACTTGCAAAAGTATACTTTTTTTTACTATTGACAAAGGTCTCATGACCTTCATCAGGCATATTAAAGCATCCATATTTACATCTTTGATATTTAAAAAATTGCATTGACCTGCTTTAGCTTTTTAGAGCAAAGCCTGTATTGCAGCACTTCTGTCTCCTTAGGATAAATCACAGGTGTTATAGCATTTCTCATCTATAAATAACTTTAGATAAAAGCATTAGCTAAATTAATAAAAGTTAATAAAATGCAAATACTGAAAAAGAGTACAATGTGTGTGCAGAATTACAAAAAGTACAAACTGTCCTGCTCGTGTTCTTTGCATGAGCGAGGTGTGACGCTGTCTGTCTGCAATAATTTTATTAAAGCAGGCTGGATAACATGCACTCATTTGTGCTGCCTAATTAAGCGACACTCCTCCCCATTGTTACGCCCACCAATTACAAAGAGCTCATTTGCATACCTGGGGGACACATGTAGGAGGAAACTCAAATTAAGCTCTCAAACTCATTCAAAGTTCAATGTCCCATTGGTCAACGCTTAAAATAAAACAGATGTTTGTTGTTAAGCCCTGTGGTATTAGCCTAATTCTGCTCTTCTCCTAATTGAACTCTCTTTTAATACCGAATCAAACGTGATACATGCTTTCAGCAGTAAGTGACAAACTTAGACTGCGTTCAGAATGGAAACTAGTGTACCACTTTCTATGTTTTCCTCATGCAATGAGAAACGCTTCAAACAGCAGTATGAAACATTAATAGTCACATGACCTCATTAGGTTTTATGTCTAATTCAATGAGTAAAATATGGGTTTGGTTTTCTAATTCCATTTTAGAATACAACAATGTCTTTTGGCAGTCTGATCAAATAATGATTTAAACTGATAAAAAGTTAAAACTGCAGCTGATAATTCTGCTTTATTCATCACACTGGAAATGGAAAATCAAGTTTGGTGCATCGTACCGTGGTGCACATTCTTATCTCATAAAGTATGCTCTGTGTACTGTACATTTTGGGAAATATAGCAGATCTTCTGGGTATCTTAGATCTTCACAGTGAACAGTGTGCTTACGGTTTAGGTTTAGTGTGCAATACTAAACATACATGTTCCCTTTAAATTGATTTATTATTTAGCAAGTAATACAATTTATTAATACAAATAATCAACCTTCTGTATGGAAGGCCGTTTCTGCCACAGGATAAAAAAAAGGAATTGGTTCTTGAAATTCTAAGATAATAGCCACAATTTCAAATTATAAACTCAGAATTCTACCTTTTCTTTTGCAATTTGAGTGTACATCCTACCATTTTTTTTAATAGGCTGTATCTCGAGTTTATATTTTGGAATTGTTTTTTTTTTGTCAGATTGTTTTTTTGTTTTTTTGGGGGGAGTTCTCAGAATTCTTATTTTTACCTTGCAGTTTATATTCCACAATTTTCTATGAATTCTGAGTTTAAATCTCGCAATTGATTGTTGTGAGTTTATATCTTGTAATTCTCAGATTATAAAAAACTGTAAGATTTTATTATTTTTTTAACATGTGGTGGAAACACGCTTTCATACCTTTGACTTTGACAAAAAACTTAAAGTAAAAGCTTTGGAAATGTGACATCAGTCTAACAAACCACCAATGAGTCAACACTTTCAGTGAAAGAGCACTAAGCATTACATAACTTGTTTCATGTGTGATTTAAAAATGCTTTTCATGAAAAAACACCACTCTCTGTGCCACTAAATTCAAAACAGATATATTTTCCTCAGCTGTCTGACAGATGATAGATGTGACAAACACATTCTGCTTTCACTTACAAAAAGGACAAATTAAAATGTATTGCAATTTACTGAGAAACAAAAAATCAACACAGTAATATCAACCTCACCACCTAAAACACACACACATACAGACTGTCAGAGCACTCAGAATCAGTGTCTTTAAGGAGAGAGAAAGGCGAGGTAACACACACACACAACTTTGGGTGTGTTCAAATTGGATGATGAATGCAGGATTGAGTCCATGCTGGAGGGGCGTCAAAAAGCAATCAACGTTCCATCTCTGATGAGTCCGGCGGCAGCGTGATTCACATCGAGGATGGAAAGCTGATGTGCTGGCCGAAACGAAGGCCAATGTTCCCTGTCGACCCCCTCCTCCCCCCAGCCCCCTTCGAAATGCCACACAATCACCAGATATTAGACATGCATCTCAACTCCAAAGCCACAGAACAAAAAAATAAAAAAACAGAGGACATAATTTGTGTCCTGATTATTATAGACTCTTTTATTCCACTTCTCGACACAGCTGCGGAGAGAGCTGATGTTGAGGAGTGTTACTATTGACTTACAAATGTCAAAATATGGAAAAAATGCACCCAGCTTAACCACAGAATAAGACTGACTGCCAAAGCGCTGTGAAATGGAGGCGAGAGTCTGAAAAGATGTCGTGCTCGTTTTAGCTACTCGTCTCTCTGTGTGCTTTCGAGCACAGATCTAGATTTTTAGACGATTATAAAATAAAACACCATTATGAACAACATCGTAAACAAATAAGTGAGCATGCACATAAGTAGAAACAAAACAAAAAAACCTGTAATTTTGTAAACTGTATGGTTAAACTTCAAGCGCTTTTTGGCTTAGTTATTAGTTACAGTTCATAACTAGCCTACACAGAAATTATGAAGTCCTATGGGGTCACACTAGACTTTCAAGAGAAAAGTATGGAAGCTTGTTTCTGCCACAATATAAAAATAAAATAAAAAAGATAATTGCAACATTTTATCTCACAATTCTGTCTTTTTTGTCAGATTTGTGAGAAATTAACTCAGAATTGCCATATATAAACTAAGAATAGTAAGTTTATGCATTGTGAGATATGAACAATTCAGAATTGCGAGATAAACTCACTATTGCAATAATTTTATTTTTTAGCATTATACAGTACTCAGTACACTATAAAATTATATATCTATCAAAGTGAAATATCTATCAAAAAACGATTTGCTATAAAGCCTCATGATGCATAACGCACTTATCTTGACCATATCCAACGTGTCGATTTAAATTTTGTCTTTGAAATTCCTTTTTTGTGGTAGTTTAATAGCATTACTGTTGAAGAGTAATCAGGCCTAGCTGGTGGATATACTTATTGTAGAGTTAAAAGTTATTACATGCATTGTAATATTCGAAGCGCATTTCATATAGTAGACTGGTAAGATTAAAAAAATGAGAAGTTAATTCATTCATTTGTACAACCCTACCTAAACACTGTGGAGATACAATCCGGAAGACAGAACACAACGACCGCAGTACTGAAAAGGGGCGGAGCTACATACGGTTTATAAACTGCTTGTTTGTTACTTGTTTTAATCTCTTTTCTCAGACTGCTAAAAATTCAGACATTTATACACAAAATTTGATTACAAGCACAAAGGATTCAATTCATTATTAATTAAATAAAATAATTATTTATCTTGCTGAATTAGAATTAAACCACAATCACGAGACAAAAAAGATCAAACAAAATGCACGATACTACTGGCTAAAATTGTATAGTTGCATTACAAAATTTTGGGCAGTAGGGTAATATCAAATTCCAGTAAGTTAAAGAACGTCTCGGTTACGTATGTAACCCTCGTTCCCTGAAGGAGGGAACGGAGACGTCACGTCGGATGACCGACGAATTGGGATCTCGCCAGAGAGACCTATCCACTTCGAGTGTAACTAAACGAGCCAATGGACATTGGCATGCGATCATTGCATCCAGCTGCCGCTGATCACAGCGTGAGTATAAGAGGCAGCCGGTGCACCGCATTAATCATGTTTTCGCTGAGGAGCCGAGCCGGAGACCCGGCCGCCCAACGGTGGTACAGCAACTGTGGCGACGGGACGTGACGTCTCCGTTCCCTCCTTCAGGGAACGAGGGTTACATACGTAACCGAGACGTTCCCTTTCAGTCGGTCACTCCGAGTCACGTCGGATGACCGACGAATTGGGATCCCTACCAAAGCGCCACAGGAGCTGCCCCTTCCAGCGCCCTGTGTAGACCTCCTGATCCTTCCTATAAGGCAGACGATAGGACCGGGCTACACAGAGAAGGTCGACTACTGCTGTCCCTAGAGCAACCCAAACAGTAGGACTTGAATAAAACTGGGAAAGTGTGCCCTTCCACTTGGAAGAGGCACACTGCGGAGTCACCTCCTCCCAGAGGGGGTTAAGTGACATTACTCACGTGAAGTAACCCCGTAGGGCCCAATGCACATGGAAGTCTCTGTGATGGCTCAGGCTGCATCATTAGAGACGGCAGAACATGGTCTACCTGGGGAACACGGTTCTAATAAGCATACCGTGGAAAACACATATGGGATCCCAACAGGGTCACTCATATGGGCACTAGCCTCACACCAGATTTCAAGAATTCATTGGCTGAAAGGCCTGGCACCGTACGTTCCGCCACGTCTGGGCACCGGAGTGCTGGAGGACTCGACAGGGTTTACCCGGTTAGGGAACTCTCTGGAGAATAATGCGTTTAGGGATGCCGCAAGCCGACTCTGAACAGGGCCTCTCAGTGCCACTACCCGTTTGAGGTGAGAACACAGGAGGAAACCGGTTCGACACGCAGGCTATAGAACCTAGCGAACGTGTTGGGAGTCGCCCAACCCGCAGCTCTACAGATGTCTGCTAGCGAGGCGCCACGAGCCAGCGCCCAGGACGATGCAACACCCCTAGTGGAGTGAGCACGCAACCTGAGCGGGCAGGGCACACCTTGTGCTTCATAGGCCAAGGTGATAGCATCCACTATCCAGTGGGCCATCCTCTGCTTGGAAACAGCCTTCCCCTTCTGCTGTCCACCGTAGCAGACAAAGAGCTGCTCTGAGGTCCTAAAGCTCTGAGTTCTATCCGTGTACTGTCGCAGTGCGCGTACCGGACAGAGCAAAGCTAGGGCTGGGTCTGCCTCCTCCGGGGGCAGCGCTTGCAGATTCACTACCTGGTCCCTGAAGGGAGTGGTAGGAACCTTGGGCACATAGCCGGGCCGGGGCCTCAGTGTTGCACTGGAGTCAGCCGGCCCAAACTGAAGGCACGAATCGTCGACCGAAAATGCCTGCAGGTCCCCCACCCTCTTGATCGAGGCCAATGCAGTCAGGAGTAGGGTTTTCATAGATAGAAACTTCAATTCGACTGACTGCAAAGGCTCAAAAGGGGCAGTTATTAGGGCTCTTAGCACCAAAGCCAAATCCCAAGAGGGTAGAGAGGGGGGCCTAGGAGGGTTCAACCTCCTGGCCCCTCTAAGAAACCTGACAACCAGATTGTGCTTCCCCACCGACTTCCCCTCTACGGGGTCGTGGTAAGCAGAAATAGCGGCCACATAAACCTTAAGGGTGGAAGGGGACAGTCTACGCTCCAACCCTTGCTGTAAGAAGGAAAGCACAGCTCTGATCGAGCATCTCCGGGGGTCCTCCTGGTGGGAGGAACACCATTCGACGAACAGGTTCCACTTCAGAGTATAGGCCCGTCTCGTGGACGGTGCCCGTGCTGAAGTGATAGTGAGTGCTACCTCCTGGGGTAGGTCAGCTAGAACCTCCGCGTCCCATCCAGGGACCATACGTGGAGTTTCCACAGGTCCGGGCGCGGGTGCCATAGGGTGCCCCGTCTCTGAGAAAGCAGATCCTTCCTCAGAGGAATTGGCCAGGGAGGGGCTGTCGCGAGGAGCATGAGTTCCGGGAACCAGGTCCTGTTGGGCCAATATGGAGCCACTAACAAGACCTGCTCCTCGTCCCCCCTGATCTTGCACAGTGTCTGTGCTAGTAGGCTTACTGGGGGAAACGCATATTTGCGCAGGCCCCGGGGCCAGCTGTGTGCCAGTGCATCCGTGCCGAGCGTTGCCTCGGTTAGGGAGTAGAACTCTTGGCAGTGGGTGGTTTCTGGAGATGCAAACAGGTCGACCTGGGCAGCTCCGAACCGTCCCCAAATCAGCTGAACCGCCTGGGGATGGAGTCTCCACTCGCCTGGAAGTGCTGCTCGGGACAGCTCGTCGGCTGCCCGATTGAACACTCCTGGGATGTGGATGGCACGAAGGGACCTCAGATGCTTCTGACTCCAGAGGAGGAGGTGGCGGGCGAGTTGCGACATGCGACGGGAGCGCAAACCGCCTTGCCGGTTGATATACGCAACGGTCGCAGTGTTGTCCGTACGGACCAGAACGTCCTTGCGCTGAAGGCGCCCTCTGAGACGGCTCAGGGCAAGGCGTACTGCTAGCAACTCGAGGCAATTGATATGCCAATGCAGTTGGGGACCCGTCCAAACCCCTGATACTGCGTGCCCGTTGTACGTGGCTCCCCAGCCTGTGGATGAGGCATCTGTGAATACCACAGCATGCCTGGATACCTGCTCCAGGGGCACTCCTGCCCGAAGGAACGAGGGATCTGACCACGGCCTGAAGGTCTTGCGGCAGGCCGGTGTAATCTGAACCCGGTAAGTGCCGCGTTTCCACGCCCACCTCGGGATTCGGCCATAGAGCCAGTGCTGAAGCGGTCTCATATGGAGCAGACCGAGCGGAACTGTCACCGCGGCTGCAGCCATATGCCCCAGGAGCCTCTGAAAGAGTTTCAGTGGAACCGCCGTCCTGCCTGATAAGGTCTTGAAGCAGTTCAGCACTGACTGAGCACGTTCCTGGGTGAGGCGTGCTGTTTGGTTGACCGAATCGAACTCCATGCCGAGAAAAGAGATCCTCTGCGTTGGTACGAGTTTGCTCTTTTCCCAGTTGACCCGAAGGCCCAGCAGGCTGAGGTGCTTGAGCACCAGGTCCCTGTGTGCAGACAACTGCTAGCGAGAATGTGCGAGTATGAGCCAGTCGTCGAGGTAGTTGAGAATGCGCACACCTTGTTCTCTCAGGGGGACAAGGGCCGCCTCCACGACTTTGGTGAAGACGCGAGGCGACAGGGACAGCCCGAAGGGCAGGACCTTGTACTGATACGCCTGTCCCTCGAACGCGAAACGCAGGAATGGCCTGTGTCGCGGGAGGATCGAGACATGAAAGTACGCATCCTTCAGGTCGATCGCTGCAAACCAATCTAGGGGACGGACGCATCCAAAAATGCGTTTCTGCGTCAACATCTTGAACGGCAGCTTGTGAAGTGCACGGTTCAAAACTCGCAGATCCAAGATCGGTCGTAACCCACCACCTTTCTTGGGCACAATGAAGTAGGGGCTGAACAACCCCGACCTCATATCGGCTGGAGGGACCGGCTCTATCGCATCCTTCGCCAGTAGGACTGCGATTTCCGCACGCAAGACAGGAGCATCGGCGGGTTTGACTGAAGTGAACCGGATGCCCCTGAACTTGGGGGGATGCCGGGCAAACTGAATCGCATAGCCGAGTCTGATGGTCCGTAGGAGCCACCGAGACGGACTGGGGAGCGCTAGCCAGGCTCCGAGAGACCGTGCCAGCGGCACCAAACGGAGCCACCGACGTACCCGTGGTGGGGCAGCGATGTGGAACACAGGGACCCGGCCCGGGGCCTGTGAAGGCCTGGCCTGTGATGGCGGGGGGCGGGGTCTGGGTGTGTAGTGTAACACTCACCTGATTCCTCCTCGTGTGGGAGGAAACGCAGGAGCCCGGCTTGCGTGTGACAACTTGTAGCGGGGGCTTGAGTGCTACTGCCCTTACCCGGTTCCACAAATGGGCAGGAGGGGTGCTCTTGGGCAACCCCCCCCTGCCTGGTGAGAGAGGAGGAGGGAAGTGATCCCGTGATGCACGGTACACCACTCTCCTCCTCTTGAGACCCAGAGACTGAGGAAACTGCTCTTTTATTGAAGTTTTGGGTACCGCTGGCTGCTGGGCCAGTGGCGAAACAAAAACAAAACGAAACAAAGGATTCTCCACCCGGCCCTCCTCCGGGGGAGGGAGTGGTGCGGTCACCATCTCCCGACGAGCAGTTCCCTCCATCTCTGGGTCGCCCGTCTCAGGGCCTCTTGCCGCCTGGTCTGGCGGGGGCCTGGACGGGCTGGGCGTCCTGTCTGTGACCGGCTCCATGACGCCGCATGGTGGAAGGCTGCTGCCGCGGCGTGGGAGCGGGGGCGGCCACAGGGGGGCGCCCACGGCGACGAGCAGGCTGAGGGGCTGCAGCCGGAGTGGAAGCAGCAGCGGGTTTCCTCCGGCGCATGATGTGCTTGATCGCCTCAGTCTGCTTCTGTGCTGCCGAAAACTGCTGGGCACAGCTCTCGACAGCGTCGCCGAAAAGGCCGGTCTGTGACACGGGAGCATTCAGGAACTGTACCTTCTCCTGCTCCTTCATGTCAGTGAGACACAGCCAGAGATGGCGCTCCTGGACCACAAGCGTGGACACCGCACGACCCAGAGACTGTGCGGTCACCTTCGTCGCTCGGAGCGCGAGGTCCGTCGCAGCACGCAGCTCATGTAGAACCGCCAGGTCGTGCCCACCCTCGTGCAGGTCTCTCAGTGCTTTGGCCTGATGGACCTGCAGTAACGCCATGGCGTGTAGGGCAGAAGCCGCCTCCCCACAGGCTCTATAAGCACTGCCAGTGAGGCCTGACGAGTACTTACAGGCCCGTGAGGGGAGACACGGTTCACCCCGCAGAGTGGAAGCGACTGTTGGACACAACTGCATGGCCACAGACCGCTCCACAGAGGGGATGCCCGTGTACCCCAAAGCGGCTCCACCATCGAGGGTGGTGAGGGGGGAGGAGCCACAAGGTTTATTTCGGGCAGTAAAAGGTGCCTTCCATGACCTTGTAAGCTCCTCATGCACTTCCGGAAAGAATGGCACCGGAGGGGGGCGCTGAAAACCAGCACGACCCCCCCCCCGAGAAACCACTCGTCCAACCTAGAAGGGTCGGGACGCGGTGGAGGATTCCACACAAGCCCGACGTTCTCGGCGGCCCGGGAAAGCATAGCCGTCATCTCTGGGTCTGGCTCGGACAACGCTACCACACCCGAAGGGGGCAACGCAGCCGAGTCGTCATCCCCGGAGAGAGAGGGCTCGCCCTCCGATGCAGCGACCGACATCTGGTCATCAGGGGAGGCACCGAAGGAAACGGGTGGGGTACCCCACTCAGCAGAGGCCCCAGTCCGAACCAACGGTACCCCCGCCGGCTGCGGAGTGCCTGAGGGGTGAGAACCTCTACTTGGGGAAGCCCTCACCGTAATCCTCAGATCACCTCTGACTCCACCGGATGCTGTGCCGCCCCGTTTTGTGCCAGGACGAACGCCAGATCGCAGCAGAGGCAGAGGGACCCCGCCATGTTTGACACAGCGGAGTCTATTGCGCAACTCCGAGATGGTCATGTCCCCACATGAAGAACATGAACCATCCACGAAAGCTTCCTCAGCGTGCTGAATGCCCAGACACGTGAGGCAGTGATCGTGACCGTCCTGAGGCGCCAGAGATCGACCGCACCCAGAAACGCACGGGTGATAAGACATCTTTAAAAAGACGCTATCACCCGTGTACTCTTTTAGAGAAATCTGCTCTCTTAGTGCTGAAGCACGCAGGGGAGCTGGCCACCGCAAACTCCTAGTGTGACTGTCTTCACGGGAACCGTTTTCTCTTTCTCCCGTGAGACCGCGACCACCGCTGCCGTGCTGTAACGCCCGCACTCGCTCAGTTTCTCACTCGCAGACAGGAAGAGCAGTAGTGAATACCACCGCTCGGCTCCGAAGCGAAAGGATGATTAATGCGGTGCACCGGCTGCCTCTTATACTCACTGTTACGGTTTGTGTCTTTGGTATTGTGCCATGTGTTTTGTTATCTCCTCCCTCTCTTTATTTTCTGGTCTTTGATAGGTTGTCCAATGACGTCTTGCAGCTTCGTCATTGGTGGTTCGGATGAGGCGGGATCTTTATAAGGACACTGCCGATATTCAACGGGGAGCTCATTCTTGGTTCGGTCGCGTCTGGGTTGAGAGCTCCTGGATCCCTCCTCCGGCCGATGATCAAACTGAAGTTAACTGTGAAGACTATCGATTGTTACCATCTGTTCTAAAAACATTGTGTTTTAAGAACATGGAGCGTAGGGGTGTCCTGCTTGTTTATTTTGATTGACTTGTTTGGGCTTTGTTTTTCGTTAGGTAGTTAGGGAAGTGAAGTGTACTTTTCTTTACATCAATCAGGGTATTTAATATTTCCTCTTTACGTTCTAGATTGGTTTTGTTTGTTGTTTTGGCCTTTGGACACCCTGAAGAAATGCTCTCTGTTTTACTTGGTGTTCATATTTAAATAAACCTTATCACACTTTAAATGACTAATAATGTGCAATTGTTTGATTATCGACCGGAGTGGTTTGAACATTTGGGATTCCATTACCACAACCCAGTTTGGTTATGCCCTATTTAGAGTTTTTATTGTGTCAGGGGAGCCTGGGGCGTAACAATTGGGGGCTCGTCCGTTTCTCATTTTTTTTTTGAGTTGAGAATTCATTCGATGCAAATTAGTAAATTCGCGGCTTTGTTGGTGAGTACAATTTATATATTTATTTCCCTATGTTTTGACTGGCAGTTTTTTCATGGATGGTGGGGAAGTGAAAGGTTGATAGACATGGAGTTTAGTTTGGAGGCGTTTAAACAGGCTCCTTCTCGAGAAGCATTGGATGTGTGTCGAAAAACTGACTTATATTTGATCGCTGACTTCTATGATATTTCGGTGACGAAGGCTGCCACGAAGCAAGAAGTGCGAGACGTAATTGATGTAGCACTAACACAGCACGGTATTTTACAACTGAGTCCAAACGTTGGTGCTGGGGTGAGTGCTGGGACTACTGATGACGTTAGCGCTTCGGGCTCTGATCCGATGTTGCACTCATTAAGGGGTGTGAATTCAGAAGATCTAAAATTAGCTATTCAGTTAAAGCAGTTAGATCTGGAAATTAAACGTCAGGAGCATACTACTCAACTCTTGCGTTTTAGGCAGTGTGAATTAGAAACACAGGCTGATCAGCGTACAACAGGTTCAGTTAGAGCTCAAATGGTTGTGCCACCGCCTGCACCTGATATGCCTGTTGATTCTCATTCGTCTGTTGTGCCTCAAGGGCTTGTGACCTCTGACAGTGCTGCTGATTTTGATATCAGTCGGCATCTTACTCTCGTGCCCGTATTCAGGGATAACGAGGTAGATTCATATTTTGGTGCTTTTGAGCGAATAGCTGCTGCGTTACGCTGGCCTAGGGAGGTTTGGTCCCTCCTGATACAGTGTAAATTAACTGGAAAAGCCCAGGAGGTTTGTTCCACGTTATCTGTTGCGGATAGCTTGGATTATGACAAATTGAAAAGTGCAGTGTTAAGAGCTTACGAATTAGTGCCAGAGGCTTATAGGCAGAAATTTCGTTCACATGTTAAAAATGCCAGTCAAACTTATGTAGAATATGCTCGGGAAAAGAATGTGCTTTTTGATAAATGGTGTTACTCCAGCAGAGTCGCTAATTTCGATCAACTTCGTGAATTGATTTTGATTGAAGATTTTAAGAATTCGTTGCAGGATCGAATTGTTGTTTATTTAAATGAAAAGAGAGTTTCGACCCTTGCTGAGGCCGCTGTGTGCGCGGACGAATTCTCTCTAACTCATAAAAATGTTTTCGTAGCACGTCGTGAATCACATCCTCCATTTATGGAGAAGAGTGCTAAAATTTCGAAACCGTTTAAGCAAGCGGTACCCGTCGAAGCGCGTGAATGCTACTATTGTCACGAATTTGGTCATTTGATCGCTACGTGTCCCTCACTAAAAAAAAGAGGTAAGACTAAGTTCACTAAAAGTGTGGGATTTATTCAAAAGCTCGACGCTCAAGTTGGTTCAAGTATTGACGCGGCATATGATCCTTTTGTGTGTCAGGGAATGATTTCTCTTAGTGGTTTGGATCAGGATATGGTGTCTATCGCCATGCTGCGTGATACAGGGTCGAACCAATCCTTTGTGTTGGCAAGTTTTTTGCCGTTCTCTGAAGAGAGTTATTGTGGGTCTGATATCCTTGTTCAGGGGATTGAGTTGGGGGTGTTGAAGGTACCATTGCATAATGTGTACATTCGATCTGGTCTAGTGACAGGCTTGGTTAAACTGGCCGTACGACATAAGTTGCCCGTGAAGGGTGTTGCCTTAATTTTGGGTAACGATTTGGCTGGAGGGAAAGTTTTACCATGTCCCGAGGTTATTGAAAGTCCTGTGTGTGATTCTGATACTTGTGGGTTAGCATCAGAGTTTCCGTCAGTCTTCTCTGCGTGTGTAGTTACATGGGCAAATTTGGGAAGACGGTTGATCTGTCGGATTTTTTTTTTTGCAGCCGAGGATAGCGCTAAAGGTGAGGCTCCTGGTGTGGGGCAATTGTCCGGTGCTGAGCCGCTGTCCGCTGGTGGTGGTGCTGAAACAGAACAAGACGATTTGTCGTTGTCAGTGGATAGACGTCTGATTTCTGTTGAGCAGAAGGAAGATTCTTCTTTACTGTGTTGCAGGAATGTCGCACTAACTCTAAAGGAGATAGAGAATAAACCCATAGGTTACTTTTGGGATAACGATGTATTAAAAAGAAAGTGGACTCCGACTCGTTCTGATGGTTCGGGTTGGGATACTGTTTTTCAACTTGTAATACCCAAATCCTTACGTAAACAAGTTTTGAGTGTGGCTCACGATAATGTGGCTGGGCATTTGGGAATTACTAAAACTTACTATCGCATTTTGCGATATTTTTTCTGGCCCGGTATTAAGTCTGACGTGGTGCGATATTGTCGTTCATGTCACGTGTGTCAAGTTGTAGGCAAACCTAATCAAGTTATTCATCCGGCACCTCTTAGGCCTATTCCTGTTATGCAAGAGCCGTTTTCACGGGTAATCTTGGACTGCGTCGGACCGTTACCACGAACAACATCTGGACATGTTTACCTGCTTACGCTTATGTGCGCGAGTACTCGCTATCCGGAGGCGGTACCGCTGCGCTCACTAAAAGCGAAGGCTGTGGTGAAGGCTTTGATTATGTTCTTTTCAACTTTTGGTTTTCCCCAGGTCATTCAAACAGACCAGGGAACCAATTTCATGTCACGTTTGTTCAAACAGGTATTATCCCAACTGAACATTAAGCATGTTACATCTAGTGCTTATCATCCCGAGTCTCAAGGTGTCCTGGAAAGGTTTCACCAAACTCTAAAGGCTATGTTCAGTAAATACTGTGCTGAGTCAGGAAAAGGCTGGGATGAGGGACTGCCTTTACTTCTGTTTGCTGTTCGTGAGACCGTACAAGAGTCGCTGGGTTTTAGTCCAGCAGATCTTGTTTTTGGACATACGGTAAGGGGCCCGCTCAAAATGTTGAAAGAAAATTGGCTTTCTGAGCAGAAGTCTGAGTGTAATTTGCTGGACTATGTAAGTTCCTTTCGGGAGCGATTGTATAATGCTTGCAAGCTAGCTCAAACTGCATTAGGGAGTGTACAATCAAAAATGAAAGAGCGTTATGATAAAAATGCTGTCGCTCGGTCGTTCTCTGAGGGTGACAAAGTGTTGGTCTTGCTGCCGATTCAGGGTCACGCATTGCAAGCTAGATTCTCTGGACCATATGTCATCGACAAGAAGTTAAGTGAAACGAACTATGTTGTTCGAACTCCAGATCGCCAGCGGAAAACACGCTTGTGCCACATAAACATGCTGAAGTTGTATGTAAGTCGTGAGGAAGATGGGGAGTCAAAAAGCTCTGTTATCACTCCTGTTGCTCCTGCCGTGGCGCTATTGGACAATGACGCTGATGAAGATGGTTTGAACTTGCGGAGTACCCTAGTTTCGGGGGGTAAACTGAACAACTCTAAAGTTCTGGAGAATTTAAATGATTATTTAGTGCATCTGTCTGACCCACAGCGAACTGAGATGACGAGGTTGATTAACTCTTTCCCACGCTTGTTCTCTGATGTTCCTATGCGCACTCATGTGCTTGAGCATGACATTAATGTGGGTGACCATTCACCTATTAAGCAAAGTCCCTACAGAGTGAACCCTACGAAACGTAAAATCATGGAGGCGGAGGTAAAATATTTAGTTGAAAATGGCCTCGCAGTTCCGAGTTCTAGCGCCTGGAGTTCCCCGTGTCTGTTGGTTCCAAAATCCGACGGCACCCAACGGTTTTGTACGGATTACCGGAAGGTGAATGCGGTGACAAAACCGGATTCATTTCCTCTCCCGCTAATGGAGGATTGTATTGACAAGGTAGGCTCTGCACGCTTCGTCACAAAATTAGATCTATTGAAGGGTTACTGGCAAGTTCCCTTGACAGAGCGCGCTGCCGAAATATCTGCCTTTGTTACGCCAGATGATTTTCTTGATTACCGGGTTATGGCGTTCGGATTGCGCAATGCTCCGGCGACGTTTCAACGCCTAATGAATAAAGTGCTGGCTGGGGTTTCACATTGTAAAGCTTATTTGGATGACATTGTTGTCTATTCGAATTCGTGGAGTGAGCATTTGTCCACTTTAACGACTGTGTTTGATCGTTTGTTAGAGGCCTCTCTCACTCTTAATTTGATTAAGTGTGAATTTGGTAAAGCCACCGTTACATATTTAGGGAAGCAGGTGGGTCAAGGACAGGTCCGACCTGTCGAGTTGAAGGTGCAAGCTATTACGAACTTTGCTGTGCCCCTCACAAAACGTGAACTGAGACGATTCTTAGGAATGTCTGGGTATTATCGGGGGTTTTGCAAAAACTTCTCAGATGTTGTATTGCCCTTGACTAATTTGCTCCGTGTTTCACAATCTTTCGAGTGGACCGAAGAATGCCAGACTGCTTTTGACTCTATTAAGAGTATTTTATCTAGTGCCCCTGTTTTGGTAGCACCACGGTATTCCTACTCATTTAAGTTGGATGTTGATGCGAGCGCAACAGGCGCTGGTGCTGTACTTCTGCAGGACGATGAAAGCGAGGTTGAGCATCCAGTTGGATACTTTTCAAAGAAATTTCTGAAACATCAAGTAAATTACAGTACGATCGAGAAAGAGGCACTGGCTTTAGTGTTGGCCTTACAACATTTTGAGGTGTATATTGGTTCTAGCTCTCTGCCAGTCACTGTATTCACTGACCATAATCCATTGGTTTTTCTGTCTCGTATGAAAAATTCGAATCAGCGAATTATGCGTTGGTCTCTTTTTATTCAAGATTTCAACCTGGAGATTTGTTACAAGAAGGGTAAAGATAATGTGTTAGCCGATGCGCTATCCCGTTCGTTTGGTTCTATGTGAATGTACTGTATGTACATTCTTTAGGTGTGGTGGTGTTACGGTTTGTGTCTTTGGTATTGTGCCATGTGTTTTGTTATCTCCTCCCTCTCTTTATTTTCTGGTCTTTGATAGGTTGTCCAATGACGTCTTGCAGCTTCGTCATTGGTGGTTCGGATGAGGCGGGATCTTTATAAGGACACTGCCGATATTCAACGGGGAGCTCATTCTTGGTTCGGTCGCGTCTGGGTTGAGAGCTCCTGGATCCCTCCTCCGGCCGATGATCAAACTGAAGTTAACTGTGAAGACTATCGATTGTTACCATCTGTTCTAAAAACATTGTGTTTTAAGAACATGGAGCGTAGGGGTGTCCTGCTTGTTTATTTTGATTGACTTGTTTGGGCTTTGTTTTTCGTTAGGTAGTTAGGGAAGTGAAGTGTACTTTTCTTTACATCAATCAGGGTATTTAATATTTCCTCTTTACGTTCTAGATTGGTTTTGTTTGTTGTTTTGGCCTTTGGACACCCTGAAGAAATGCTCTCTGTTTTACTTGGTGTTCATATTTAAATAAACCTTATCACACTTTAAATGACTAATAATGTGCAATTGTTTGATTATCGACCGGAGTGGTTTGAACATTTGGGATTCCATTACCACAACCCAGTTTGGTTATGCCCTATTTAGAGTTTTTATTGTGTCAGGGGAGCCTGGGGCGTAACACTCACGCTGTGATCAGCGGCAGCTGGATGCAATGATCGCATGCCAATGTCCATTGGCTCGTTTAGTTACACTCGAAGTGGATAGGTCTCTCTGGCGAGATCCCAATTCGTCGGTCATCCGACGTGACTCGGAGTGACCGACTGAAAGGGAACAGACTAATTAACAAATGTAACATACAATTTAATTATTTTATAAGTATTAATTAGTGCTGGGCAACGGAAAAAATGTTTTATCGCGATTAATCACAAGATTTTATGTGATTAATCACATTGTTAACTTATGCACAAAATTTAATAATTCATTCAAAAGTAGTGTATTGTGCACTTTTTTATTTAAAAGTTGCTATATGGACAAAAGTGCAATAACATTTGGCTTGCAAACACTTTAAACAAATAAGGTGCTTTTTTACAGCAGTATTCCCTTTACATAATAGCAGTTAAAATAATTATTGTAAATCTCAACTTATAACATGTAATAAAATTTACTATAAAACCAAAGCTATTAATTAAAATAATTAATGCGTTAACGCAATAATAAAGCGTTAACTTGCCCAGCCCTAGTATTAATAAATAAAATGTATCAAATGTCATGTAGCCCTCAAGTATTTCTCTGTTTAATACACAGAGATCAAGTCCGTACCTGGTGATACTGATACAAACACTGATATTGTTACATTTGGTAGCAAATTACAGGCACTTCTGATATCTAAACTAGGCAGTATACAGTACACACTGTGTGTAACAAGGGCTAGTATAACAACCCATACATAACCTCAATCACTCTTTCTGTTTCCTTTCTATCCTCTGTCACTCTCTCTCTCAGGCTTTGGCAGTAGAGATTGGACTCTGAACTCAACTTAGACACAGAGTTGGGGGATTTTACAGATGGTCGGGAAGAGGCTTTAGCATTTGAGGAGAAGAGAGCGGAGCCCGATTTCACACCAGTGTAAGTGTGTGTGTGTGTGTGTGTGTGTGTGTGTGAGTAAGCAGGCCACCTCTAATCCACTGACTGCAGAGAAGGCCTGCAGCTATCCTGCTGCCCAGCACTGCCCACAATCCTGGCTGCTTCTACAAAGCCATACATGGTGCATTAGAGGCCTGGGCTGAAGGACTCTCAGCTGATATGCCGATAGGTGCTGAACAAAGAGTCCAGAGGGAACCGCACAGACCCACACACGCCTGAACACCAGAGACACGTGAAATCACACACTGAGGCCTATTCATTCAACATGCGGCCACTGACCCGTTCACACCTTAGATCCGGACGAGCACGCTTCCACGTTAAAGGCCTGCATGTGCAAATAAAAATGCATGTGAATTCAGAAGCATATGGACAATTTTTCTCAGTCTGCTGTTTTCTGAGCTCACAGACCAGGACAGTTGTTAGTGAGGGGCTTGTGTTTTCCCATATTCGCTTCAGGTTTTAAAGTCTGTTATGACCACATCTGGTACATCTGTAATACCTGGAGAAAGCAGTCTGTCAGCATTCCCATTCATCTCAGCAGTCACTTGGTCCTTCCAGATTATTATAATATATTGGTAGGGATGTACAATATCAGTCGATAAGTGATATTTTTAAGCCGATAAAAATCCAACAATATTTATAGTTGGCCTACATATTGAAAAAATAAATAAAAATGTTTGTAAGATTTTTTCCTAATTCTCAGTTACATTTGTGAAAGTTATATTTTTATTTTACTGCAATAAAATACATTTTATTTTTGTTTAATTTGCTTCAAAAGATAATATAATATTAAAATATATATAAATACATATTTATCAATACTGCAAAACATGATTTTTTTTTATTGGAGTATGTTTTACAGACGATAACTTCATGTTGCATTTAATGTCCTACTTACTGTAATTCAAATTTTTGTAGAACATTAGGCAAAATGTCCTTACCGATGCACCTCTAAATATTGTATAATAAGTAATATATTGCAAAAATATTGTAAAATACACGGTTACACAAATGGCCATCAATAGAGAACCAGCCAAACCTTGACCAGTTAGCTTTCAACTAGATGATGCCAACTCTCAGACAATATACAGAATTAACCAAATTTAGCTATAAATTAAATAGATTAAGTTTCTACAATATATAAATATATTGTAGAAACTTAATTTCCAGTAAAGCTGTTTTGCAACGATTGTATCGTAAAAAGCTCAATACAAATAATCTTGAATTGAACTTGCAGTCAGGCTATATCATTATAGGTAACTGGAGTATGAACAAGTCTTTAAACCTCGGGGGGCATTTCCCATGTTTCTATCTCTCTGTATCTCTTAAACGGCCATAACTAAAGAAAGTCAGAGAGAAAGAAACAAAGAAAAAGGTATAGGTAAGGAAAAAAACTCTTTTAACACAGATAGACGTGTACAATCTTCTCAGTGGAACGGTTATCTAACAAGGGCCGTTTTGTTTGGAGATAATGTGGTGAAAGTCATTTTACTACATTCATTAAAGTCCTTTCAAATGTACATTTCTGACCACCACCAGGAGCTAATCTTCAGGAAAGCATGAGAAATGAATAGACACAGAGATCATTATGATTAAACCGTCTATGAACCGGGCAGGACACGTCCTTGATTTCAATCTTTTCATACAATCGATGGTACATTACATTCACACATTACTGCACTCACAAACCCTCCCGTATCTCGATCAGACCGGGTTTCTGTCCTCCAATGGAAGTGCAGTGGTTCAGGTCAATGCTCAATGAATGTTGGTTATGATACATTATAAATTCAGCTTGAATTTCTCTTCATTGAAACATTCATTTTTGATTTCTAAGGAGAGAAACCATTCTGGTTCTGATTTCACACTTTTGGTTCCTTAAACAGTTCCTTTAGCACAAAAGGAAAATACATGGGGTCCTTTACATTTGCAAACATGCTTTTTTGTGTCAACCTCAAGTCATAAGCACACAAACACAGGAACTTGGTTCATTTTTAGTTGAATAGGACAAAAGTAATGATTGGTTTTCAGTGATTCAGTGAGCCACTTTTGTGAGTCAATTTTGACTCGTCCATTAAAAGAAGAGTTGTTTCTAAACCGGACTAAGAAAGACATTACATTTGATGTATTTTACATCAGTTTAAAGTTAATTGATCAACTTTTGGAGTAAAGCAGCACATACTATTCTCAAAGCTAACCTCAGCAGAAGCTGCCACACTTGACTACTGTGCTATGACTAGCTTCACGAGACAAGTAGGAGATGAGAAAGACGACTGACGAATATCTGTGACCTTTTTGTCCTTCACATTTGCTGAGCTTCAATCTGAGAGAGGGAATCAAACACACACTGATCCGAAACTCGCTGTCAAACGCAGAGCCAGACATCAATCAATCAGCACTTTCTTATTTTTTGACTCTCTTATCATTTGACCCATGCGTTATCCTGTTTCAGTGGCTTAAGAAAGTTGATGATGGTCAAATGTGCGCCTCTGCAAATCCTAGCAAACATACACACACTTATGCACAAATACACACTCATATGCATGAGAAAAAACAGAGCAATACTCAATACTAGCATCAATAAAAAGTTGGGTTGTTACATTTTTCTCTGATCTCAAACTGAATATATTCAGAATAAAAGAATACAGAATAAAATATTTTATTTTAAGAATTAAAGTCATACAGATTTATATAACAACATGAGGGTGAGTAAATGATGACAAAATTATCATTTTTGAGTGAACTTTCCCTTGAAGTCAAATCCTGGCTCACATTCTGTGTAACATATGAACACAAAAGGACAGATATGCATGAATCAGAGGATAAAACAGTTTTACAGAAAGTCCATAATATGACAAACCTCAGACATGCGGCCCTGTCAAATCAACGCACAGCTTTGCCCTTAAAGCCTTAACATGTTCTGGAGGTTTACTTCTTATTTCTTACTTATCTGACATACATTGTTGATCTGTTTATTTTCCAGAGCTTTGTCTCCAGTGATTTTCCAGCCAGTCTGAGACATGATGTCCGCTTTATATTACAAGCTTGAAGAAATGCTGATGTACAAATTGAAGTGAAAGGCCTGATGTTTAATCCTCCCCAACACCTTTTCCTTAATGATGTTTCCCACGAAATGCCAGTGAAATGCCCAAACCCTTCCATCAGATAGAAACGAGCTGCACTAATTCCTGCCAGAAACTCACACTTCAATATTTCTGTCATCAGCTTAAGGTCAGTGCGTATGAAAAAATATATGTCCTGTAAAGGATCTTAACACGAGCAAAAAAAATTATAATACCATCATCATCATCATCATCATCATCATCATCATCATCATTATCATTATCATCATGAGCTCATGAAGTGAGTTTGAGTGCAGTCAATGTTTCCTATTGCAAAGGAACAGGAAATCACACAAATTAGATCTCCTAAAATGTCACAGACAAAAAGGAAATTAAACAATGCAAATAAAATATTTTTCTATTGAGAAAAAGACTTTAATCTCCCGTGTCCTCAAGAGTTTCAGATGAGATCTCAAATCCTATCAAGGCAGAAATTGGTAAATAAATAAATAAATACATAGACAAATTAAATTAATGAGAAAATAAATAGGTAAATAAAAAACACAAATCAAAACAAAATGTAAATGTTACATATCAGTTGTTTCTTTAAGACACCAGTGACATTACGTGGAGTAAAACATCTTTCTTCCCAAGAAAAAGACCAGAGTAAATCTTTAATTTATGCTATCTTTACATGAAATCTCTATCTGTGCTCAGATTTCTCAAGATATCAAGTCTGCAATCAGAAGTCAAATATCTCTCAATAAGAATGCAAAAATGTATCATAAAATTCCCCCCCAAAAATGGGGAAATGTCCATGACAAATTTGAAACTTCAATTCAACAAAGCTGAGAAGTGCATTAAAGGAAAATATATTTTTATAGCTATAAGTTTATATGCCTCAATTGTGTCTCAGAAAAAATAGCAACCATCCTCTGGGCTCCTGAATCTCTTTCTGAAACTGATACTGGCTAAAGTCTCATTCATTCTGTTTGTGTTCATCTCCGTGTCTCTCACACACACAAACACGCTTAACACAAGTCAATATCCATATTCATTACATGCTAAGATTTCCGCCGATAAAATTTTGGCGGGCAGATTGGCAGTCTAACCCATGAAACACTTAATTGAGCCGTATCTCCATGGCGGTGTGTTCGGAGCCAAGGTGAAGGAGACGTACGAGTGAAATGACTGAATTCATGATGTGGCCCCTTCACTCTCTCTCTGTTTCTCCTTTTGGCAGGGGCCAAATAGAGAATGGTAAATGAAGAAATTGTGTCCCCCAGGCAGGAGTGTGGGGGAACGCAAGCGTCTGTGTGTTAGGCTCCCCGGGGGCTATTCTGAGCCTGATGAGGTATATAACCATGCTGGAACCAAAACCACAAACTAGGCCGCAACTGGGACCTCTGGGAGAACAAGTGGGAAAGACAGAGAAGTGGCTGTATTCTGCAGACGGTACTAGTACTGGGGCGTAACTAACTAAAAGTTAACTGCATTAACAACTAACTTACCATCATTATTTATAATTATGTTATTTAAGTCTCATTAGTTTACATTTTTTTATACATTTAATGCTGGTCATTTGTTCACACTAATTAATTTGTTTTTGTGGCAAATACATGGTCTGACATATAAGAATGTTATTTATTTAAAAAAATATATATTTACATAAAATATTTGTATACAAATATACAAATTATATACAAATTTGTATTAATTAACAAAAATATTTGATATAAATGATAATTTATATAAAATGTTAATTCTAATAAAGGAATACAATAATACAATATAATACAATAATTGCTCGGAGTATAAAAAAAAACGTAGAAATTCCCCAAAATAAAAAATATATAAATTACACACAAATTGAGAGAATTGTTGACATACAGGAAGAGGATAGATATAGAAACATTGATAGCATATCTCAGATAATTTGTTATTGGAATGAATGAATGAATGAATGATGCATTTATATAGCGCTTTTTGTGTATTGTTGTACACCCAAAGCGCTTTACAATCATGTGGGGGGGTCTCTCCTCAACCACAACCAGTGTGCAGCATCCACTTGGATGATCTGAGGGAAAACTCTTAATAATAAACTTTTTTATCTCGGTTAATCTGAAAAAAGTTTGAGATCTTTGCTATAGAGGGAATTCTAAAGGACACACTTGAGAAAAAGACCCTGCTGTTTAATCTCATTGGTGTCTTGAAGAAACAATTGAGATGTAAACGAGATCTCATTTGTGATTTTTCCTTCCTGAGGACAGTATCAGACTTTAAATGCTGATGATCCATCCTTCCATTTCTCTCTTGATCAGAATGCAGGCCAGAGAGAGTAAGGAGACGGGCAGAGCAGAAAGAGCCCAATCGATGATCTGAGAGTCTAAACTAGATTTCTAAGCAGTTTGCCACTCTCGGCAGCAAGATAAGATAAACTTTCTTTGACCTGAACGATGAAGTTGCCATGGCGATCAGGGAGTGCACTTTCCCTATTGATATTGCACTGATGTAACAACAAATAGAACCAGATCGAATGGCCGATAGCGCTGATTAATTAATACCAATATTGATCTGTACAAGCAAGACACAAGGCTATTAACTCTAAGGCTGAAAGTCAATTGTTACCTGGAGCTCAATAGACTGATCACTGATATCACAGCTAAATAAACTAAACAAAAGACGACACAGATTAGTCAAGTACAATTTCTGCGATTTGATCTTGTTAGGTCCTTCAAGACAGAGTCAAAGGAAAAAGTTGACTTAAAGGGACAGTCCTCACAAAAGTCAGTTACTCACCCTTATGTTGAACACAAGAGGAAACCAATAAAAAAAGTACTATAAAAGTAGTTAAAAATAACTCAAATCAGTCTATATAATGCACTACTCCTCAAATGTGTTTTCAAAAATATGGTAAAAATTATTGTTGTGAAATATTATTACAATTTAAAATAGCTGTTTTCTAATGAATATATGTTCAAATGCAATGTATTCCTGTGATGTGAAGCTGGATTTTCCATTTCATTACTCTAGTCTCTTCAGTGTCACATGATCCTTCAGAAATCATTCTAATATGCTGATTTTCTGCTCATGAAACATTTATTATTATTATCAATGTAGCAAACAGTTCTGCTGCTTAATATTTTTGTGGAAACTTTTATATATTGTATGCAGGATTCTTTTATGCAGCTCAAAATAACAACAATTATTTGAACTATATTTGTAGCAATATAAAAGTCTTTGCTATCACTTTTGATCAATTTAATACGTTTTTAATTCTTAATAATTGCATAATTTAATTTTAATTAGAGACACAGTCTTCATTTTTGTGTAAACCATTCCTTTCATCAACACTGAAGAAATTACTGAATGATTAACAAGAACCAGGCTTGTGAGAATTAATGAATTCAGAGTTGAAACTAATGTGAATCTGAAGTGACAGCCGTAAATTGATGAGTTGCTCACTTGAGATGAATATATTGTTTACAGTGTTTCTTTCTGCATAAATATCAGAGCAAAGAAAGGCAGACTGTCAGCTCTGGAATCATCTGTGAGGAATTCAGGAAAAGGGAAGATAAAGAGGAAACTTCGGCAGGAAATGACCTCCACCTTTTGAAACCACTAACCCTGATGCATCATGGACTGTTTTCCAACACAGCGAGAGAAACAGACAGACAAACTGACAGTGAAAGAGGAAAGGAAAAAGTGGAAGATTTGGAAGAAAGGATGAGTCAGAGACAGAAATGACAGCATTCCTCTTCTCTAACGATGGATGCGCAAACTCTTCACACACATCTGTATTTTCCTCGCAGGAAACGCAAACGGACACTTTACATGCATACTCACTCAGTGGAACTACAACTGTGACCATTTGGGCCATTTAGAAAATGGGTCTTATTGTAATTCATATTGCAACCCAAGTTTTCATTTTCAACACTGATGCAAAGGTGGTTCTATTGCTAACATTGATATGAACTGTTCTTTTATAGCCAATTTTGTCTTTCAAGTCAACTGTATTTATATATATATATATATATATAGAGAGAGAGAGAGAGAGAGAGATATATACTGGTATACTGAGAAACTGTGTTTTAATGAATAACATGGTAAGCAGTTGAGAACAAGAAAGAAAACGAATAAAAGAAGGGTATATCAACAGCTCCATGTGTACCAAATATCATACTATATATAAAAAAATGGAAAAGCCTTGAATCTCTATTTTTGATTCTTTATATACTTTTACTATTTATTATGATATTTTGAACACATGGAACTGTTAATATACCCTTTTTTATTAGTTTTCTTTCTTGTGCTCAACTGCATGTTTACCATGTTGTTCATAAAAAAAAAGCCTAATCTTTTGCTTTACTGTTTTTCAATCCTGATAGTAATAGCTATTGCAATAATGTATGTTTTGAAATGTGCCAGACATTGTGAGGTTTTAGAGCAGCTACTAGCTAGTTAAAGTCAATATTTATTACAGCTAGTTTTAGGATTGTCACATCCAGTGTAACAGCACAGACATTCGAATGTAACTCGCCCGTTTAAAGGGATAGTTCCAAAAATTATATATTCTCGTAGCTTCATAAAATTACGTGTTGAACCCCTGATGTATCATGGATTATTTTACCAATCTCCTTGCTATGTTTCTGGATGTTGTTCGTCTTAATTACATTGCTGTCTATGGGAGGGTCAGAGAGCTCTCAGAATGCATAACAAATATCTTTATTTGTGTTCCTAAGATGGACGAACTTCTACGGTTTTGGAACAACATGAGGGTAATTAATGACAGAATTTTTGGATGAACTATCCCTATTAGTATTGAGGTTTGTTATAGCCATAGCAATGCAAGAAAGTATTCAGAACGCAACGAAGCATATTCAGATATTGGTCAAGCATTTGCATACTTGATAAAAGCAGGCAATTAAAATCTTGTCTATCTATCAGAGCATTTGGTTTCTAGAAGTTTGTGAAGTCAAATGGCCCCTTCAGCTTAGACAAGGGAAAACAACGCAAGCTGTAATTGGCAGCCAACAGATGTTGAAAAGGAAAGTTGGCATCCAGCAGCCATTCGTCATGAGACAAATCTATGAGGAACACAAAAAAGCTGCATACTTTCATCAGTGGAATCTACTAAAGAAAGGTCTCAAGTATGAGAAAGTCATCTCTGAAGAGTTTCATTATTATCACAACAACAACGTTCTCCTCCAAAACCATTGCATGCTTGAGCTGGTTGGGATGATGTTTGAGCTGATACACACACTAGAACACAACACACACCCAGACTTACGGTGTCAAAGATTTCCTTGATAATGAAACACACTGAGCAGACTGCAGACAAAAATATGTAAGCGCCATATACATTCAATAATTTGATCAAATAAAAAGGCATAAAAATAGAACAGTATATATAACTGACTGACTGGTAAACCACAGAATTCAAACCACACACACCATCCGTTTCATCTCCAACATAAACATATCCATGCACACACACACACTGACATGTTGGCAGCCAAGTCAGCAAACACTCTCACTGCACCATTATAAGTTGAGACCGTGATAAACCCCATCCAGAGATAGACGTGTCACCTGATAGTCCTGATGGAGCTCTCGTATGACATCATCATCATATACTGGGTGGAGCCGAGATGATAATCACACACATATTATGAAGTAAGTCATACTGAAAGTCGATTATTCACACATTCACAAAGAGCAACAACAAACCTCCACCCGAGATCTCTCTGACTACCATTTTCCCACACCGAATGTAGAAAAATCCTCCATATACTTCAGTTTGAGCGTAATAATCATTTGGATCGGCTCTGGAACTCAAAAAAGACATTTAAAAGTAGCTATTTCAGTCAGACGTGTTTCCTTTGTCAAATGTCAGCTGAAAATGGAGTGGTTTGAAACAAAACTGTACTTGACCGTGTTGTTGAACCCTAGTGGTTAGAATTAATTTATCTAGCAAACATCCTACCTTAACAGCATGTTACTACTGCTCATTTGCATAAAGTGACATCACCTGTAGTTTGATTGAAAGGACTTTGAGTCACTACAAACTGCTGGCAGTGTGTTCGCCCCTTGGGTCCCTCGAATGGGATAAGGCAATCCCAGAATGCTCTGCGATAAGCTCAGTCAAAAAAAAAAAAAAAAGTAAATACTAAAAGACTTACCTTTTAAAAAATGTACTATTGTATAAATAAAATGCTCATTGAAGTATCATGCTAATGTCTGTAGGCCATGTCTTGAATACTTTCTTTAACCATTTAAATAAATGTAAAAAAATTAAGGATTTAAAAGACTTTAAGGGAATAACAAGGAAAAGAACGATGACCAGGAAAATCTATTTTATTGTATGATGTGACATAATCAATTTTTCTAAAATATGCACACTTTCTCTCATTTATCATACACCTAATTTTCCGGAAGAAAAAAAAAGTAATTTTTTTGTGTTGACTCACATGAATCAAAAGCCTATATTTAAATTCAAAACTGCAACACAAATGGCAATTTTACAATTCTCTTGAATCCCTAGATATTACTATTGGTCATTTAATATGCCTGTTGTGAAACAATTGTCAAATAGTAAATGTCTTTTGTGCATCTTACCTCGCACAAACTATTCAAAACTGAAGTCTCACGCTGGAATTCATGTTCTGTTTCTGTGAACAGTTAAGCCCACCTTTTTTTGATTTGATTGGCCATCTCAATCATTTTGACATTGACGTGCACTGTGAGATTACTGAGGAAGACCAGGCTAAAATTTTGACTTTCAGTCATCTAAAAAACAAACAATGTGGAAGTGCAGCAAAGCAGCGTCAAGAATATCAAATATCAGGGGGAGCAATTTGGCCAAGGTCATGGGTTTGATTCCCAGGGAGTGGATGTAGTGATAAAATGCATACCTTAAATGCAATTAAAACCAGTTTATCTGCCGAATTCATAAATCAGAATCCGAATCAAGTTTTAAAAGTTACATTTTAGGCTGGCCTACCTAAGCTATCTCACAGTGCTCATCGACGTCAAAATGATTTAGTTGGCCAATCAAATTATAGAGGGTGGGCTTGTGAAAGAGCATGAGGTAAATCTAAATGTTTTAATGATGATTCCTATGCAGGCAATAGACAACAAGCAGCTCACTGTAGCTTTTGAATGAGAGATAAAAGAAAAACCACACAGTTTAGCATCACACAAAGCAAAGTGGCGTTTAGAAGCGCACAGACCTGCAGTGAGCGTAAACAGATGGAGAGAGGCCTTACCCATCAACCCGCCTGCTCTCCAAGCCCACACGTGCAACTCGAGGGGCTATTTTACAGACAAATTACACCACGGGGCACGCTTTCCATTCGCCAACCCTTGTATCTGCCCTGCCTATTAAAGCGCCACCAGGCATTCCTCAGCACAGACTGAGATATCACGCTCTCCTGCAAAGCTAATCGTGCTTCATCCCTAACGCATCAGTGATATTTTCATCTCTTCCTGTCATAAATTTTCACTGGCCCTGGCTCAACCCGGTTAACAATCGGGCCAATTTATTGGCATATTGGCATGAGGTGATAAGGGCTAAAAACAACAGCGGCGAGCAGCCGCTCGTGCAGATGAGCTGATAACGCAGATATGAGCTCCCATACAAAACATCTCACCCTCCATCACCTCTCTATCAAACTCTTATTATGATGAGAAGAACTGAAAGAGGAGAAGGCGAGAGGGGTCTTCGATTCGCCAGTGGGGGCGGGGACCAAAACCAACGCAAAATAAATATGAATAAAAAATGAAATCAGATGTAACGTTTCAGGGCCAAAAAACAAGGAGGAGAAATACATAATTTATCACCGCATTATCGGGATATCCAGGCAGCCTAATCAAGGAGCAGTGGATGACTATTTTTTGCCTTATCATCCAAAGTGGTGGAAACGGAGAGGGAATTATCAGCCGGCTGCAGATTGCTGGGTTGGAATTTTAATGGTAATAATCGCAGCTCTGATGGTATATCTCTCTGCCTTATCTTTCCCATTATCTGTCTCTATCTCACAGGCATCTGTGCAAATTAATGGTGCTTTTTCAGCACTGCCTTTTTATCATTGCTCAGAGAGCACCCAAGGGGAGAGAATAAGCAAAATATTAAAATACTGCATAAATCACAATTTTAGATAACCGACCAACGTATGGTGGTAGAGGGGGGGTACGGTGCCCAACAACCTTTTTGTCCTTTAGAATGACTTTCGGTCTCTCTGTGCACTGGATCAGACGGTCTCTTCTTCTCTCTTCCTCTTCCTGAAGTGCCAGAGAGAGGAACTACAGGCTCCGCGTGACCTTTCAGAGCCAGAGACAATACCCTGATATTATGAATGCTCTAGTAACGGAACTGTGAGAGCCGTTAGATGACTCAGTTCCTGGACATCTCGGATGCATTTCAGAAGGAAATCGACGCAGATCGATTTGCATGCAAACGCCTCGGTCAACAGTTTAATGAATCGAGCTCATTTCAGGTATTCAGAAGCTGTCATGCTTGTCGAATGAGATAACAAAAAGTACCACATCAAACAAAATATGCAAAGATTGCTTTGCACTGATTGAAAGCCTTCAAACATATTTGTATTTACTGTACTGCATACTAGTACAGTCAAACAATATTTGATCTGACAGAATACATCTCAATGTGTCACCCAAGTGACAAGATGGTCAAAATAAAACATTTTCAAAGAAATACTGTTTTTTTAAGTAAAATGTATCTTTATGTACATGAGCTCAACGGAAGCACATATGATCTCATGCACAAACACTCAAACAGAAACATTTAATTTCACTAGTACAAACACATGCAAATATCGAGCAGCGATAAAAAAACATACGGCTTTTAGAAGTGAGCAATCTCGCTTGATCCCTTCTCCTTAGCTCAGTTTAACCTGTTCCTAAAAAAACCTGAACATTTCACGAAAGAAGCACACACACACACGCACACACGCACACACACACGCACACATGCACGCACACACACACGCTGCTTCTAAAGGCCCTGACCAGCAATCACACTTTGGCTCTTTCATTTACAGAAGATGAATGCAACAAAAGCCAGCCTATTTAATTATTGTATAAAAGACATAATGGCAATTTTACTGTCTGACTCTGAACTTTTCACTTGTGCGGTGCTGAAAATATTCAGAGACTATATAATAACGGTGTCCTAAAAATAGGCCCTGAAAATGGAAATGCTCAAGCTACTGATGTGTATATTTTATGAAACACATTATTTATTTAACTCCGTAGAGCTCTGCAGATTATTCTAGGCTGAGATGTGTCCTATTTATTAAATATTCATTTTATTTTAGACCACAGAAATACTTTCTGGAAGAATGCATTTAAAGATTGCAACAACAAGGTTTTGTTTGTACACACTTAGATACTGACTAAAAATGCTATTAATTAATTCACACTTTTTTTATAAATGCATTATCATAAATACATAAACTACATTTCAGTCTTTATTAGCATGCATGAGGGATTCTGAGTGATTTTTTCTGACATCCACATCTGACTCTAAACAGACCCTTAAATCCTTTACAAGAAACGCTGGCCGTAAAACTACAATGACCAAGAAACTGAATGACAATTCAGCTATCATAATTTTATACAGCTTGCCAAACTACAATAACGCTATAATAAATGGCAAGAATAAAAACATGACATTGACATGTGATAAATGTATTGCATGTGAATCGTTGAAAACATCTTCACATCAAATACAAAAAGACTGAACGATGAACAGACTCAAAACACTATTTACACATTTTTAAAGAATCAGCTGAACATCTTCAAATCTAAAACTACTTTAAACTAAACATTGTATAAGTTCACGAGCTTCTCACTACAGAATATAACACTTTCAGCACTAAACAAACATGCGGAACTATTACAGAAGCACTTCTACAAAAACAGAGTTGCATTTTATTTATTTATTTATTTTTAATTCTGTTTGATGGCCAATAATAAACCTGCATTATGCATAAATATTAAATAATAAAAAAACATAATAAACGCGATTTCAAACGTTACTATTAAGAAAAATATCTCCACATGCCTGAACAAATACAAAAAAAGACACACTGTAAACAGACCCTCCTGGGACTTTATAGAAATGAGCTTAACACCACCTAAAACAACTATTTTACACAGTTTCTTTGATCGTCACTATAATAAACTTACGAATGAAATAGCCTAAGCACGTGCATAAATATTATAAGCAAAGAAGACACAACACAACCAGAAGTAGCACGAAGAATTAGTAAATGAAAAATGAAAGCATAACAAACAAGTCTTCAAAATGTTACATTCACCGTGTCACGCGAAAAACAAGCCTCGTTAAATACAAAAATCCCGATCCATCAAACAAGATTTAAAGAAGGACTACAAGAAGAGCATTTGCACCTGCTGCTACTATCAGCTGTCACCATAAACTGATCTCTCTTTCTCCCTTTCATCCAACTTTACTCCGCTTGGCTTTCACACAAATAATAGTAATAATAACAAACAGAGAAACTTACGCTTGATTTGCCGGGGGTTGCTCTGCTTTCTGCGGGACATGTTGATCCGGATGATTATTGATTATTAATTGATATTATAGGTTATTATGAGAGGTTATTATGGATCATCCAAGAGCCGAACGGGTCGCAGAAGGAATGAGGATTATTCACAGGCTCTTGCTCTCACACACGCGTCCCCCTCGCTCAGTGCGTGCGCTCGAGTGTGTGTGTGAGTGTGTGTGTGTATGTGTGTGTGTGCGCGGAGCTGCGGTCCGCTCGGACTGACGGCGGAGGGGAAGGCGTTTCGCGCTTTTGTTTGAACATGAAGTTTGATCCACCGCAGTCGCCGTACACACACAATCTCTCATATATTGCTGTTAAATGTCTCTAAACGTCCGTCTCTGATTATTGTTTCAAAAAGCGCTGCACTAGGCCACGTGTTCATTCTTTTTTGAAAGATTTGACAGATGGAAATCCCGAATAAAATAGTCTTATCGATGTATTATTTACTTAATTTATCGAGTATAAAGCGTTTCTATTACCTCACAGATATTACCAAAATATGCGTCCTCACATAAATTACGTTACACCAACAGCCCTAGCAAGGAGAACTGCCCGCGTTCTTAGCCAATCAAAAACGTAAATTACCTGCCAATCATTATCTGTGTTCTGGTTTGGTAAAGTCGGGTTGGCTGCCATTCTTTGGAGGGCGGGGTTTTGGAACAGGTGTGGTTGAAGTTCAAAAGACAGTCTACCACGGTTATAAGCATTACTTTAACTATCATTGAGTACTTGAAGTAATCATAAACAATGTATATATTATACTGTATTGTAGCCTAGTGATGTTTACTGTATATTCATTGTCATACAATTGATTGATTTATGATTTTCATAACTTGAAAAACATGTAAATAATTGTGTTTTGTTGACAGATGTAGTGGCTATTGTGTGAATTTACAAAACATTAAAATTCCTTTTTAATCATAAATAGATGAGTTTATTACAGACAAACAAGCACATTTTTCTGTGTATTTGTGAATGTTGTCAATGATTTTAAAATGTTATTGATTCAGTGCAGTTCAATGTATTTGTAGAACCCAATGTATGTCATGTCACTTTCACTTTCAATAAAAAAACTCTAAAGTAGCTTTATAAATGTAGTTATGAGCATATGTCAGAATTTATTAATAAAAAAAATAAAATAAAAAAGGGTTTTATATAAGACGCAGATATAAAAGAACATGTATTCAGTGGCTCAAATTCATTTCGTCTTTCATGATTACTGACTGAATATTTTTAGAAATCTTTTTATAGAAAACTACATACAAATTTCCTTGACTTTTTCAGTCCTAAATCTGAAATCACCTGAAAACAAATGCAAAATTTAAAAGGGCATATGTTTTAATTAAAAGGTGACCTTCAACTAACTCAAGACTTTCAATGTGCTACTTTCAGCATGCATTTGGTGAAAAATACATTTATATATATATATATATATATATATATTCAAAAATTCTGCAACTTCCACGTCACAGAAAATCCCTTTACTCAAATTTGAAGTATCATTCCTTAAACAGTTTCAGGGCCCGGAAATCGCCTTCTTCAATTAGTCAGTTGAACTGCCAAGTAAGACAAGCAAGTCGCCTGTGAAATTATCTTGTAACCCAATTCCGGGACTTTGGAACGGAGTCTGAAACTACGGCATAATTTCAAGGGGTTAACTAGTCAACGGAGCTGCACCTTGAGGAAACCTTTATCTGCCCCTGTGCAGTTTGCTTCTGCTTTCACCAGCCATTACACTCTGGCAAGAAGTGTGCTCTTCCCAGCATCCTCTGCTCCAGCGCTGGCGGGCTGTGAGCTCCAGCCATGAAGGAGAATACCATAAATGAAAATTTGCTGAAAATGTACTTACCCTCAGGCCATCCAAGATTTAGATGAGTTTGTTTCTTCATCAGAACAGATTTGGAAAAATTTAGCCTTGCATCACTTGCTCACCAATGGATGCTCTGCAGTGAATGGGTGCCGTCAGAATGAGAGTCCAAACAGCTGATAAAACATCACAATAATTACGAAGTAATCCACAACACAACTCCAGTCCATAATTTAGCATCATGTGTGATCATTTTATTCATCACTCCAAACGTAAATCAGGATTTGTAAATATAGATACAATTAATTTTCCAGAAAATAGTTTTCCTCAATAAAACATGCCAGTTTTAAAATTCCCAATTTCTATAGATGCCCAGTTTGTGCAGAAGACTTCCAGAAAATGTAAGGCTCACAGTCTGGGCCTTAACTCATTCTGACTCTTCCGTGAAAAGCTATTCATTTCCATGTTAATGTATAGCCTGAATGCACTGTAAGTCGCTTTGGATAAAAGCGTCTGCTAAATGCATACATGTAAATGTTAAAAAAGCACATTATTCTCAAATCATTCACAGCTGTTCCCTTGAACTCTGCACCCCTTGTAAATAAGAGTAATATGTTGCATATATGCGTATTTCTATTGTGCGCTCACATGCTTTTCACATAATTCGAAGGCCACAGGTGTCACAGTCTGTTGTTTTGTGTAATTCTGAATAGGACTGAGTGTGACTTCTCCGACCCTCTTTGAGCTCCTGTGGCAGGTCATCGTCAGCACGTGTGCTTTGTATTAACAAGCACCTCCAAATTAATTAAGTGACCCAAGGCAAGTGCACGGCCACCCTGTCCTTTCTGCGCTGTCTTTTTATATCGTTCAAGATTAGATTACATTTGGAAACATGTTTCATTTCTTCGAAAAGCTGTGCGCACATATGCAAGGAATTAAGGGCTGTTTTAACCAATCAATAATTGAATCAAAGTGTTTTGCTGCAGGAGATATATCTGTCGCAGTGATCAGGAAACGCTGCTCTTTCTTAATTTAACCTTGTATTTTGTTTCAGGGCCAGATTAAATTAATCCAGGCACACAGGTCAGATAATACATATGGCTGAAAAATATTGTATAATAATGTGCTGTATAATAATGATTGTGTTGTTCCTCCCAAATGATAGTGTTGTTCCTCCCAAATTCAAAGCACAGAGACAGCCACTGCTGCATGCATGTCATCAGATATAGTTGCATTTTTAGCAGTGCATTACTTAATTGCTTTCATTTACAAACAGACCGATACAATTTCTAGACTGATTTATCAGATTATATAATTATGAGGTTATCAATCTGCCTGACTGCCTGATTAACAGTGGTGACTGTCTATTGTTTTTGCAAAATATTAAATGTAAGTTTTAAAGATGGAAATCATATATATTGTTGCAATATCACAATAAAAATCATTGAAGATTTTTTTCCCATAGAAAAATTTTATTTAAACATATTTCAAGTGTTTTTTCTCTTTCTCTAATCAATCCAATCATTTGTTTAAACTTGAAATCTGAAATGTTTGAAATTTCTTGAAATTGATAAGATCCTGTATTTGTCCTTTATCTTCAAGATTTTTTTCCTCCTAAATTGTTCTAAATCCCCCTGAAACTAACAAAGGTTATCATCATCTTCCAGGAAGAGGCATCATTTTTGGTGGGTATTCATGAATTCAAAGAATTCTGTGATGTTTCCTGATATATACAGAAATGTGTCTCACGAAATATCTCATTCATTTAAAAGGAGCTGCAGAAATTCATTTCTCATGCCAAAACACTCCAAAAATAGCCAGATGTTGAGGCTTCTTTGAGCGTAAATTCAGAGAGTCCAGCTAAATTGTGAACTCCAGATTAATTTCACACCACAGCTCGATCCCTCAGGACCTTGGCATGCGTTGGATCTTATGCTCGTGTTGGTCCCGCAATTTGACTGACAGGTACAAATCTGTGTGAGGTGGAGGGCGCCTCCATCACGGGCTGCAGCAGATGGTTGAAATAATTAACATGATGCTGTTCTCATCGCAGGGGAAATCAGTGGCATGGAGATCATGCCGCTGCTGCTTTAACACACATACAGTGAGGAGTTTAACGGTAACGTTAAATGAAGGGATTTAGAAGACATATGGGATTGTGCTGTGATGATAAAAAATGCACAGTCATAGACTTACAGCAAAATATGTATTTCACTTGTGAAAATGAAGCCGATATTTGTCCATTGTCAAAATAAATCTTTGCCTTGTAAGCTATAAAATTAGGTAACTTCTAAATGAAGTCAACAATATCAACCTGACTACACAGGTTACGCTAATGAAAGTCATTTATAATGGGTCGAGTCAAGTAAAAAACACTAACAATGGCACGTTTTTGCTTTTCATATTGAAAAATCACTGTGAACGAGTTGTGTGTGCAGCTAAATATATCCACATCTGCCTCCAGCACATTTAAATATGATTTACTGCCGTCTGAACTTCAGCATCAGAATCAACGGCAGCTCTTGAAGTCGCAAGGCTGATTTTCGGCTGTATGATGCCACACCAACTGGCATTATGGAACTGGCTGCTCTCCAGAGGAGGTGACTGTGACTGTGTGTGTGGGCGCTGTTAGACAGCTGGAGGAGTGGACGAGCATCAAGGCCATGCATTCATGTCCATCTGCTTGAAAAGAGATGGAAGGTCTAGTGTTGATAATGATGAAATTAATAAAGGCCAGAAGATACGGGGAATAAAATTGCTATGAGATGACGCACAGAATAAAAAATGTGTTGTCAGGTAACCTAAAAATGTGGTGACATCTAAACTGACTGGTTTTATTGAAGTCAAGTAGTAAGAATTTTACGACAGAATCGATCAGCTTGAACCAAAGAAAGTCACTTGTAATGATCAAATTAAACTATTAAAGTTTTACTCTATACAGTACTTGAAACTAACTTTAACATCCATGGAATCTTTCCATTCCACAACAGATTCCTTTTACTGTAGAAACAATTTTTTTTTCCTTTTAAGAACTGTTCACTGAAATGAAAAAATAAATAAATAAAATAATAGTTCTTCTGTGGCACTGCTGTGAAAACACGCGTTTGGAAACTTTATTTTTAAGAGTGAATGCCACAGAAGAAATCTTTCAGCGAACAGTTCTTAAAATATATTTTTATTTTCTTAGTGTGAAGAACATTTTAAGAATATAAACAATCTTTTTTCCATTATAAAGAACCTTTTGTAAAATGGAATGGTTCCATGGATGTTAAAGGTTTGAGAAAAATGTGTTTATTTAAATTCATACTTTGCATTATATTTTCATGTTCCCATCGTGTTTTTAAATATGTCTGGAAAAATATTATATGTATTTTTTTATGTTTTAAATATTATATTTTATAATAATATCATGACAAAAACCATGGTTGAACTTTAAAATCCTTGAAGGATGTGATCATTTTTTTGTCTTCTACTTCAAACATAGAGAAACTGGAAATATATTTCAGGCAAAAAAAAATTATTGTGAATATTGTTTGAATTAATCAATTAATAGCTTTTTCTGTATTTTCAAGACTTTTCCATAATTTAAATGTTCTTTGAGAAAAAATTGCTATTCTATGGCATTTCTGTGAAAACACCCTTTTATTTTTAATGAATGAATGCCATAGAATAATTTTTTTCCCAAAGAGCCTTTCGGTGAACAGTTTTTTTTTCTAGTGTGAAAAATATTTTAATAATCTAAAGACATTTTTTCCTCTTTATAGAATCTTGTATGCAGTGGAAAGTATGTTAAATGTTCTTCATGGAACCATCAATGCCAATGAAGAACCTTTATATTTAGGAGTGTAAATTCACTTTTTATACTGCAGGATAATTTCTCTTAGATTCTCATAAAAAAGCATTTTGCCTAGACTAAAAACTGAAAGCTGCCAATTATGATATTTTGATCCGCAACATGTGTGTCCTGCAACGCTCGTGTCGATAGTGTGAGATTATTTTATCATTAGTGCTGTGTGTGTGGTGTTCTATAGAGATGCAGTGTGTATCTGAGTATAGCTACAGCATTATCAGTGTGCCATGTTCCTGCTGGTCATGGCACCGTGCCCCCTCCAGCATCCGCAGCGTGCCAACAGATGTCTGTGAGCGTGCCCGCTTCTCCACCCTGCGTTCAGCGCCAGCCTTCTGCCTAGCAACACACTTCTGCTCCACACCTTCTTCTCTCTGCCTTTTTTCTTCTTCCCTTCTTCCTCTGTTTCTTTGTTTTCTCTGCACTCGTCCTCTCCTCTTTTCGCTGCTGATTTCCATCCCTCCATTTTGAAGCTTGTCTTCGGTTTGTTTTTTGCTGTCTAGGAGATGAAAACAAGTAAAACACACAGAGACGGAGGTTAAAATAATTTTACATTCTGTGAAAGAGGCTTTAGTACATAAAACAAATGGTTAGAATAATTATAAGAAATTAGTTCATTTTTGTATTTTCTTTGTGAGGAAAGAAAAGATCCACACGAGGTTGTGTGTGCTTTGCAATTATTGCAACCCACCCATGTTCTAAAATGATTATTTTTTATTTATATTCCTTGATGTTATATTTTTCTTCCCCCCCCCCACAAACAATTAAGAGAATTATAGGGAAACTATCAAGATTATTAGGATTATCTATATCTTGCTAATATAAATGATAAAAAATAATTATTATTATAAAAATGTATTCTAAGTGAAATACTATATTAATTCAAATAGAAGCAGTTCCACAAATCAGTATTTTCCCTAATGTTAAGAATAACTCAAATATTGCATTAAACATAGTTTGTTTCTGTTATAGCTATACAATTAAAATAAAATAGAAAATAAGTGATATTTAATACTAAGGCTTGAATATGCACACACAGACAATGCTGATCAACTAAATCATCTGTCTTAACTCTTTTTTTTTCTAAGCAGTGAAAATGACACAAAATGCTAATTGGATTAGTTTTAAACTAATAACCTCTTCACACATGTAGTACTATAAAAAGTATAAAGGCGCTATTGTTACCATAATGAGTTATTTACCTGCTCTGACCCATAAATTGACTTTTGTTGCCGTCAGGTTGATTCAATCATATTACATTTTTGATTTTGACTGGTTATTTTAGATGAAGTGGATTATTTTAGGTTATCTGACAATTTTTTTTTTACAGTGCAGGCTCAAAGAAATGACAGCAAGAGCTGTGAAATATTGCAACATTTAAGTACATTACAGCTTGTGAAACAGCGTATAGACACATTAAGAGAGAACCAGATCATTTACAGTTACGTAACTGACAGTTTTTAATGACAACAACAATTGTTCTGCACTTTTAATACACATTTAATCATCACCTCTTATAAGACTTCTTATTGCAGATGATCAAGTAAAGGTGTGTGCATGGACTGAATGTTTGAAAGAGTTACTTTTTTTTAAAGTCAATTGTAAGTTCAATTGTAAATGAAATTACAAATGCATCCTTACCATTAGAGATACTTAGAGATACTTATTTTTACTGAATAACCAGCAGATCACTGGTGTTTTAGAAAAAAAATTCTTAATATAGTTAATTTTGCATTGTATCTTACAACCAAATGATCAACATCTTTATTTTTAGCCAAATCCTATTATTATGTCCAGCATAATATCCAGCACAATATATTGAGCATAATATCCTCCCGAGGGGATTTGTTTGCAGTCTTCCCTTCCATTTAGGTGTGCGAGGATAATATTCAGTGGATATCACAAACAGCATATGAACTGGCTGACAGAATAATTGCATTGAAATACAGCTGCACACTATTTCTGCAATACCTTCATTAAAGGCTGCCAAGGGAGGAAAATACAAAGAATATCGAGTTGATTAATCTATAATTATTAGATTACAAACGGCCGGGCACAGTCCACAACAGTTGTGGTTAATTACATGCTTGCAGGGAGCACTTGCGCCCATGACAGATGTAACAATAACTGCATAATATCACATTTCTGAGCAGAGCTGCCAGTTAATCAGAGACCCTTATTCTAATGCGCCTAATATAATTGTCCGATGCATGCCATTTCATCTGAAACATCTGAAACGTTTGGATTTGGTGCTAGTTATTCCTAAGTTGTTTTGCGGCGTGGTGGTTTTGGTCAGTATATCCGCAGAAGCAGCAGCATGTCAAGAAAGAGAAGAAAAACGCATTTCTGTATATTTTCACAGAGAGGTTGGGTGTAGACAGAGCTGAGAAGTGAATCTACATCTGCCAGTGGCTCCATGCAAATAGCGCCGCCATCCTTAATAGTGAAACCTTCGATGAAAAACAGATAAAAATATTAAATATTCAGGCGTCCCTTTCACCCAGTATCAAAAGGCTCCAGATGTGCCAGGCCGGAGTTGTTATCGGGCAGCCAAACGACAGGCATTGAAAGACATTCCTCTGAATTTCAGACCATATAAAAGTGTTTTATGCGATGCAAATGAATGGTAATTTTTGACTATGGAGGAGAAGCGCGCGGGGGGGGGGTGCCAATAAACCCTATCATTTGGGACTAAAAATCCACAAACGGGAGACACTTTGGATTCGCCTTGCCTGTCTTCCCGCGTCAGATGCCTGAGATTGCCGCGAAATTAATCCATTTAACAATCTGTGGCTTAAAATTTAAGGATTTCCAGTTTTTTGGAATATCAATAAGTTCCAATTGAAGAGAGAATTCTTTTGCAATTCAGGCATGTGCGGGCGATAACGGAGGAGTTGGCATGGAAGGCAGGCAGAGATGGATTAATTATGCAGGGAACATGGAAATTCTGCTTATCAACGCTTAGCAAAGGAGCCCAGCTCACATAATCAGAAAAACCAGGATGAAAAAATATAACAATGCGGTGGCACCTTCCAGCTCATCGTCTTACAAGTTAGATTCTTCCTGTAATTAAAAACTAACATACAATTATATTCATATCTCATAGGCAGACTATGAGTGGTTATGTGTTAAATATCAGCAAGGGGTATAAGGGCTGAGGTGGGGGTATATATATATAAAAAAACACATACACACACACACCGTCTTACACGGGGATGGAGGTCTCTTGAGATGGACGGAAGTACTTAGCCAGGAAAACTTAAATTATCATTTAAAAGCCAGGAAAGGCAAAGCTAGTGGAGCTCAGAGAAGCCCGCTTATTTACCGCTGGCTAGCGGGAGGGAATATAGGCCTATGCTCCGCTGTGTTCAGTTCTCACTTATCACGGGAAACTTTGAAGGGACGTCAATGGATAGGTTGTGCAAATCCCAACAGAGCATGTGTGATTCTGGCCCGTGGACCTTTGGCAGTGTTTTCGCTTAAGCGATATGGCGAATAATGCCGAATGATGGGTCATTTCCACTTTTACGTTTAGGAAACTGGGATTTTGCAGTAACGTTCATAAAGCTCTTTGTTCCTGATACCGTTTGGTGTTGCAAGGAATAAGGTGGCGAAGCTTAATCCAAAACAGACCCTGATTTCTGCCGTGTTTCTTTCGTTCTGTTGAAGATACCTCTGTTTCCAGTTTTGTTGTCCTATCAGAACCGCCGTTTGAGCCGGAATGACTATTGCGACTACAAATGCAAGGATCATGGAAGTTTCAACACTTCACTCACTGTCTTTTCACCAGCAAACACCAGTAGCTTTCAAAAGAGACTCCTTGCAAATGCAATTCTTGCTCGTGACCCTTCCAAACTGTTTTACATTTTAGCAAATCAACTGAATTAAATGGTGGAACAAAGCATTCCCACAATGCTTTGTGAGTTACTTTGACCCAATAGTTCTAAAAAAGCCTAAAAGTCTGAAATTTCATTCACCTGGCATGTTAGCGATTAGTTGTGGTTCGTTCTCCGTGTCTTTCTTCTCTGCAAATGGTGTTGAGCACATTTTTTGTCTATTTGTCTTTAGATTTAGTTACATAAAAGTTTTTACATAATTTTTTTTACTTACAATAAAAGCACCGCAACACATGCCCTTTTCCCCATTGATATGTTAATTCAAATTATTTAGAATTGTAGCAAAGAGGGATTTTCCACGAATTAATTTTTTTACTAACAAACAAGTTTCTAACTTATTTTTTTGTAATATAACTAATTTTAGAATAGATTGAAATACTTAAGTTTTGGAAAATACACACTGTCATGCACAATAAACCCTTTTACAATTTTTTAACCATTTTCAACGGTCTTGAGTTTTCAGATTACTTTCCAAATCACTACTTTCAGTTTATCTTCAGTGTTTCTTTATCTGCATTAATCTAACTGGTATTTACTCTCGGATTGCAACACTATTCAGTCACCAACTGCAAATCTCCGTTTTGTGACTGCAATGAATTCTGTCGCCTGCTAAGACCTAAGATGTGCCTTTTCCGCCTTCCTGAAACACCTCACGTCTGCCCCTTTTGACACAAACCAGCGGATGAATGAAACCAGGGTTAGGCGAGACCAAATCTCCTCAGTTCATTTGCAAGATTCCTGCAGCTTTGAGGGATGTACCGCGCCTGTTGCCGATGCCTTGATTCCATTTTTTGATCGGGACGCTCTTTGACAAAGAGCAGAAGTGGAGGCAGAATAGAAAAGAGAGAGTGGATGAGATCCTTATCGAAAACTCTCCAATGGACAATGCATTTTTTCTCCACCATTCAAATGTATCGGCGAATGCTTGAGCGGTTCATTTCAGCCGATCCCGTGGGGCGACAATGGACCGGAGAAATGAGTGATGCTATCTCACTCCTGATGTCATTTCCCTGATCCGCCTCATCCTCTGGCCCTGTGTACCTCCATTAATTAGAAATCAGAGGGATTTCCACTCATCAGCTCATGGCTTTCTGCTTGTCTACTATCTGAAGACCTCTTTCCACTGCTCAAGAAAGTCAGAAGGGAAAAACAAGCGTCTGTTTCGACCCTACGGAATTTAGGCTTCAGGATGGAAATGGCATTTAGCAATTCAAAAATGTTCATCAGGATAAAATGAGAAAATGAATGAAGTGATGAAGCTTTGCTTGGTTCCCCTAGACTGAAATTTGATGGTTCACTAAAGAGCATGTAAAATTACTCCTTTCAGTGTCACAAAGATTAATAATAGGTCGTTTCTGAGTGTGAAACACCCAACCAAAACACCAAAATCTTTTCAAATCCAAAACATTTTTCAAAATCTTTCAATTCTGCACGGACGGACTGACAGACAGACAGATAGAAATAACTCTATTAAAAACATAAATCAAATAGAAGTGTTCAATCAAAATAAATAAACTAGTTTACCTAAATATAGACAGACAGACAGACAGACAGACAGACAGACAGACAGACAGACAGACAGACAGACAGATAGACAGATAGATAGACAGATGATAGATAGACATAATTCTCTATTGACGAGTGGATAGATTTGAAATTGGAAAAAATTTCATATATGGATAATACATTTTACTCCATGTAATTAAAAATATATACAAATATTTTTCAAAATGAATACATATATTAATAAAAATAAAAATAGATTATGTTCAATAACTGTTCAGTCTAAAAATGGATTTGCATTTGCTTAAGTATAATACCATTAATGTAGCAACATGCTAATGCCAAATATTAAATAATAAAACAATCACTTAACATTTTTAATCTAATTCAAATTGACTATTTTAGCAAACCTTTGTTTAGCAACATGCTAATGCCAAACTCTGTTAAAAACAACCACTAACAACATTTCAGCCTCATGGCAGCGATTTTTGCACCCCACACATTTTCTTTAAAATAAATAAAAAAGTCTAGATGCAATAATATGTTTGGGTGCATTTTCACCCAAAACTGTGGAGGAACAAATATTTAACTGAACACACAAATCTAAATGAAGAAAAGGGAAAAGACTGTTCCTTCTGCAAAGCCACCGGAGGGTGGAAGAGGCAAAAGTGTCATACATTTTTCATTCCAAGAGGCAGAGCTAAAATGACCACATTTTCCTGTTGTCTCTGTGTCTGTGAGGACGCTCAGGGGCAAAGACCTGCAATTAGCAGATATGTGGGTGGGCATCTACGACTGCATCGAAGCACGCTAACACAATGACTATAGATGAGTTCAGAGCGAGTCGTAGACGTGTCAGTCTCCTGTCTGCAATATGAAGACGTTAACGCTGATTAGTCTCTCTAATTAAAGCACACTCCCCTGACACCAGAGATACATGAACTCAAGGCTTACATGCAGTCGTGTGGGGGTGTGTTTGTATGAAAGATGTCGAACTGCAGCCCTATATTAAGATGACGTATAGTGTTTGTGTGGCGGTGCTCAAACTCTATTCTTAGTTTGCATGGAAAAGTAACGGTCAAGTTTCTTTGTCTAAAGTTTTACAGCTAAAGTCTCTTACATACATAAAAATAGACACTTAAAAATACCCCAAGGAGCATTTTAGTGAACACTTCTTAAAAACAATTTTTTCTTAATGTGAAGAGCATTTTACTAATCTAAAGCTAACTTTTTTCACTATAAAGAACCTTTTGTTCAGTGGAAATGTCAAATGTCAATGTCATTGTCCATGGATGTCAAAGGTTCTTCATGGAAACATCAGTGCCAATAAAGAACCTTTATTTTAAAGGTGTAAGACAACATATGAAGCTATACAATGAATGTGGATACTGTAGATCAGATTGTTTGGTCTTGGAAGAATTTGACGAGAATTGATTTCATATTTATGAAGTCTACGCAAATTAAGTCTGTCCAAAAGTCTTTGGACCATAAAATAAATCAGTATTTATTCACTCATCCTTGTTCACAGGCAATATTCACCCAAACTCGTGACTTCTTTGCTTCCCTTGGCATGTTTAATAGAGTTCATGTAGGTCTCTGGAATGATAAACGAGTCATTCTTTTGAAACGACTCCACATTGATCAATTAATATATTGTGAAGCAAAAAGCTGTTTATTATAAACAAAATGTATCATTAAAATGTTTTTCATTTAAAAATGAGTCATCATCCATCCAAAAGTAAAAAAAAGTAATCTCGTCTGAATCAGGTGAGAAATATTCACAGATCAAGCACTGTTTACTAGCAAAAATAATCCAAAACAGTTCTAAACCAAAATATCGCTGGATTTTGATGTGAGAGAACAACAGGGAATGAACTTTTTCACTGGAGAATGCATAGACACGTTAAAGTTGAATGATTCTTACAAACACACAGTTTTTCACTTCACAAGATGTTAATTGATGGACTGGAGTGGTGTGGATTACTTTTGAATTACTGTGATGTTTTTATCAGCTGTTTGGACTCTCATTCTGATGGCACCCATTCACTGCAGAGTGTGCAAGTGATGTAATACTACATTTCTTAAAATCTGTTCCAATGAAAAAACAAACTCATCTACATCTTGGATGACCTGAGGGTGAGTACATTTACGGGTGAAATACTCCTTTAAAGTTTATCAATAACCTATATTTTGGACCACTTTTATGATACTTTTATGGTGCTTTTGTGTCTTTTTGGAAGCTTCAACACTTGATTAGACATAAACTAAAATTACAAATAGAGTCTTCTCTGCCTAAGAAAGTGAGTCATACGGATTTAAAATGACTTGAGGTTGAGTAAAATGTTTCCAGAATTTTTATGTTTGGGTGAACTATCCCTTTAACCCCAGACACATGTTCTAATAGGAGATGGATCTGATCGTGAGGCCTCTTCATCTCTTTCCCCCTCCCGCACAGGTACATGACTGAGCAGAAAAGGAGACGCTTCATCTGTGAGATTAGCTCTGGCAGGCCGGCCGATGGACATGGACTTCTGGACAGACTTAGTTCTGGGTATTGAGATCCACTCGCAGATGACAGATGAAATCTGTCTCCTCCGGCTGGACGTGTAGCTGCAGGTGATACATGATCACAGATAAAAGGACAGGAGGTGGATGTGGGGGATGGAGACAACGGGGCCCCTGATCTCTGCCGTGCTGATGTCACTGCCGCAGGTGGCTTCTAACCCCGCCCCTAACCTCCATACAACCAATCACACGCTTACAACCTATCCAGTCATCCTTACTGAGCACGCATTGTGTGTGTGTGTGTGTGTGTGTGTGTGTGTGTGTGTGTGTGTGTGTGAAAGTGACTCACAGAAGTTTTATCTCATCCCCATCTGTGTGGTCTCAGGCACGATGATTTTGGACCGCAGCCATGTCAACCTTCATGCCATCCAGAACTAGAGGAAAAGAGACAAATGGAAAAGGTGAATGGATGTAATTTATAAACACTGTGTTCATTCTAGTCCTATTTTAAAGTAGAATTCAATGAAGTTCCACCTTAAAAAAATGTCACCCCAAAATCAAAAGAAAAAAATTCTACATTTTCTTTTAAATGAGAATGAAATGAGTCATACTGTATTTTAAAGAGCATTGAAATCTAACATCTAAACACTAAAACTCTCATTTTGTAAATAAATTACTAAATAAATAAATAAATAAAACATTAAAAGTATCACTCAGATGAGAATCTGCTGAAAATTGTAGCTGATAAAAATTATAATAATAATAACTTATATCTGGACACCTGAACATTATTATTTCATAGCTGTACAAATGTATAATTTTTACAAATGTGTGATTTTTTTCAATTTTATTTCACTAAATAGACTATTAATATACTCTCTCTCTCTCTCTCTCCCTCTCATATTCATACTTATTTATTATGATGTAATTTATTATTATTATTATTATTATTTAATTATGAATTAGAAAATATAATTAATAATAAAATAATTATAATTGTATTAAAATAAAATAAACTATTATTGTTTTTATTATTATGTAATAGCCCACTACATTTGTTACTATTGTTGTTTTAATTTAGAGCCTGATTGATTTTTTTCCACCACTAAATATATTATATGTCCGTGAAAAGAGGAGTTCTTTATATTTGTGAAAAGGTGAAAATCACAATAATGTATTTTTAACAAAGACAACTAATCCTATTTTAAGGAAGAGTAATGCTTTGTAACTATGACCTAGACGTGTTAATTAGCTTCACCCCCTGTGTGTGACACTGAACTCATTTTAACCCTCTGGTCTATTTAACTTTACATTAGCTTTATGTTGTATTCATTTATAAGCCGCTGTTCAACAACAACATCAAAAACCAAAACATGTTACTAAGGTATGTTTTCCCATTTTTAATACACAAAGTTTTGTTCTATTAAGTAATTTCTGCATATTCCTCAGTGTTTCTCTCTCTATAAGATGATCAGCCCCGGAGGCCTGTAGTAGTGTAATATAGAGAGCTCCGACTCGCTTCTCTCTATTTATCTTATCATGGCAGGACACCTGTGGGAAGGGTGAACACTCAACAATTATGTGCTTCTGCCGTAGAACTAAAACACTGAGAACACTCTCAGGAAACCCATGCAGAAACCAATGGACTCACTGCAGTTAGTGAAAGAGAAACCTAAAGGTTAAGTTTGAAAAGAGGATCAATGTCTGAGAATGAGATGCAGCAGTTTTAGAGACTATTAAAAAAGCAAGTTTAATAAAAACACATAGTAGGACAAATTCATGACAGTTCAGACAAGATAGTATCAGCTGTGCCAGACTTTATGAAGATAATGAAAACTTTTGCTATGTTAGACTTTAATGAGAATACAGAGATTTAATTTGAGCCACATTAAAGTCAATTCTGTAGGGGGGGGGGCGATATCTATAACTCAGTATTTAGATGTTCCTGAGATATTAAATATGGGATTTTTTCTCCCTCACAAAGGTCAAAATCCCAAGCTAATGCTCTAATCACAGGTTCTTTATTCAAATGTTCTGGTCTCTAGTATACTTAATTAATTTCCATAATGAAACCTATAATCAGCTTCAGAATCCTTGGCAATGATACAGAGATTTCTTAAGTTCCCTGTCAGGAATGAAACATGTTTCGACTAAAAAGAGAGAAGGAAAGAGAGCGAGAGAAATCCAAGACTTAACCCCGACTCCAAAGCCATCAGTCTTCCAGCACCAAACGCTTTAATTACCCTCACCTTGATAACGTGCTTAATTGCTATTGCACTTTTGTTATGTTTTTTATTTTTTTTATCTGTAGATTATACTGCACCTCACCTTTAATGAATTAAAAAATAAAATGAAATGCCTTGGAGGTGTTTAATATGTAGTTCTATAGCTAAATGAATAAAGCCTTCAGTAAACTCATTTTGTTTTATGTATATTTGCATCAATCTGTAAAAGACTCATGAAAGCCCTTTCATGTCAAAGTAAAAAAACATAACAAAACTGATTGCGGATGAACGGTCAATTTAGTGAAATGAAGTGATAATAATAATAATAATATTAATTTGAAATGATCAAACTGCATTGGTTATCAGCAGATAAAAAACAAACAAAAAAACTGCCCACTTTAAGAAAAAAAAAACCTTTCTGGATATCCACAATAACATCTGCATTTGGCCTTTAGTCCGAATGAGAATGTTGTCATTTCTTTGGCAAGTGGTCCAAGTGTGAAACGAGAACTTATTCTGAACGATGTGATAAATGTTTTCTTAGACGTCTTTTTTATTGAGTATTTTGTGTTTGTTTTGGTAGGAGTGAGTAACACCTGTGTGGATCACGCTAATGGCCTTTTTAACGCTCTGCTCAAACCCATTTAAGCACCAATCCTTTCACGACTTCCTTCATTTCTGATGTAATTTCCTCCCTGTAATTACTCTTTTCGTTCCCCTGTTTATCAGACAATGTACCTGCAATGGAAATATAAGACATTGACTAGCCTTTCGCCGCACAAAAACAAAATTTAATTTGATGTGTTTGGCTGTCGAACATCATTGTTGAAGGGATGCAATTAAAACAATATTATCTGTTTTTATTTTAGTGTTGGAACTGGGACATGTGGAACCTTTATGATAAGCAAGTGAAATAAAACTGGCCGCTATCTGTAACGGTGACTTCAGTGGCTTCCAGCGCAATTAACGGCACATTGGTGGTGTGGAGATTGCTGGACTGCCCCGTTAATGCAGGATGCAGATGTGATTGTCAGCAAGCCAGGTAAAGAAGCAGCCGTTTCCTAAACGCCATGATCCCTGTGTTAAACCACAGACCCCCGGGGTATTAGATACTCCGCTTACATGTTTTTCAATGTCGGCCCCTCAACCGCACTTCGTCCAATCCATTCCCTAAAAAAAGAAAATAGACATGAAAAGATATTGGAATGATATATATCCAAGAATATTATATTACAACATTACTTTGTATATAATAGACTTTGTATTGTATCGAATGACTGTTTTCATGTATTATGGTATTTACCAATTTACTTCAAAAAAGTACCATTGGATCACCATGGAATGTTTAAATAAAAGCAAATTCATTAAACACATATATATATACATATACACATATATATATATATATATATATATATATATATATATATATATATAGATAGATAGATAGATAGATAGATAGATAGATAGATAGATAGATATAGTCCAGGGAACATTGTGCATTTGTTACATTTATATAGCGCTTTTCCAGGCACTCAAAGCGCTTTACATAGTAAGGGGGGGAATCTCCTCGTCTACCACCAGTGTGCAGCATCCACCTGGATGATGCGACAGCAGTCATATTGCACCAGAATGCCCACCACACACCAGCTTACTGGTGGAGAGGAGACAGAGTGATGAAGCCAATCAGTGTATGGGGATGATTAGGAGGCCATGATGGTCAGAGACCAATGGGGAAATTTGGCCAGGATGCCGGGGTCACACCTCTAATCTTTTTCGAAGAACATCCTGGTATTTTTAATGACCACAGAGAGTCAGGACCTCGGTTTAACGTCTCATCCGAAGGACGGTGCTTTTTACAGTAGTGTCCCCGTCACTATACTGGGGTGTTGGACCCACACAGACCAAAGGTGATCACCCCCTGCTGGTCTCACTAACACCTCTTCCAGCAGCAACCTAGTTTTCCCAGGAGGTCTCCCATCCAGGTACTGACCAGGCTCAACCCTGCTTAGCTTCAGTGGCCAACCGGTCTTGGGCTGCAGGGGGATATGGCTGCTGCTAAATAGTACATTAAGTAAATAAATAAATACCTTCTTCTCTACACATAACATTATTCATGTACCATGGTCTATATATAATATACTCATACTCATGAGTATTTGGTATTTGGACAAATGCCAAAAATGTATTATACATGTCCAAAAAGAAAATGTTGATACCTTTTATACTATTTTGTGTCTTTCATTTGTAATTGTTCTTGGCGGAAAATTTTGTAGAAGATTTGCCAGATTTGTTAGCAGGGGAAAAAAAATGCTAACAGCAATGCTGTCAGATCTTCTTTCAACATCAGCTGATAAAGGGAGCAGAAGGGCATTATATTGACAAGTAGAGAATGATTTAGAAGAAAACATCCATGCAAAAAGTAGGCTGTGTTTGTCAGGACTGCATCCCAACAGCTGAATTCATTCTCATTAGAGCCATTCGGGCAGCTTCCACAAATCCCAGGTGGTCTCTTTTATTTGTCAGACTCCTGTGCAGTTAAGGTGTTGAGATGCAAATTTGTCTCCCATTAAAATCTGTTCGCGTGAGTAAAAGAGGTCTCCTACAAACTTCAGACGGCTTCATGAAGCAACCCAATCCATTGCTTGTGGTTAACAGGAACTGCATGATTTTGCTGATGCATTCTTTGTGGGAGGGGAAGTGTTATTGTAAGGCTTAGACCTATAGCATTCTAAAACTCACCATGAATGACAGTATGACTTTCCTAGATAACTTCGCCAAAGTGCATTAATCAGGATCTAAAAATCACCTCAAATTAATATTGTTTACTCGCCCGTGTTCTTCATTTTTTCGTTTTTTAATTTGTATTATTCAGAACCTGCTCCATTTACAAAAATGTGATGTGACTGAACACAGTACTAAACAATGTTCTACTGTACAGTGTGACCAGTCCGACTCCTGAGAGTCAAACGTTTATTTTTAGTAAATCAAAACATATCAGCAAGGTCCGATGCACAAGCAAATGACTCATATGAATATATTCCTAGAAGAGAATCAAAATAAATAGTACAATCAGTAAGGTCTGATTCCTAAGCTATAATGACTCGCATGAACCCTTTCTTTTTAGTGATACAAAACAAATAGCAAGATCAGTAAGATCTGATTCACAATCAAAAATATATACTGTGCCCTTATGTATGATTCATCACTTAAAGGGTTAGTTCACCCAAAAATGAAAATTCTGTAATGAATTACTCACCCTCATCACGTTGTTTATGTTCAGGAGAAAGTTGTGTTAATTTCGTTGACGAATAATTTTTGTCAATGACATTTTTTTCACTGAAGACAATGAGACGACAACGAACGAAAACTCTTTTTAAATGACAAACATTATGAAAAATCTATTGACATTTTCATAAACGAATAAAAAAAGAGAAAATGACAGTGAGGGGCGATTTGGGAAAAGGTTCTTTCAGGACGAATCTGCTGCGTGGTTCAGAGGTTAGATGCCTACATTAGAACTATATCACAGCCTATTGATCATTCTTGTGGGACATAAGGTAAAATACACTTTCTGCACGTCTCATAAAACGTTCAAAACTATAACTATGCGGGAGAAAGAGAAGAGCAGACATATGGATATATCTGACTATACAAGAGAAAACTCAATTCGGTCCAGTTTTCTGAGTGCAGACACTGAAGCATACACACACAGAAAGCGCGTTGGTAAGTTACTCTTCTCATCGCATGAACGGACACACACAATGATGTCGAAATGTCCGTTTTGACCAGTGTTCACGTAAACATAGTTGATTATGTTTTAAGTGAACATAAACAGTAGAAAGAAGAACGTATATCAGTACATTGCTTCCATTACATCCGTGTATTCGGTTTTAAAGGGACAGCAGCCTAATTTAGTCATTATTGTCCGAGTCATTGATGTTAATCAAGCAACAAAAGAAAGACATACAATCACTCACTGCTCTTGATTGAACGACTTTAGTAGCTCTAAAAATTAATCTAAATTTATTTATAGAAATAAATATGTCTGCTTGAAACAATGAAGAATATGGTAAACATGTTGTAAAAAAAGCATAATTAGCCCATTGGTATTTCATTGAAAAGAAGACAGGTTCTTGTTCTTTATGAGAAGTGGCATGTTGTGTGTTACCGCAGTTAAATCAGTGTCTCTCACGATAAAAAATTAATATCAAACCTATATAATGAGTTTGGAAATTTTAGAGAAATGCTTAACAAATGCACTGTAACTAAACTCATTAGATTTTAGCTGACGAAATTTCCTTTAGATTTAGTCGACTAAAATCTTATGATATTTAGTCGACTAAAACTAGACTAAAACCAAAAATAATTCAGTTGACTAAAATATGACTAAAACTAAATGGCATTTTAGTCAAAAGAATACGACTAAAACTAAATAAAAATTTGTTGTCAAAATTAACACCGGGAGAAAGCGTGCGCGTGCGTCGTGGTAATATCCAAAATGGCAGAAGATGTTATGTTGGGGAGAAGATGTTTTTGAACAATTTATATGTTGAATAAATTGTTATTTTTGTTTTCTTTGCACATAAAAAGTATTCTCCTACCTTCGCAAAATAGATGTTGAGTCACTGATGTCACATGGACTGTTTTATCGATGTCCTTACTACGTTAATGGGTCTGGGAACATTTCAGTTGCGTTACTGTCTAGGGAGGGTCAGAGTTCTCGGATTTCATCAAGTATATCTTAATTTGTAAAATGAATTTGTCTTACAGGTTTGGAAGGCCGTGAGGGTGAGTAATTCATTTAAAAAAAAAAAATTTTTTGGGTGAACTATTATGAGCCCTTTCTTTTTAAAGCGATTCAAAACATACAGAGCAATTAGTGAAATTTGACTAAAAATTTTGAAAAACTATTCTTTTGAATCGGTTCCATTTAGTATGACAAAAACATACAGCACGACCAGTGAACCCCTACTCTCAAGTAAATTATTCTTTTGATACACTTTTTTGGTTAATCAAAAAAGGAATTAAGTTTAATTCCTGACCTAATGACTCTCATGAAATCAAAATATACAGTGCAATCAGTGAAATTGTATTCTTGAACTAATGATTATTTTCAGTGAATCAAAACTTAAAGACTGATCAAAAGTCATAAGCGAAAAACTTTAGAGTTGGTTGTTTTATTGAAGTAGAATCATTTAAAAAAGTTTCTACAGTTCTCATACCTTTTGATGTTTCTGTATTATATACTGACCTCAGATGCCCAGAAAATACCAATTTCTTTTTAGGGACATTTTAACATTTTGCCCATTAAGATTAAGATGTGAATCAGCTGAAGAACAATTTAGTTTTACATCAGATCTCATTAAAAAATCCTCTCTGCCACTGTTGGTTTGTTATACTATTTTGAGCAAGTCCAGCTTTCCTCAGACATAAGCTATATGTGACTGTCAAGCGTTGGGTGTCCCAGCAAAGGGAAATTAATGGAGTTCAGGCGGCAGAATTAGTTCTTGTGTTTGGTAAGCGTCTGTGGGTGCCAGAGCACAGGTGGACAGCTGTGGAGGACGGCTGCGTCTCTCACGCTTTACTGCACAGGAACTCTCTCTTTCTCTCTCGTACCGCACACAGAACATACGCTGTACCTGCAGCTTTAACATTCACATGCAGCGCTCTGATTGATTGTGTTGACAGATTAAAGTGTGAATCTGTAACTCCAGATGTTTAGAAGCACTGATAATTGTTTTTCAGTTCAATATTTCAATGTAATCCTAATGCATCTGAACTATGGGTGGGCGGGAAAATGACATCATGTTACGAGTCTTTTTATTACAGGAGTTTATATCAAGATTTCATACATACATATACACAATTTAATTCAGTAGATTATTTTATGTAGATATCTTTTTTTGTAAAATTTCCAACAAAAATAGAAGCTGTAAAAAAAATCATGATTTTATCATATATACTTCATATGATATTATATATATATACTGTACGCACGCACACGCACACACACACACACACACACACACACACACACACACACACACAGATGCATCTCAATAAATTAGAATGTTGTGGAAAAGTCCATTTATTTCAGTAATTCAACTCAAATTGTGAAACTCGTGTGTTAAATAAATTTAATGTACACAGACTGAAGTTGTTTAAGTCTTTGGTTCTTTTAATTGTGATGATTTTGGCTCACATTTAACAAAAACCCACCAATTAAACAAATTAAAATAAAATAAACAAATTAAAACCCACCAACAAATTAAAATACTTAAAGTATGTTAATTTACTGTATATGTACTCAATACTTGGTAGGGGCTTCTTTTGCTTTAATTACTGCCTCAATTCGGCGTGGCATGGAGGTGATTAGTTTGTGGTACTGCTGAGGTGGTATGGAAGCCCAGGTTTCTTTGACCGTGACCTTCAGCTTATCTGCATTTTTTGGTCTCTTGTTTCTCAACAATACCCCATAGGTTCTCTCTGGGGATCAGGTCTGGTGAGTTTGCTGGCCAGTCAAGCACACCAACACCTTGGTCATTTAACCAACTTTTGGTGCTTTTGGCAGTGTGGACAGGTGCCAAATCCTGCTGGAAAATGAAATCAGCATCTTTAAAAAGCTGGTCAGCAGAAGGAAGCATGAAGTGCTTCAAAATTTCTTGGTAAACGGGTGCAGTGATGTTGGTTTTCAAAAAACACAATGGACCAAAACCAGCAGATGACATTGCACCCCAAATCATCACAGACTGTGGAAACTTAACACTGGACTTCAAGCAACTTGGGCTATGAGCTTCTCCACCCTTCCTCCAGACTCTATGACCTTGGTTTCCAAATGAAATACAAAATTTGCTCTCATCTGAAAAGAGGACTTTGGACCACTGGGCAACAGTCCAGTTCTTCTTCTGCTTAGCCCAGGTAAGACGCCTCTGATGACAACTGTAGCCAAATTCCTTGACACGTCTGTGTGTGGTGCTCTTGATGCCTGGACCCCAGCCTCAGTCCATTCCTTGTGAAGTTCACCCACATTCTTGAATCGATTTTGCTTGACAATCCTCATAAGGCTGCGGTTCTCTCGGTTGGTTGTGCATCTTTTTCTTCCACACTTTTTCCTTCCACTCAACTTTCTGTTAACATGCTTGGATACAGTACTCTGTGAACAGCCAGCTTCTTTGGCAATGAATGTTTGTGGCTTACCCTCCTTGTGAAGGGTGTCAATGATTGTCTTCTGGACAACTGTCAGATCAGCAGTCTTCCCCATGATTTTGTAGCCTAGTGAACCAACTTGAGAGAGCATTTTGAAGGCTCAGGAAACTTTCGCAGGTGTTTTGAGTTGATTAGCTGATTGGCATGTCACCATATTTTAATTTGTTGAGATTTAATTGGTGGGTTTTTGTTAAATGTGAGCCAAAATCATCACAATTAAAAGAACCAAAGACTTAAACTACTTTAGTCTGTGTGCATTGAATTTATTTCATACACGAGTTTCACAATTTGAGTTGAATTACTGAAATAAATGAACTTTTCCACGACATTCTAATTTATTGAGATGCACCTGTGTATATATATATATATATATATGTGTGTATATATATATACACTGTGTATGTATGTGTGTGTGTATATATATATATATATATATACACACACACACACACATACATACACAGTGTATATATATATACACATATATATATACACATTCACATATGTGTATATGTGTATATGTGTGTGTGTGTGTGTGTATTATATACACACACACACACACATATACACATATACACATATGTGAGTGTGTACAGTATATATGCAAACATAATTATTGTAACTATTATTATTTACCTATTTATTATTTATTTATTAAACTATATAAATATACAATGATAAAATCATGATATACAGCGTTTTTTGGGGGGCAGGAAATTTGAGAAAAAAAACATGTCTGTATATAAAATATTTGCTGAATTCTATTATTATAATTATAAATTATGAAATGTACTTATAAATGAAAGTACTATAAATGCAATTTTAATTAACCCAATTAAAGCCAAAAGAAGATATGAAGTACTTTAATTTATTAGTATGCACGCACAGACAGACAGACATGCATACATACAAACATAACAATATGCAGCATTTATTTATTTAAACAAAATTCAACAAAACAAGTCTGTATTTCTAAATAATCTACTGAATTAAATATTAGTTTGTATTTATAAATAATCTACTAATAATAATAAAAAGTAATCTTTTAGTCATTCATATTATGGCACATTGCACTTAAAAGTATAAAAACAATCAAATGAATAGTGTATTATGAAATGCATAATTGTGAATGAATGAGAACCATTCAAAGCTGCTGTAAATACCTAATTCACAATTCATGGATGAAATCAAGCCCCACCATTTTTATTTTTTTATATTCTGGTTTACTCAAAAATACATCATGTTATGGATACTAAATGGACAAACAATGTATCATATAGATGTAATATCTAAAACACTGTGCACTTCACCTTCAAATAGTCTTGTACACAACTCTCTGTGATTCACGATCGGATTCTCTGTGCTTTCTTCCTGATTGGACTGGATTGGGACAGCCGGGCAGATCAGACTGCAGAGCGACAGGCCTTGTTTCTTCACCAAACCACAATTAACAGGAATGGTTATTATCCTTGTCCTGCGTGTTCCCTGCAATGCAAATCCCAGATAGAAAGGGTTGAAAAATTATGTGAAAACTTGGGAGGAGAAAGTGGCTCACGTCTGTTTGCCGAATTAATCGCTTTCTAAATGGCTCCGGGCCAGGCAAAAGTTAACATTTGCAGTTTCAAAGGTTTTCAGCGCTTGCAATGAGCCATGAAATTACTGCATGCTGGTGAAAATGGCAGCTGATGAAAAGCCCATGGAGCAGGTCCCACAGGCGGACAGGCGGCACGGCGCGGGAGGGGAACGCAATCGCCCTCGCCTGCCCGACAGCCACGTGGAGGAAGAGGAGGCAGTGAAGGTGCTGCTTCTGAGGAAGTGCTCTCTGTAAATGAGGCCACTTGATCTTCATCACCCAACTGATAGAGAAATACCTATCAGAATCAAAGATGTCCAGGTATAACTTCATAAAAATTGTGATTAATAAATGATAAGGACCCCAATAAGCATATAACCCTGATGGGGACATGTATATTTTTCAATATAAAAATTATGTATTTTATAATTTATTTAATACTTACATTTTTTATTTTACATTTTAAAGTCCATATAAAAGTTTATTAGTTTCCACATTTTTTTCTAATTTATTTACGAATTTATCATTTAAAATTATAATAACTGTTCATCCATATATATATATATATATATATATATATATATATTTAAACAAATTTAAGGCATCTTCATGCAGTTCTTACAGACAGTCCAGCTTGACCAGAGACTGACACACACACAACAACAAAAGAAGAGCCATAAAAGTATTAATATTACACTATAAGTCATCTGGAGGCATATGCAAGCGTGGTGTTAAATGTAATAATTGTTACCCATTATTTGTACATCTACTGCAGCTCTCAAATCAAATTCTCGATTGTCCTGAAGGCACAAATGCTTACATTTCGGTTGTTCCTCACACAAAACTGTAGTATGGCTTTAGTCAATTTTTAATAAAGTGCTTATTACAGTTGAAGTACTTTTTTGCTTTTTTTACTTTTTGGAGTAAATGATAAAAAAATAAATTAAAAAAATCATATTTATTTAAAAGTGATATACATACATGCATGTATATATTTAAGCAAAATGTCTTGTTTATATATTAAATATACTTATATAAAATATAAATTATATGAATATAAATATATACATATAAATACATAAATAATTTACAAATATATACTCTGTGTGTGTATATTTATGTATACATAATAAATATACACATTACACACACATATATTATGTAAACAAAAACTTTATTTTGGATGAGATTAATCACGATTAATTATTTGACAGCACTAATAAATACACATATACATATATATATATATATATATTTCTGTTTGTTCAAAAATGACCGGATGAGATTCTTTCGGATTCTTGTTGTACACTTTTCTCTTGTTTTCTTGCTGTAGGTAATGACCCGTCCATGTCCAACTAGCCTGACGTAAACAGCCTATAAGCTTTTGTTCAGCACACACACGTTCAGCAGGAACACCGAGGAGACGCCTGCAGGGAAAAAGGAGGTGCAGCTCCATGAAATACTGAAACACACCGTGCCAAAAGTGAAGTTCCTCTCCAGCGAGGAGGTGCGCGGTGCTACACCGATTGGCTGCTTCCACAGGCATTAATATTCTGATTGATTTCAAACATGTTGAAACCGACTCTGAGAGACGCCTGTTAAGCATTTTGTCTGAAAACGAAGCGTTTTATTAACAGGGCTGTTTTTATTTCCGAGTGTCGGGATTGTTGACATCCCGAGGGTTGTTTTTTTGGTTTTATTGTTAACATTCTGACTATGCATGCAAATTAATTTTTTGCGGTGTGTATGTGTTTCTTTGTCTCAGTATTAATGTATGAGAGAGCTGAATAAGAGATGTATTCCTGCTTTTGCAGAAAAAAAGCAGTACGGTCGGATGTGCATGAGTGATTGTTTTGAATTCAACCCAGAGGAATCTTTCCTCGGAGATTATATGTTCAAACACATCTTTATCATGTTATCCTTCTCATGAAACCCATCGCATTGGGCTAAAACTGGAATGGCATATGGAGTTTTTGCTTATCTAAAATTTACTAGGATGTTTTAGTAAATAATTTCCCTAGAATATTTTTACATGAGCTTTATTTGATATCTCCTTCCTTCTGTGCTTACCAAACACATCTCAGAGATTTACACTCGTCTAAAAGCTCCGTGTGTGTGTGTGTGTGTGTGTGTGTGTGTGTGTGTGTGTGTGTGTGTGTGTGTGTGTGTGTGTGTGAGAGATGGGCTACTTACATTTCCACGGGCAGTTCTGTCTGAGCTGAATGTGTCACATGATGCCAAAACTGGATGTGGCATCTCCATTTAAGTGGCCGCTTTATCAATCAGTAATGATAATAAAAGGCATTTTCTGTGGTATTGCACACATTTGAGTCTTAACTGCATCATCCAGGTCTAAGAACCTGCATTAAAAATAATGAAAAGAAAGAGTGTTAAAGCTGTCCAATAACTACAAAATGATTCACTAAATTGCCCAACATTTTTCAGTTTTTACTTTGAACTATGCATTTTAATCAACTAATGAACTAAATTTCACCATGACTGTGTTGATACATTAAATGTGAAATTCATTTGTAATTATGAGAGAATTGCAGGGGAATTGGTGCTGCTCCAGACATCACCTAATGCTGCTAATAGAGTTTCTAAATATGTTTATCTAGCCATTGGAGTATCAGTGACATTTAAATATGCTATGCCTGGAACAGGAATCGGCAATATGTTATTGTTAAGTCAGATTGAACGTGTACAGGATGTGTTGGATATTTATAAATGGGCACTTAATTAATTAAAGAATGCATTAGTCCTTAATGCGAGTTGTTAACTCTCTCAGCACCCTCATTAATATGAGCCCTATGGGGATTGAGGAGTTACATTTCAGCCTCCTGCAAAGCTGTGCTCGCTCTCGTTCCCTCATACGCCTCCCTTTTCCTCCTCTTTTTCTTCTCACCTCTCATTTTCATAAGACTGACGGCTGACAAAGTAATTAATCACCAGCAGACAGGAAGCTCTTCAGATGTCGAGCAAATGACTGGTCAGATCAAAAAAAAAGAAAGATATAAGGGGGTTTATTCAACTTCATGCCATTTCTATATATCAAGGTTTGGTTTTATTTAAACGATTTTATATAAAGGTTACATAAAAAAAATTGTCTCTATTGTAACCATGTACAATAACTACAAAATAACTTGTTTGTAGACACCACAAATTAGGTACAGTCATTATTTGTGGGGAAAAAAATCATAAAATCATTTTTACACAATGTCGAAATTAATTCTTTTTTTTAACTCTTTGTTCACGTCATAGTATTAAACATTTATGAATTCATATTTTTTATAATGGCTTGTTATAGTTAAGAGTGAAAGTCAGGGACAAAGGTAAAACAATAAAACTGACAAATAAAAAATGATGCATGGGCGGCAATGATGGATTCGTGATAAAACGTTTACAAGGCACAGAAACTTTTTAGTATGCTTCATTTACTGTTGCTTGCTACATTTCAAATCTCTTTTATATTATAAAAAAATGGAATAAAACATTTGAAAAATATGGGAAAAAGACAGTTGTCTAAAGTCACAGTTAAAATATGAGAAAATATGAGCAAGTTCAAATATGAAGTGAAAAAGATTGCAGTTGTGAAGAACAAGATTACAATTATAATATGTAATAAGTGAATTAATATGGTGACCCATACTCTGAGTTTGTGCTCTGTATTTAACCCATCCAAGATGCACACACACACACACTGTGAACACACACCCGGAGCAGTATTATGTATTATAAATTCAAGGAATATAAATATTATTAAACAATTACATATACTTTTATTGTTTTAGCCTTATCTTAAACTATAAAAAATTGAATTAATCAAACTATTAAAAAAATCCAACATAAAAATTATAATACTATAATGATCTAAACAAAGATTTAAATAAAAAAATTATCAATAGATTTATGATTTAAGTTTTTAGAAGTTATTGTAACATAACAAGGGGAAAAAAAACTGGTAGGGAATGACTTGAGTAAATTATGACAATTCACATTTTTAGGTGGACTATTCCATAAAATGCTTTTGTAGACATCTGCAATTTACATCAGCTGTCTATTGAAATGAACAGAACTGGAAACACATCTGAAGAGTTAAACTCTCCTTATGAAGGACAAAAGCTCACAAATGTCACCATATTCTCACACACACTACAGTGACGTGAAGAGCGGAGAAATGTGCAGCGACGGCGGTCCCAACACGAGCTCACCACGCAGAGCAACAGCATGCTGAGCAGCCAAAGAGCAAACAGCCCCCCACACCACTCGAGCCCTTCCGCTCCGGTCAGTTCCCTGCGGAAGCCACCGGCTCTGCTACTGGCTCCTAATTACCATCGGCTCTCCAGAACGTTCCGTGGCCTCTCCATCTGTCTTCTCAGCCACGGCAGAGAAGCTCCAGTCACCTCATAGCATTTAACAAACGGGAGGCTGCCACCCGACTCAGCTGAGGTTCAGGCAACGTTCCCTGCCTGGAGGAAGAGTACGACAGGTGCACCTGGAACCACCAAGAACCATCAAGAGCAAAATAAAGACATTAGCAGAAGTCTAAAGAAAAAAGCAGTTCAGAAAGTTCTGGTGTACACTTTACGGTTAAAAAATTTGGGGTCAGTAAGATTAGTTAATGTCTTTGAAAGAAGACTATTAAGCTCACTCTTAACTTGCTGCTTATTAATAGTTAGTAAGGTAGGTATGGGGTAGTATTAAGGAACTAAAATATGGTCATGCAGAATAGGACATCAATATTTGCTTAATAAGTATTAATAAACAGCCAAGAAATTCATGCTAATAAGCGACGAGTTAATAGTGAGAATTGGTCCCTAATCATGTCACCCATTTATTTACAATAAATCAAAAATGCAGTAAAACAGTAATATCACAAATTTAGAAAACTGCCTTGTATTTTTATATTATTTAAAAAATGGATTTATTCCTGTGATGCAAAGCTGAATTTTCAGTATCATTACTCCAGTCTTCAGTGATTTTTCTGAAACATTTCTTATTAATATTAAATGTTGAAAATATTTGGTTGTAAACTGATACTTTTTTTTAGGATTCTTGACTAAATGAAAGCTCAGAGGAATGGCATTTAAAACAGAAAACTTTTGTAAAATTAAAAATGTCTTTAATGTCACTTTTGATCAATTAAATGAATCCTTGTTAAATAAAATAACTAATATATATATATATATAATATATTTACACAATATATGCAATAAAAGCATACAGTGAACAAGAATATACAAATTTCACAAGTACCACCATAAAAGTAGTCCGTATGACTTCAATAATATATATACCAAGTCTTCTGATGTCTGAAAAGCCATTGCACCTTTGGCCAAGACATTTTTAACTGGAATATTTTCATGCATTGTTTGTTGTAGCTAGGTTTGCATAAATTACACACTTCACCATTTAAATGTTTTGCCTTAATTATTTATTTGACCATGCTTTAATGTCTTTTATCATTTAATAAGCTTCTTTCCAATATTTTATCACTATATATGACCAAAAACAACCAGTTTTAAATTCAAGTGTTAAGAATTAACCTTCCCTAGTCTTATTTTTCATAAATCATTGGTATACACAATGTTTGTTGAAACCTCTGAAATGACTTAACACGTCACCAATCCCTTCCAATTTTATATCTACTTTTTCACTTTAGTCTCACCCCAAATCTTTCTTATTGAATATCATGTTTCACTCGGAAATATGTCATATCACAGAAGTAAAACAAGCTTTATTTTGATTTAAAATGATAATTTTTCTTCCTGGTAAGTCTATATTGATTTACCTCATTCAGCAGGTCACAAAGTGAGCAACCAGCTTGTTATTTTCCTCCGAGGCGAATGCTGAACGCCATCAGAAAGTTCTGTCAGACTGAAGCCCCGAACATCTCTGACTAAGAGAAAACGCCAATGAAATTGGCTAGTGGATTTTGCATACCTGAGCCACTCCCCGTGCATACGGGTATAAAAGGGCGACAGGTGCATCCACTCATTAGATTTTTGCTTCGGAGCCGAGTGGATGAGAAGAGTGCTGATCTCCACAAAGCCGTTCATCTTTGTTTTGTTCCCGGTTGGCGTAACGGTGCGATCAGCGGAGTCCCTCTCATCAGCGATTCCCCTGGGCACTTCAACTGAGAGAGCAAATTCTAAAAGAGCAAATCACGGACGATCGCGTCTTTTTCAAGATGCCGTTTCGTCCGTGTCCTTCTGGTTGCGGTCGTTTTCTGTCTGCGGATGACGGACACGATCGTTGTCTTCAGTGTCTGGGCCGCCGACACGCTGAAGCTGCGTTCGTGGATGACTCATGCGTCTGTTGTGGGCGTATGAGCATGATTTCGCTGCGATCTCGCCTTTCCTTTATGAAAGGATTGGCACCCTCTGCCGCCACCCGTGCTGATCTCTCTGGCTCGAGCAGAGGATCGCCGGCTGACGCTCTGGGAGATCTGAGGGTTACAGTAAGAGCCTCTCCGCCGGGCACGCCCCCACGGACCTCTTACTCCTCACGCAGCGAACATCCCGTCCGGTTCCCGGGTGATTTCGCTGGTCTGTCCCACGGGGCGCCCAGCATTTCATTCGGTGCGCCATCTGTAGATAGGATGTCGATCGCAGCATCGGGGGATGGGTTCACGTCCTCTGAGGATGAAGGTGCGGTGGGGCTGCCCCCCTCGGGTGTTGTCGCCACCGCCGCACCGGACCCAGAGCTGATGGCCATGCTTGCCCGGGCAGCCGTGAGCATCGGGCTGGAGGTCAACAGACCGCCCAGTCCCGAGCCCTCACGGCTGGACGATTGGTTTCTCGGAGCGGGGTGCGGCTCACAACCGCGCCCTGCCCCGGTGCCTTTCTTCCCGGAGGTGCATGAGGAGCTGACAAGTTCGTGGATGGCCCCTTTCACGGCCAGAAGCCGCTCGTCCGCCTTCTCCGTCCTCACTACCCTCGACGGCGGAGTGGCCAGGGGGTACGCGGGCATTCCCCAGGTGGAGAGAGCGGTCGCGGTGCACTTGTGCCCACGAAACGCCGCCACTTGGAGGAACCGTCCGCGTCTCCCGTCCAAGGCCTGTAAACTGACAGCCGCTCTCGCGGCCAAAGCTTACAGTGCTGCGGGCCAGGCAGCCTCCGCCCTGCACGCCATGGCTATCCTGCAGGTTCACCAAGCCAAGGCGCTCAAACAGGTGCACGAGGGTAGTACCGACCCGGGGTTGATGCAGGAGCTGCGCACGGCGACTGACCTCGCTCTACGAGCGACGAAAGTCACGGCGCAGTCCCTCGGGAAGGCGATGTCCGCCATGGTGGTCCAGGAGCGCCATCTCTGGCTCAACCTGGCAGAGATGAAGGACGTCGACAAAGCACGCTTTCTCGACGCCCCCATCTCCCAGGGAGGGCTGTTCGGCGACACCGTCGAGGGCTTCGCCCAGCAGTTCTCGGCGGTACAGCAGCAGACCGAGGCGATCCAGCACATCCTGCCCCGGCGTGAGGCACCATCCACCGCTGCCTCCGGGGCCAGGCCTCAGTCTGCCCGTTGCCGTGGGCGCCCTCCTGCGTCCTCCAGAGCTGCTCCGCCCCAGGCCGAATCGACACATAGGCCGGTGCGTCGAGCCTCTCGCAGGAGAGCGGCGCCCCCCGCGTCCCAGCCAGGCCCCAAGTCGTCCAGGAAGTCGACGAAGCGGCCCTGACGCGGGCAACCCGGAGATGTTGGAGTTTGCTCTTTCTCAGGAGACGGCGAGAACAGCGCCGCTCCTTCCCCCGGTGGAGGGCCGGGAGGAGAATCTTCTGTTTCATTTTGTTTCTGTTCCGCCGCTGGTCCAAGGGCCAGCTGGAGGCGTGGCTCACGCTGCCCAGCCTGTCTCGCTGGCTCACGCGCACAATTCGACTCGGCTACGCGATTCAGTTCGCCAGGCGACCTCCCAAGTTCAACGGCGTTCTCGAGACGTCGGTGGCAGTCCGGAACGCCCCTGTCTTGCGCGAGGAGATTGCTGTCCTCCTGGCAAAGGATGCAATCGAGCCGGTCCCTCCAGCCGAGATGAGGCAGGGGTTTTACAGCCCTTACTTCATCGTACCCAAGAAAGGTGGTGGCCTTCGGCCAATCCTGGATCTGCGAGTCTTGAACCGGGCTTTGCACAAGCTCCCGTTCAAGATGCTGACGCACAGGCGCATGATCAAATGCATTCAGCCCCAGGATTGGTTTGCAGCGATCGACCTGAAGGACGCTTACTTTCACGTTTCGATCCTTCCGCGACACAGACCGTTTCTACGGTTTGCGTTCGAAGGTCGGGCATGGCAGTACAGGGTCCTCCCCTTCGGGCTCTCCCTGTCTCCCCGTGTGTTCACGAAGGTTGTAGAGGGCGCCCTTACCCCGTTACGGGAAGTGGGCGTCAGGATCCTCAACTACCTCGACGATTGGCTTATCCTAGCCCAATCCAGAGAGCAGTTGGGCGATCACAGGGACTTGGTGCTCCGGCACCTCAGCAAGTTGGGGCTTCGGGTCAACTGGGAAAAGAGCAAGCTCTCCCCTGTGCAGAGAATCTCTTTTCTCAGTGTGGAGTTAGACTCGGTGAGTATGACGGCACGCCTCACGGAGGAACGTGCCCAAGCAGTGCTGAACTGCCTGAGTTCCTTCAGAGACAGGAATGTGGTACCACTGAAACAGTTTCAGAGGCTCCTGGGGCATATGGCATCCGCAGCTGCAGTCACGCCGCTCGGATTGCTTCATATGAGACCACTTCAGCACTGGCTACACTACCGGGTCCCGAGGTGGGCATGGCGCTGCGGTACACTGCGAGTAGGTATCTCCCAGCAGTGTCGCCGCTCCCTCAGCCCCTGGACAGACCTTGCCTTTCTATGGGCCGGGGTGCCCCTAGAACAAGTGTCCCGGCATACTGTTGTCACAACAGATGCCTCCAGCACGGGCTGGGGCGCTACATGCAACGGGCAGGCAGCCTCGGGGCTCTGGACAGGGCCCCGACTGCTTTGGCACATCAACTGCCTGGAGCTGTGGGCAGTGCATTTAGCCTTGCGGCAGTTCCGGCCACTGCTGTTGGGCAAGCACATGCTAGTCCGCACGGACAACACTGCGGCGGTCTCGTATATCAACCGGCTGGGGGGTATACGATCACACCGCATGTCACAGCTCGCCCGCCATCTCCTCCTCTGGAGTCACACGCAGTTCAAGTCACTGCGTGCTGTTCACATCCCGGGGCAGCTCAATCGTGCGGCCGACGCGCTCTCACGACAGCTCACGTTCCCCGGAGAGTGGCGACTCCATCCCGAGACGATCCGGCTGATCTGGAGTCGATTCGGGGAAGCTCAGGTAGACCTGTTTGCCTCCCCCGAGTCCTCCCACTGCCAGCTGTACTTCTCCCTGACCGAGGGCCCCCTCGGCACAGACGCACTGGCACACAGCTGGCCTCGGGCCTTACGCAAGTATGCGTTTCCCCCAGTGAGCCTACTCGCACAGACATTGTGCAAGCTCAGGGAGGACGAGGAGCAGGTCCTGCTGGTTGCGCCCCATTGGCCCACCCGGACCTGGTTTCCCGAACTCATTTCCCTCGCGACAGCACCTCCCTGGCGCATTCCTCTGAGGAAGGACCTCCTTTCTCAGGGGCTCGGCACCATATGGCACCCGCGTCCAGATCTATGGAACCTCCATGTGTGGCTCCTGGACGGGACGCGGCAGACTTGACTGGTCTACCACCGGCGGTGGTAGAGACCATCATTCAGGCTAGAGCCCCTTCAACAAGGCAAACCTACGCACTGAAATGGAGTCTGTTCGCGACCTGGTGTTCTTCTCGCCGAGAAGACCCCCGAAGATGCACGATTGGAATAGTGCTTTCTTTCCTGCAAGAAAGGTTGGAGCATAGGCTGTCACCCTCCACCTTGAAAGTGTATGTAGCCGCTATTGCGGCTCACCACGATGCAGTGGACGGCCGGTCCCTGGGAAAGCATGATCTCATCGTGAGGTTCCTGAAGGGGGCCAGGAGGATGAATCCCTCCAGGCCTCCCCTTGTGCCCTCTTGGGACCTCTCTATCGTCCTGGCTGGACTTCAGAGGGGCCCCTTTGAGCCGCTGGACTCAGTCGAGCTGAAGTTCCTGTCTCTTAAGACAGCGCTCCTGACCGCGCTCACTTCCATCAAACGAGTCGGGGACCTCCAGGCGTTTTCGGTAAGCGAAGAGTGCCTTGTGTTCGGGCCGGTCTACTCTCACGTTGTCTTGAGACCCCGGCCTGGATACGTGCCCAAGGTTCCCACCACGCCCTTCCGCGATCAGGTGGTGAACCTGCAAGCACTGCCCTCGGAGGAGGCAGATCCAGCCTTAGCGTTGCTGTGTCCCGTAAGAGCATTGCGCATATACGTGACCCGCACCCGGAGCATCAGAAGCTCCGAGCAGCTCTTTGTCTGCCACGGAGGGCAGCAGAAAGGGAAGGCTGTCTCCAAACAGAGGTTGGCCCACTGGATAGTGGAGGCCGTCGCCTTGGCGTACCAGTCGCAAGGCGAGCCGTGCCCCCTGGGGGTGAGGGCTCACTCCACCAGGAGTGTTGCCTCCTCCCATGCGTTGGCGCACGGCGCCTCTTTGGCAGACATCTGCAGAGCTGCGGGCTGGGCGACACCGAACACCTTCGCAAGATTCTACAATCTCCGCATTGAGCCAGTTTTTTCCCGTGTGTTGGGTAAGTAATGGGCGGGAAGAACTGGCCGGTGTCACGCTTGCTGCGCCATTCCCCCTCATCCGGGGATACGAGCGCCTTTTTCTCCCCCAGTTCAGTTCCCCGGACGGTGAACCCTGGTGGAATCCTCCAAGCACCCCCGGCAGTCAGACTGGGCGGAGCAGTCTGACGCCAGGCCCAGTACTGGTGTTAGCTCGCCCGGGTCTCCGGTCAGCCCCTGTACTGGGCTAGGTGGCCGTATGGCCTGATTCCCCTTCGGGTAATCCCATATGTGTATTCTTCCATGGTAAGGTTTCCCTCACGGTAAACCCGTGTCTTCCCTGTGACAGAGCTTCTGTCAGGTTCTGCTGGCAGCCCTCCTCCCTACTCCTAGGTAGGATCTGCCCCAGAGTCCAGTCGTATGTAGTACTGCCCCAAGCCTGGGCCAGTCCATATCAGTGTCTCCACATGTTACCTCCCTTCGGGCAGGATGTGGCCTCCATAGCGCCCTTCTCTGGAAGGCTCGCTTCCCTGCCGTTACGACAAGCTGTAAACAACAAATAGGAAAGACCTGAAGCTGTCTTTCACTGAAGGTCGAAATCCCTTCCGATTCCGTGGGGAAAGGAACAGCGGCTTGGCTATCTCCAGCAGCGATGTACTCAGTGGTCCCAGTGGGCACCAAGGTTAGCGAATTTGCACTGGAGCGGTAGGAAGGTTGCAACCTCTTGCATGGCATTTGTCTGTCACGCACTCGCTTGTCAACATCTGCATGCCACAAGGTTGTGACGGGGTTCAGCTTGTGGCGCTTTCCATAGGACCCCTATGTCGTCACGACATAACTCGTAGTGACCGACAGATAGGGAACGTCTAGGTTACGTACGTAACCCCCGTTCCCTGATGGAGGGAACGGAGACGTTATGTCCCCATGCCACAATCTTGAACCATCGCTGGTTGCCAGGGACTCGTCTCGGCTCCTCAGCGTAAAACCTAATGAGTGGATGCACCTGTCGCCCTTTTATACCCGTATGCACGGGGAGTGGCTCAGGTATGCAAAATCCACTAGCCAATTTCATTGGCGTTTTCTCTTAGTCAGAGATGTTCGGGGCTTCCAAGTAAATCCCCTATGTCGTCACGACATAACGTCTCCGTTCCCTCCATCAGGGAACGGGGGTTACGTACGTAACCTAGACGTTCTCCATATCTGACGGGCTAACAGAGAGAGAAAAGCGAGTGAGAGAGAGAGAGAGGGCAGGCCTGCCTTGCGTGAAGCTGCCTGTGTTTATGTGTTCATCTGACCCTGATGTAGACCGCATTCCAGACACTTTCTCAAACGCTTGATCTTCTGCACATCAAAATCGCCTTGAAGACAATATAAGAAAGTGTTTGTCTAAAACTTTTGCCTGGAAGTTTGCGGAGTGAGACTCTAACTTCTTTGTGTCCGTCTCAAACACTGTTTATATTCGACTCCAGGTTTGGATAATCATTTCAAAAGTTGCTTCTCTTCGTCATTAGGAAAATGAAAACTTAATTAATGCAACGAAAATACGTCCTGTACGCATTCTGCTTGCAATTGACACAAAACTCACTTAATTTGTCGTGTTTTTGCAGTTTCTCCAGCACTGTGTCATTAAACCTGCTTGAAAACGAGATTTATAACTGATTTATACACAGTGGCTCGAGCCGAACGCAATCAAACTTAAACGACACAGAGCAAAATTGTGTGCAGACCAACAGGAGAGATAAAAATAACCAATGAGATCTCTTATATCTCAGCTGTTTCTCATAGACAGCACTGAGATGAAATAAACAGAGAGAAAGAGCCTTGTAATCTTAATGTCTCCAGAGATTCAGAGAAGATCTTAATCATGTCTGTTTGTCAAGATGGTCCCAACTCTTTAATCAAAATTCTGTAATTTCAACATAAACTCAAGGATAAGGACAAAATCATCGGAGCTGTGCTATACACATTCAGTTTACAACCGATATTAGTTCTGCCACAGCTGACATTTAGAGAGCGGAAGATGTTGATGCATACATAACACAATAATGTGAAAGCAACAGAAATGAACTGAAATAAAAACGTGATAATTTTGTCAGCGCTGATAATGTTATGGGCAGCATGCCGACATACAGCGGCACCCCCCCCCCCCTCCCACTTCACTTTCTGTCCTCTAAACAGTCCTATCAAATTAAAGCTAAAAATGCATCTTAAAAAAGGTAATTTTACTCGAAATTTCCTTGCAAAACCGACATGTTTATTTTAAAATGGCCAAACACTTAATAATGATTTTAACTGTGTCAAACTAGAATACTAAACACGTGATATTTAATAAAACTTTCATATAAATTCAAATAAATGCATTAATTCTTTCTTGCATGAGTGTGTGCGTGTATATAAAATGTGTAAGGAAGTATATCAAATATATATCCTTAAGTAATGTAACTGAATTTGAAGATGTTTATAAAATAATGACACTATTGTGTATACATTTGGGGTCATTTCTTTTTTTTTTTAAAGAAATTAATACTTTTACTTAGCGAGGATGCATCAAATTGATCCAGACTGAAAGTAAAGGCATTTAAAATGTTATTTTAAATGCAGATTTCCATTTAAAATAGATGCTGATCTTTTGTATATTCAAAGAATCCTGTTTCTGCAAAAATATTAAGAAGCACAACTGTATTCCACACTGATGATATGTTTCTTGAGCAGCAAATCAGCATATTATAATGATTTCTAAAGAATCATGTGACTCTGAAGACTGGAATAATGATGCTGAAAATTCTAATTTGCATCAGAGGAAAAAAAAATATTTTAAAATATATTAACATAAAAAACAATTATTTTAAAATTGAATAATATTTCAAAATTTTTACTGTATTTTTGATCTAATAAATGCATCTTTGGTTGCAAAACCTGTCTGAAAACAGTCATTATTTTGCAACTAATGCTAGTGGTGCAGAACACAAGTCTCCTCTATAAAAGCAATCTCTGTAGGTGCAGTGAGCTCTGCGACGAGCCTGACTGGAGACAAGGCAGAGAAATAAGAGCGGCCCTGCATAAGCGGGCCCCGCGGGGAGAAGCCTCCAGCTTGTTAGAGTGAGCGACTCAACACGGCTCCTCTCTACTCCTGCTGACATTTCCAGTGGCACTGTCAGCGGAGACAAACTCAGATGGGACCCGAGCGAGTCGGAGTCACTTCCACAGTGGCGATGCGTGCAACACCGCAAGCTCTCGGTGTGAAATGAGCTCCCAGAGGAGACAACTGTCAGCCAGGTGGGAGGAAGGGAGGGACTTTATCTAACTTACTAATGAACGATTGTCTAATTTCCATCAAACGCAGTCAGAAAGCCTTGGGCCTATCTCTCTCCAAACACTGTCATGATAAAGGAATGTTAAGAGAAAGAGGGAGAGACGGAGGAGCAGAACGAGGGATGAGAACTGTCAAGAGGTCAGAGCGGGAATTCAAAAAAAAGAAAAAGAAAAGCGTGGAAGTTCTCTCCCTCTTTATCTGTCGCTTCCTGAGCTTTTCCTGGCGAGGAATAATCTGCAAGTACAGACGATCGCGCACCGCCGCTGGAGATAAAACACAGATGACAAAATATCAACTTTCTGCTACAAAATACTCCAAAGCTGTTTGATTAGAATATCAGCACAGACAGTAATTAATTTCAACTTTAATTACTTGCTGTACATGCAGATTAGATCGCAGGTCTTAGATTAAAACAGCAGGGAAATGTGCTTTGTGTGAATATGTGCGCATTGAAAAAAGAGCGTGTTAATGTTCTTACCTCTCTTAACCTGTGTGCTGAATGATGAAATTACATCATGCACAGAGACTACAGGAAAGAACTTATCAGATCAAAAACACTTTGGTGTGTGAGTGAGAGTTCTTTAAAGTTATTTGATTTATCTCAGGGACCCGACTCTTTTGAATCTGTTCACCAAAAAGACTATATGGATTTATTCACTGATTAATGCACAACTGATTCCGCATTTCGTCTCAGTGGCCGGTGGTGTAATACATTAAATGGAAATTGAAGCACAAAATACAATTTTGAGGAAGTGTCCCAAGAAAAGGAGGAATATTAATAAGACCCACCTTCACGCTAAAGGTATTCAAAACTTGGAATTCATTACTAAGAAGTGCTGTTTTAATCTAATCTAACTTAATACATTATAATGTTATATTTACTACAGTTAATGATTAGACAGACAGACAGACAGACAGACAGACAGACAGACAGACAGACAGACAGACAGACAGATAGATAGATAGATAGATAGATAGATAGATAGATCTAAAACTGCATATTTATAGTGATTCATGTTCTCAATAGCTTTTGTGTTTAGTTTAATGTCACAATGGAAACAGAAGAATCAACATATCTTTTGTTCTGTAATTTCTCATAAAAAACAGAGCCGGTTTTTCTTTACTGGTTTTTGATTGGATGGAGGCACATCTGACTGCATGTTTAGCAGGCGATTGTGAGAAATGGGAGGGTTTGACTGGCCTAAATGAATGGAAAAGTCCAAGATATATCTGTCAGAAGTCTGAATGACAGAAGTTTGTCATTGATTAAACATAACAAGGTAAAAAAAATATATTTAAAAAAAATCAAAGGTGCATGATTGAATAGTTCACAATAAGATCGATAAAATGCACATTTGACATCACGCAATCCAACTGATAGCTCTATCAGAATAGAAAGCCTCTATGTTAGCAAATCAATCTGAAAATATGATCCAAATTCAAATCTGATTGAAAGAGACTGAATATTTGGAGTCGACATGTAGCAACACTGTCTCAGCCAATAGCATGACTTAAGAGTGGGACTATTCATGTGCCTGACCAATGGAAAAAGTGTCGGGAACTGACCCAAATCTGGCACTTGATCATTTTACACAATCATTATATTCGATGGCAGAGTTTAGCATATAAACATCACACCCGTTATCTGAAATGGGACTGAATTTATTCTGATTTTTTTTTTCAATCCTTGTACCATGGAGCATTTTATTGGCATTATTTAACATTAAAAAACAGATATATGTTTACTGTCAAACCAAAAATTATTCTGACACCAGATATAATGTTTTACTATAGTGGGTGCAGGACACTATAGTTGATTTATGTAAGTGAATATAGCAAAATAAAGTTAATTGTGACATATTATATAAAATTCTCAATACAGTGCACAACCAGTAAAATTGATAAACATTTGGGACCAAACATTATTCAGACACTTTTACCTGACCATGTTTTGCGGAAGTGTTTTTCTTTAATTGCTAATGCAACCATTTTACAGCACAGACTGAAGAAAATTAAGCATTGCTTGGTAATTGAATGACCTAAATTGGTATTATCTAATTGTGAACTTAAATTTAACAACTATTCAGCTTAATTTATTACATACATTTCTATCAAAGTTATCTGACATTATCAAGATGAATTTTCTCTTACACAGTTTAACTGATTTCTTGTCATATTTTACTACCATTTTATAAACTATAGCGAATAAACATAAAATGTGAGAAATATTGAAGGTGTCTGAATACATTTTGGTTTGACTATGTTTTTGGAATTGAGAACAACAGAACGAAATAATGCATGAATATTATTAATAAGCAACATGTGATTATCGCACAATGATTCTCTTTATACGTGACAGAGCTGTCTGTCCTGGTGAATTTGATTTAGCAAGACTGATAGAAGAGCGAGCTTCTGACCGCTATTGCAGAGCTGAGTTAAGCTGTTCTCTTTAAATCCCATGAATCAGGGGCCAGTCGGGTTTAATAAGGCCACAAAGCATCGCTTGACTCAAAATGAACTTTTCCTCATCAATCAAAGCACCATCAACCGTGCAAACACTTTGCTCAATGAGAGCCTAATTAATTTACCTTACTTATAAATACATTTTTTAGCTCCTCGGGCCGATCGCACAGAGTTTGAAGAGTTGTGAAGAGTTTGTGGGAATGGCTAATCTGGAAATCCCCGCCACACAATAACAGGAGTGACAGCGGAAGGGTGAATGAGATAAGTCTCAGTAATGAAAGTGGACGCCAGAAGAAGCGGACAGTATGTGATGAAGAGAGAGTGAGGGAGGGATGTTTAAAAGAAGTTCAAGAAGAAAGATAAAGAGCGCAGGGACGATGTTATCTGCAGGATTGAAGAAAAGCGCTTCAGCGACCGAATGCTTCCAATCACTTAATCGGCACGACTCCACAGTCCACCCAACCCCGTCCTGTCCTCCCTCATATGCCATTTCCAAACCCCAAACAGACCATTTTCAGTGTTTGTGTGAGAGAGACTGAGAGAAATGTTCTCTCAGGTCAGAGTCCTCTTACAAGGACACAATAAAAGTGAAGCTCGAATAATAATTCACATTATAATCTGTTGTTCAATATGTTGATGCACAAATATTACAAAATTTAGAAAATTGTTTTTCGGGAAGAAAGCATATTCTATGCTTTCTAAATAAATAAATAAAAAAACACTAAAAACAAAAAAGTACTACAAGTGAAATTAGATGTCACATCATAATAATGTACAGTATGGAAATTGGGCATTAATTACATTTTTTTTAGTTTTGACTTTTAATTGTACTTTAATAATATAAGGGGCCGTTCACACAAAACGCATCTTTGGGTCTAAGCCTCTGTTTACACTAGTGCGTTTTTGTTTTAAAATGAAAAACAATCCTCGTCTACACTGGCGTTTTCACTGCATTTCAGAAACGATCTAAGTTACACTACACAACCGAAAATGCATGTCACATGACGATTCATGCAGGTACGACCATAGATACAGTATGTATAGGTAAATCCCTATTATTTAGATGGCGGACGCATCTGCGTGCTTGGAGCGGTCAAATGGGGAATCTACACATCTGTGGGTACAACAATGAGCATGATGTTATTGTTTACACGGTCGTCAAGGATAAGATTGAAGATTGAGATTGAATTGGTGGGTTTTTGTTAAATAAGAGCCAAAATCATCACAATTAAAAGAACCAAAGACTTAAACTACTTCAGTCTGTGTGCATTGAATTTATTTAATACATGAGTTTCACAATTTGAGTTGAATTACTGAAATAAATGAACTTTTCCTCAACATTCTAATTTATTGAGATGCACCTGTAGTACTGAAACATTTCAACATGTTACTTTGTTATTAAAACATGTATTTACATTTATAAATAACCAAAGCTTCACAGATATCTTTAAAATAAGGAAAAACATTACCTTAATTCAACATTTATTTAAAATCTGTAAGTAACTTGTAACTGTTACATCTTGCTGTGCACACTGTGATGGTTTATACCTGACATTTATTCACATGTTCATCTGTGTAAATGAGTCTTGGTTCCTCCTGTCTGTCTGATCCTCTGCCCCTCCACCTGTGAGAAGCGAGAGAAGGAAACGTTTATCCCTAAAATCCACTACAACTTAAATGTCATCAGCAGCTTTTGATAGAGTCATTGTCAACTGAATCCATTAAAGATTAGAAGGGTTATCTCACAGATCTCCATCTCCATTCTAGTCTGAGCTTCAGACGGCCTACAAACCTTCTGATGCATAATATACACACTATTGTCAAAAGCTGTCTGTAATCGCAAGCTGCAATCTGATTAGCTGGCTTTACAAAACTTCAGGGAGTTAGTGCACTGGATTTTATCAGTTCACCGGTTTACAAGTTTAAGGATGTTACAATAAGCACTTCTTAGGAAGAACTAGCACTGGATCTGATCAAATTTGCATGGTTCATGACATAACATATTTTGGAAGATAACCAAGATCCAAGACAAAGTCACTTATATAAATAAATAAATAATTGTGTGTGTGTGTGTGTGTGTGTGTGTGTACTTGTTTATGCTACATTGTGGGGACCAAATGTCCCCACAAGGGTAGTAAAACCTGACATTTTTTTAATTGTAGGGACCTGCCTGCGGTCCCCACGGTGGAAAAAGTTTATTAAAAATAGTAAATGATGTTTATCTGAAAGTGTAACAATGCAAACCGGTTTTCAGTAAGGGTAGGTTTAGGGTTAGGGGATAGAAAATATTGTTTGGTCAGTATAAAAGTAAAATAAGTCTATGGGAAGTCCCCACAAAATCACATAAATGTGTGTGTGTGGGTGAATTAAATTATTATTATTATTATTATTATTATTGTAGACATTTAGTGACTTGTAAAACATATATATAAGTATAAGTTTATGTGTGTTTATGTTTGTATATTCAGTCACATATATAAATGCTAATTATTTTATAATTATTACTATTATTTAATTTATGACATTTAAGTCACTTGTATACATTATTAATATTGTAGACATTTAATGATGTTATTATCATATGTATTATTATTATTATTGCATATTTATGTGTGTGTGTGTGTGTGTGTGTGTGTGTGTGTGTGTGTGTGTGTGTGTGTGTGTGTGTGTGTGTGTATTTAGTGTATGTGAATGCTAATTCTTTTATTATTATTATAGACATTTCCCAATATGTGTGCTTTGTATAAATAATAATATTAATAATATTAATTTCATCATTATATAATTTATTAATAATTAATTATATTTATATTTAAGTCACATATACATTATTATTAATATTAGTATTATTATTTATGATTATGACTTTACTATTATTATTTTTTCAGACTTGATAGATATCTACAATCAGATAACATCAACAACAACAACAACAATAATAATAATAAAATAAATGACTCACCCTCATCTCGTTCCAAACACATATGACTTCCTTTATTCTGAGAAACACACAAGGAGATAGCAGTACATTGTGCCTTACATTTAAGCTTAATAAAACACTTATCCCAATGATCAATCTGTTTTTTTTCTTCAGTTTTTGGTCTAAATAAAGTCGAGCATGAAACCAACATGTTGGAGGTGCTCTGGATGAAGGGAAAACAGAGGAAACAGAATAGGTATGTGCTGTCCTCTCTGTTTAAACAGAGATGATGATAAGATTTCAAGACAATAACAGAGGTAAGATAACTTAGCCACTATTAGCATTAGCAGACAGGGAGATGCAAGACGTTTAATATGCTCCAAAAATGAGAGATCGGTCTGCTCGAGATACACATATCAGTTCATTCCTCTGTATCTGTGTTCTTTCAGAATCAGAACGAGCCCAGAGCAGAGATAGCAGTAAACAGAGATTGTGTTAGCATTGATGTGGTAGCATTGACCTAAATGTTTACTTCAGCACATTACGCATTCCCATAGCTTTCAAGGTGATGCATGTCATGTTACAATATGTTCTTCCAAACCAGTTAAATATTGGACGGTTATAGTCATGAGCAGCTTTTTGAACAACAGAAATTACATACCTCGCCTTAAAAATGTATTTCCACATAAAGTTTGCGGTTACTACAATTTTAAATGCTTTTGAAGGAAGTCTCACCAAGGCTGCATTATTGGTGATTGAAAATACAGTAAAAACTGTTAAAAAATTGCTATTTGATATAACAGTTTTGAATTTGAATTTTTTTTAAATGTAGGCCTAATTTATTCCTGTGATTACAAAGCTGAATTTTCAGCATCATTACACCAGTCTACACGATCCTTCAGAAATCATTCTAAATAATATGCTGATTGATAAAGCATGTTGAAAACAGTTTATTATTTATTCCACTATTCTTTGATGAATATACGTTTTTTTAAACAGCATTTATTTGAAATTTAAAACTTTTGTAACATTATAAATATTTTCATTCTTACTTTTGACCAAATGAATGTGCACTTGTTGAGAAAAATGTATAAAAAACAGTGTATTTTTTTAGTGTACTCCTATATAAGTGTGTTTTTGCACCAGATTCTGTACATATTATGGTAGGTCGCATATTTTATAATTTCCTGTTTATTTTTTCAGCAATGCATTTAATTAAAAGCGATAAGGACAGACGCCCAGAAAATAAGAAAACAGTGAGAGTCAACATATATTTGTGGGTTTTTTCTCTTGATTATGGTTACACCAAAAGAAAACATAGCATTTTGTTGAATGATTTTTGTAATTTATGCAAACGAACGCATTCGCACAAGCACCGGCTCTGGAGAGGTGACTGATTTGAGAGGCACGTGCCGGACGCCCAGCACCCAGTACAGCGGTTTGGAGCAACAGAGAAATAATTAGCAGATAATAGCAGATTGTGCTAATGAGAGCAGCATTTGACTAGGACACTTCACTTGACCTCCAGTGTTTTTCAGGCTGTCCGAGAAAAACGCCTGATTTATAATTACACTCCGCAATGCGCCATGAAATTGTTATTGTGGAATGCCTTTTTAAAACGTTATCAAACAATTATTTTAATTTTTCCCCCGCTAACTGTTGAAACATGTAGTAATTGAAGAAGATGAGCGCGGCGGCAAGGTGTCTGTTTGTGCTGCGAGGACGACCTTTCATGCAGATGAGCCTCGCCGTGTGTGTCTCTCTCTCTCTCACACACACACACACACACTCCTCCCCCCGCCCTCTTTCAAGGGATGATGCAGTGGCAAATAAAATAATACACAGATAAAACTGAAATATTTTGTGACGTGGTGATAATCACCGCTAGCATACGTGCCACTGATAGCAGGCAGTCGCGGTCGCTAGAAGAAAGGGAATAATCCTTTTTTTGCGGGCTTTTAAAAAAATGAATCTGAGTTGAATCACATCAAATGAGAGAAAAAAGCAACAACTCAAAGACAGCTCCAAGATGAGCCAACTCTAGGAGAAAATGACCTCGTTTTGGCGATAAAGTTCTAGCCAAAATATGCTATCAGCCTGGGACGTGTCTCATTAGAAATGTGTGTATGGCGTGGAAGCCGCTCTCGCTATCTGCCGGTGCCTGGTTTGCCGGCTGATAAGAGGCAAATGCAAATGTCCTGATAAGAACTGAATGCAAATATTTATGATATGATATTCCCTGGGAGTTATGTGTGGATAAAACAATGTGCATTATTTCCGGAATTCCTTTTCAGGTTTGCCAAAATGCCCCCCTTTCGCGCTCGGAATTTGCATTTCTTCAAAATTGATTGGGCCGCCGTATTATGTTAAGCTATTTGTTTGCCGAGGACGGTAATTAGTTACTGTAATTACAACGATGACAGTTTCTAAATTGTTTTTAAAGCATTACAGTGTGTCTGTGCCTGGAGATTGCAGTACTTATTTTAGGATTTAAGCAATTGCTGGAAGAACTCCCACAGAGGGCCAGAGTGGGATGTTTTTGAACTACAAAGCGGCCATTTTCTGAGCAAAGACGGTTTTGAAAATGTCTGTTAATTTGCGCTAATTGCCGCCTCGACTGTGTTTTGCATTTTGCTGGCTGATCGGGGGACGTGTTATTGATAGGAAGTCTAGAGGGATCAAAATGGCCTCGAAAAGTTGATATGCATGTGTACGGTCGGCGTTTAGGAAAGACTTTTATGCTTTGTGTCAAGGAACAAATTGCTGGTGCAGGCACGACTGTAATAACGGAGCAAAGTCTCTGTGTTGCAGACCTCTCAAACTTGGTGTAGGCCTACTTTAATCCTTTAAAGAGCATTTCATAAATGAACGCTCTAAAATTGGGAGTTTGAACCCACACAAGCTGTTGTGTCAAATGCACAAAAAATACACAAAGCAGCTAAACCATTAAATGGAGAGAACCTAGCTTTTGATTACTAGAACCTAATTTTTGACCTGGCGTTCGTGTCTGTTAACAGTTCACAAATGTCTACACACTCACATTTCCATCCATGTGGACAGAACACAGTTTGCGCCATCACTGAAACTTTAAAAGAAGAGTTTGCTATTTGTTTGTACATCACTACAAATAACTCAATATAGTTTACGGACAAATTACTCTTACGAACCGGTTACTTTTAAACAGTGACTCATGCTTTTTTTCCATAATTTTTAAAACTCTCAAATCATTCTCAAACTTACGAGTTTGTATATTAAGGCTTTAAAATGTTATTTATTTCATCATTTGATTTAATTTAATTTAATTTGAATTCATCATTTGCGTAAAAAATTATGTTGTAATAATTTTTTTTAAATAAATTAAAATATATATATATTTAATTAAAATTCTTTAAAAAAATACTATATATTTTTCAAAATAATTAACTTTTTAAAAAAACAATTGTATTATTTTAAGAATTGTATAATTATTTTTTAATAAGCAATTCTATTAATGACACAAAAAGATTACTTCATATACTTATTTAGTAGCAAGTTATTGCACTTGAATGAAAGATAATCAGTATTACACTCTAAAATAAATGGAGCTATATAGCACGAAAAGTGGTTCTTGGCTCGTAATCACAAGGGAATCACTTTTGGTGCTATATTGCACCATATCTTTAAAGGTACAGCACCTATGTCAAATGGTGCTATGTATGAATGAAGCATTTATATAGCGCTTAATTGTGTATTGTTGTACACCCAAAGCGCTTTGTAGAACCATAAGAGTTGCCATATTGCATTGTATTTCTTCAACAAAAATGGTGCTAAACAACACCAACAGTGGTTCTTTGGCTCGTAAAGAACCTTTAAAGGGGCTTAACGGGTTCTTTGTGTGGCAGTGGTGCTATATAGCACCTTAATTACCCCAATGAACCACTGAAAAACCACACAGGAGCTTAAAGGTGTGTTCACACCAGACGCGAATGAAGCATTAAGCGCGGGTGATTTACATGTTAAGTCAATGCAAAGACGCGATAGACAATCCTGCAGCGCTATTCGCGCGAATAAGGCGGCGAGAATGACGCGGCGGGAATTGAGCGTTTGGGGCGTTTGACGCAAGTTGAAAAATCTGAACTTTGGCAGATATTCGTGCTGCGTTAATCAATCAGGAGCTTGCTCTAGCAGTGACGTGATTACGAGCGGAGGCAGAAAATCCGAAACAACAATGGAGGACAAATGAATCGTGGTTGTATATGGGTACCCGGAGCTGTACGATACTACTTCGTACTTTTACAAAAACAGGAATAAAAATGATCTTGCTTGGAAGAAAGTCAGTGAGGAGGTCGGACAATCTGTAGCGAATTTCAAGCGCGAATGAAGCGAGTAAACTCAAAATGTTCAAGCGTCCAACAACGCGCGAATAGCGTGTGACGTCACACGGACAGAGGCCCCTCCCACGATTGTTGATTGACAGTAGCATTTCAGCACAGACTGCACTGGAGTCTCACCTCAGACCCGCCCTGGATGAGCTGGCATCAGTTGTTTCACAGATGTAGACAAGAATGACTCTTGAGAGATTAAGGTGTTTTGTTGTTGGATGTAATAATGAACGTAGCAGTTGTCATTTACTCTCATGATCTGAGCGGCTGAAGTGGATTAAGTTACATTTGGTTCTAAAGGGAATGCGTCTTCGATCTACCTATATGCGTCTATGTTCGTGCGAATCATTTGTAATCCAGCTTCATCTACAGAAGATGTGAGTACAAGGTTTTTTAAATGAATCTTTGCAAACCGTCTTTCCTAATAATGTACTAATTAGCAAGTTTCATGATGAACTCGGCTAAAGTAAACAGTCCCTCAGAGAGCAGCTGGGAAGAGAGGGGCGGGGTCAGCAGAGCTCTTTCTCATTTAAAGGAGAATTACACAATACGGCTTGCTTTGAAAGAGCTGTTTTTGACAGGCAAAAAAATGTTGTTTTTTTACATTACCAATTAAACATTTTAACCAAACGATGTTACAGACTTTTCATTAAGACCCTAAAGAATAATATCAACTTGTGGAAACTGGGCATTATATGACCCCTTTAAGCATAGTCCATTGAAATGTTTTACTGACCATGCAACTTACCCTTTGTCTGTTCTTTATGATGCAACATGTAGGAAAACTAAAAGATCTTGTTGTGGAAGCAGAGCGCTACAGACCGCTGTAAGCATTTCCAGCTACACAATTATTTTATTACACACATTAGCAAAGAGTCACCTTGACCATACGAATGCATGCAGAAAAGAAACATGACTACTCATTGTTTTACAAGACTGATGAAACTAAATGGACTGAGGGAGTAAAATATAGAGGAAAAAGGATGAAAAGATGTTTGTAGACATTTTCCCAATGAGGAACGCTACAAGCCCTTCTTCAAATCCCAGCCCAATAATGAGAGTGGTGATATTCTCCGGCGTTCAGCTGCAAGTGTGTAACAGGATTTCTTACACTCTTAATCAGAGGCAGCCATGTTGTCTGTCTGATTCCCTAAAGCCCAGAGGAAGGCATCTCAACCGTATATGACGGGGGCCACGTTTTTCTCACAGGAGACACTTAAAAATGAGGGAAATTATGGTCAACAAGCATGAGACAAAATATCTGACTCGCAGTGACAGAGTTATAAAGTTGTTTTAACGCAATACCTCATTTTTCAGATTTGATTTTAACTTTGTCATTTAATACCCTGTGGTAAGAAACGTCTGTAGTCTTGACTGAATTTGGCTATTGTGTCCCTCCATTATGTTTCATTTAAGTGTCAACTTTCTCACTCAGATATTTTTCTTAAAATTAAATTAAATGCAATGCAATATGATAAAAATTAAATGTTTGCTGACATACAGAAAAAGTACAGAGCTATAAAATGATTGTGGATAGACAGATTATTTGATGATAAAAAAAATGTCATAATAAAATGTCTCCCTTTAAGTTTGAATCATTTTTGAGATCTCCTCTGAAACTCCAGGGATGACATTAGAGATCAGGGTTTTTAAAATGACATAACTGTGAATTCTGTGATTGATTTGGTAATCACTCACTGTTAGTACACTTTAGTACACTTTGGTATCTTATCAAACCCAAACAAAATTTAAGATGTTGGTGAGATCTCCTCTGAAACTCTGGAGGAATAGCATTCAAGATGACAGTCATTTTGTCAGAGAACAATCTGGAAAACAACAACAACTATAACTACAACTAGAGAATCTGTTGAGAAAAGTTTGAGCTCTTTCTGAGATTGTTGATATCTGATTGCAAACTTTGGTATATTGGAAAACTTGAGGAAAGTTTGAGACTTTTTTTGAGATCTCTTCTGAAACCCTAGAGATGACAATATTAAGTATTTTTTTCTTCACAAGAAAAGCCTAATAATCACGTTCAACAAAGGATTTATTGAGAAATGTTGAGTTCGTAGTGACATTTCTCATCTTGGGATAAGAGCTTGGTATGTTGTTGGTATCGGAGCACAGTTTGAGACGTGATATCTTCTTAAACTTAAGAGGAATGACATGCACGACGACTGGAATCGTTTTCTCAACAACAACAAAAAAAGCAATCTGTTGAGATATGGTTATTAAGAGATATCTGATTGCAAACTTTGAAAAATGTTAAATTCATAATGCAATTTCTCACCTTTGAGAGCAGACCCTGGCTGTTATGTTGTCAAATCTGAGCACGTTTTGAGAAACTGTGATCTCTTCTGAAACTCTAGTGGACCGACATGCAAGATGACTGAAGTCGTTTTCTCAAGAGAAAAACAACAAGAAGAAGAATCTGTTGAGACATGTTCATTCAGAGATGGCTAATATCTAATTGCAGACTTTGGCATATTTGGAAAATTAGAGACATTTTTGAGATCTCCTCTGAAACGACAAGATTTTACTTTTTCTTCAGAAAGAATGTCTACAAAGAAGGCCTGATTAAGGATTTGTTGAGAACTGTTGAGCTTTTTCACCTTTGGTATCTTGTCAAATCTGAGTACAGTTTGAGACATTTTTGAGATCTCTTTTGAAACACCAGAGGAGCAGTTACCATATTTCTGTCTAGAAGAAACAAATGGGTCATTAAAGAGACTCTTTTTTTACCAATGAGAAACACCTTCCATCATGTTACAGAAAATCTGTGTGTTATTGCTCCAACAAATAACTCACTGTCCACATATTGTGTGGAAAGGCTTCAGTTCTTGCAAATAAAGTGTCCTGCTTTAAATGTTGATGACATTACTGCAGATGAAGCCATCTGTGTCTGTAAACACAGAGCCGAAGGGATTTAGATGTGCTGTTTTTATCTGTCTTACACATTTTTTTTTCCGGAGCAGTAGAACAGTAGGCCTGCCCCGGGTTGTGGGGTGACCTCCCAGAATGCACTGCAGTGATGTAAACAGACAGCGAAGGATCATCCCTGTGCTCTGTTGATGCCCCCCCCCCCCCCCCCCCCCATTCAGAGCTTAATTAGCACTTTGCCACCCTGATCACTCTGCTTTTCGATTTAACAAGATCCCTCTGAAATTACACAGGATTAAGAGAAGTTGGTTAGTAAATTAGGATGTGCATCTGTAATTTAATTGCATCTTAGTCCATTAATTAACAAGCTACCTATGCAATAGTTACTGTGATTTCTGTTAATTAGTGGCCAGTTCTGATAAAGTCTCCCTGAAAAAAAGAGAAAACAATTAGCTTATGGAAGTGAGTGTCTTTAAAAAAAAAAATCCTAATTGTTCACAGTAGAGGTAATATAGCAGAGGAGATAAGCATTCAAGTACACATTTTAATTAAGGGGTAAATCTAAATATTTGACGTTCATTGGGGAATTAATATGTACTCATTACAATTACTAAGCTCATTTCTACAATGAAAACAATACATCATGTCCCCGCAATTGAAACACTCACAATAGTTGAATTGTTTTTGTGTTGAGGGGCAGATCCAAGGACGACACAAACTCCTTTTGTGCAGTTATCGGAATACAGGAAATAATACTCACCATCTTATTCATTACACGAGAGTATTCAGATGCAAACAACCCTCCTCATGGCCGACAACATCTGTGGAATGAATCAGACAAATTAATTTACGCTTTAATTGATTTACAACGGGTATTTGCATTACATCATACGATGAAGTGTAAGGAAACATCGCTGACCTTGAGAAAAGACACCACATACACACAATGCTCTCATTTAATGCATTCTAGTCATTTCAGAATGATCTTCACAGGCTGAGCAAACATGAATGACATTACAAATGTGTGTGTGTGTGTGTGTGTGTGTGTCAATTAAAAATAATTGTGGAAACAAATTAGTACAGTACTAGTTATAATAAAGCTGTGGTATATTATACAGTCTAAATGAAAGAGGTAATATACTTTTATATATTTTCCTCTAAGCTAATTTGCATATACACAAACACATTTATAAATGTGCATACATATTAATAAGTAAATTACATTAATAAGTAAACATTGGTTACAATGCAAATAATGCAAATACATTATTAAACACACATTTAAAGCTACAAATGCTATAAACTTTAGCAGAACAAAAAATAAATAAAATAGAAAAAGAATAGAAAAATCTTACTAAATGGGGTTACATATACTGTATTAGTATGTTTATAAATTATATAGGCCTATAGAATTGATATTTTATATATTCTAATTTTGTAAAATGTTAAACAGTATTTATTACAGTATTTAATCAACATTTTAAAACAGTAATTAAAGCTTTATAAGGATAACATACACACACACACACAATTTTTGCCTCAACTTTGTCCCCCTTGTTTATATATTTTTTTTTAACACTTTTTAGGAGGCAAGAAAAAGTAATAAAAAAAAATAATAAAAAAAATCAGTCAGGAAAACAAGTCAAGGAAAACCATAGCTGTAATTACATCCAGTTCAATCAATCACTGAGAAATGTTAAAAACAAAGTCTTTCACAAGTGTGCATACTACACTCAGTACGCATACAAGTATACTACAGGAGGAGTACGAATTATATGTAGTAAACTTTTCAAATCAGAATAATTAAAGATAAGCAGTGATAGTCACAAACATTTTTACATCGTCTCCGTGTCCTTGAATATACGGTACAGTTCATGTATTGCTCTCTCTCTCTCTCTCTGGTGTATATAGCAGGCAGTGAGAAGGCCCGGGGGAGAGAGGATAGACTGTCTGTCTGAGGTCCCCACAGGGACTGGAGTGTGTATGAGCGTGCATGTGAGTGTGTGGGAGTGTGTGCAGCTCATTAGCTCACTTACGTAATTCAGGAAGTGTCTAATCCTCCTGGAGAAGAACACAGCAGGATCAGGAGCGCCGTCAGCAACACGCAGCCTGGGAATGCAGCACAAGTCCACAGAGCACTGCAAATTTCACCTCATTTCTCATTTCAACATGCTGAGATTTTGATGGCTGAATCCATCTTCTGATTTACCTATAACGTGATTTCTGGCCATGTTAGAGGCTTGTAGTTTCGAGCCGCTCTTATCATTCATCCTGACTCACGCTACACCATGTCAACACAGTACAGAGTGTCATTTAACCTTTACAACACACATATTGATCCGTTTTGGTTATCAGACCGCGATCAGAGCGCCACGTTTCATCCAACTCAGGTTCACAATCACTGACAAAGACTGCTGCACAGATCACTGCAGGAGTCACGCTGTGAAGAACTAACATGCTTTTAATTCACAAGCCTTATTATGATCATTAGCATATATAGTGTCCCTGAAATGCATTTGAACAATTGAGTCCCATTTAAAAGAAGCTGGAATGTTTCTGCATTAGATGCAAAAACCAAACCAAAGCCAAATAATTCTAGAGCTTTTTACCAGAAATATATATATATATATATATATATTTAAGAAATTTGGTCTCAATGTGATTATTAGTGGCAGTATGATGTTATTTCTCACAGATTTCCTGCAGAGTAACCATAAGCATATTTCATCATAGTAACATGTTCCACTAACATTTGATAACCACAAAACATCACGATACTCTCAGTCTTAAGTTCAAATAGTGTTGGCAGTTGATTTTCTTGCCTCCATTCTATGGATGTAAAATCCAGGATAAAATATGAAACTCACAATTTTCAAATATGAAAATTTGATTAGTTATGATGTACAATGACATTTGAGTTTCCAATATTTAATATTGGAATAATAATAATCATTGTACAAGTGAACTACAATGTTGTAATATTATGAGATATAAGATAAAATAAAAATATTTTTAAATGTATGTTTACAAAAATTTTATTTGACATATTCTAAAAGGTCATCTTGTGGATATTTTTAATTTGTGATTCTTATTATAATTATTATTATTATTAGATTTTCCTCAATTGCAATGTTCATTTTCTCATTCTTTTGTACAATTCCTTTAAACAACTAAAGCCAGGTCCTTAATGACATCATCCTGGGGAAATTACATCATTTCTGGTAAGAAAACTGTATTATAAATTGATTTGGTGGACTTGATTTCACTTGACCATGTGCCATCTTTCTTTAAAATAAATGCTATATTTTGTAATTGCAGTGACATTCATAGACTTTTGTCTGTGACTTAAATGTTAAAGGCATATAAAGATTGCAGCACATTTAACACATCACAAAAACAAAAGACCGAAGACATTGTTAGTCTAAGCCCATGAGTTCATAATTAAATCATCATTTGACAATTGAATACTTACAAAGGTGAAGGATGTTAAGTGCCGGTGATGTCTTGTGTTTCTGTGGAGAGGACAGTGATAATGCTGCTTACAATTCTTTAAAAACCATTACGGTGGTTATTAATATTGTTATGAACATGGGGGTGGTTATTATTGTAATAATATTCCCTGTTCATCCTAACCTGTTCTATGATGCAGTGAATAATGTCATCGACAGCACAAACCCCTCAACAATACTGACAGTGTGTCACAGATAGAGATGCTCACCAGAGAGCCTCTCGAATTTCCTCGACATGCCGATAACAGATAGATTCGGCATCAAGAGAGCCACTTTAATAGGCTTTTTAACTCTTGATCTTGAGGCAAAATTAAACATACAGTTTAATTGAATCGCAGGTTCAAATGACACTCATCCCATGATAAATTATTCTCTGTGCTTCTCACTGGTTTCGATTCTTTCTCTTGCACAGGAAACGGGGTTCAGTCCTCATAAATTAGACTAATTTCAAAATGAACGGCTGGCTGCTTCTGGGAGATATCGTTGTGCTTTGTGAATATTTAGATTTCGTGATTAGATTCAAATGCAGTAAATCCTAGACAGCAGCGTTCAGCTGGAAGCAGAAACAAAGATCTTTGCTTTGTACATAAAAAGCCTTGCAAACCAGTTGACACGGACTAGAATTAGAGAGAGTTGAATGTGTTTTTCTCCTCTTCTAGTGTCATCATAAATTTGTATTTCAGTGAAACGATCCCCAGCTACGGGAAATTATCATCCAGCTTGTTCAGTTTACTTTGCCGTCTCATGGATGAAATTGTTGTTTGGGATTTTCAGAGTGAAACTAGAGAACTTGAGAGAATTTGACTTAATTTCCAATTGGCCATTTTCCTATAGTTCCATGGATAATCATACTTATTTTATTCATGTTCCTGAATGAAAGGTTGAAATTTATTTCTTGTTTGTTCTTGGTATTCGATTATTTTAAAACAAACAGTCAGTCTCTCTCTCTCTCTCTCTCTCTCTCTCTCTCTCTCTCTATGCATATATAACGATTAATAATGATTGTTAGTGACGATTGTTTGTTAATCAAGTAATCAGTCGATTAATCTGACGATTAATCGAGTAATCGAATAATACTAATTTTTTTCCCTGTGGTAATACAAATAGACCTAAGCGAACAATAGCTTTTAAAATTACTTATACATATATAATAACAATGAGGCAATAATAATAGTTAGTTCAAATAAAGTATCAAATGCAAGTAATCATATGGCTTTATAAACAAAAAGAAAGAAAAAAAGAGCTGTTGTACATTACGCATTATAACAAATGAGCACCAACTGCCTAAGGATTGTTTTTACAGTTTACTTATCTAATCCTTGTTTAATATTGACTAAACAAAATTGTATTTAAATGTCCTCTTAATCTTTAATATTTGGCCATTTCTTTACGACAGATCTACTCTTACATGCACGTATGTAACCTACACGCATGTAAATAATTAACGTGCATTTATTAAACCTGCAACATATACATTTATTGAATTGAATTGTAGCTTTTGTGTCATAATAGAATTATGCTTTATTATGATTTTTAAATAGGTTTAATGTATAATGCAGCCCTGGAAAACGATCTAATAATGTATTTCATGGATTCTCATCTGTGGAATGCACTACTTCCGGTATTGTGTTTATATATATATATATATAATGTGTGTGTGTGTGTGTGTATTATTATATTTTACAATTAGTCAAGAATCAAAATACAAGAAAAAAAACATACTAATATAAATATCAAACTACCTTTTTGACTAAAAATATTGAAATAAATTGAGAAAATGTACATAATTACATGACAACTGATATCTCTGTCTTTAATAGGTAGCTATTACAAAAATATGATATTGCAATTTGAGCTTGAAGGACTGAATATTTTTTAAGAGTTTTGCGAACCAACATTCAAATCACTGAGATAAAAGCAGGCATTTGTGTATTGGACTTTTGACTCAAACCCTTTTAGTGAGATCCCGGTTGAAAAAAAACTGCATATGCTGGTTAGGTATGTGTTGAAGCATGGCTGCTGTTTTGAGCTGGTTTAAGCTGGTTCTTAGCTGGTCAGCACATGACCAGCTTGAGTGACAACTAGTCCCGGTATCCCCCACAATTCCTTGCAGTTCTTGTTGAATATTTAGTAAATTAATTTAGAGTATAGCCTACATTTAAACCATGTTTAATACACAACTATGTTTGTAGTCACGACATTCTGACTAAATGATGTGACTTCAGTGACACACACACAACTGAATACTAATTCCACTCGATCTGGTCTCAAGACTCAACTGCATTACTTGCAGAACTTAAACGCACCAACAGCAGGTACAGAAGCAGTGTTCACACGCTAAAATACATTTCAACTCCTTCTGACAAACCCTTCAAGTGCACAAACACGCTCATAAAAGCGAGTCAGCGGAGGCTTTGTGTTTTCTCTGGCGGCGGAAGTTGATGTCGTTTGAGGCTCTTCGCTGCGCGCTCCAGGGTCGAGCCGAGGGGCCCGACAGCTGTAACGCATCTCCCGGGACAGTCCAGAGGAGATCGGGCCGCGGTGACACGGCGCTCATTAGCAGGAGTGAAAGAAACCCCTCGCAGATGGCTGTCAGCGTTCAAAACATGTTCGGATACACCAGACGTGTCAATTGAGGTTTGAGTTCCTTCTGCTTGATTCTATGACATCGCAATATTCAAGCAGCGTTTATTTAGTCCTTTCCTCAATCCAAAGAATGGAGGAAAATGGAAGACGGGAGCACGCTGACATCTGAAAATGTGTTTTCTAATGAGCATACCGTCTTGCTAACAAGAGTCTCGGCTTGTCATTCATCAGCACAAATTACCGGCTCCGCGTTTGACGTGTTCTCGCCGCTGCGGATGACAGCTTCAGGTCTGTTCGGCAAACAGAAAAGTGGGAAATGTGGCAGCTCCTGTTTCTGTGGGGCCTCTGAAATCAATTAGTTTGTTTACCTGTCACAGTTCAAACGAGGGCCACGCTACCATAAACCTCATCATTTCCATCACGGCGCAGTCACCTGCTCCTCCGGTGCTTCATAAATAAATGGACATCGGTCCAGATGTAATGTAATAAGAGTGATTCCATCAGCCCAGCCAGATCTCATCAATCTCACAGCAGCTAATTGCAGGGACACCTGGTGTGTTTCTGCTCTCGGAGAGACGCCACAGCTCAAACGCTTCCTGAGGACCCGATTCAGTCTGAACACATAACACCAGACAGTTTCACACCGCTAACTGAAACTAAATAAATAAAAGCTGGACATTTTAGGGTCTAAAACATCAACGAATCAAAACCTCATCAATTTCATGCAGTATTGCAACTGAGCTTTTTTGGCCCTGGAAAACAGTGGGTATGGTTTTTGGATGTAAAAAATAAAAGAACCGTGCTTCTGTTATATTACACCCACAATACTCAGGCTATTATGGAAGCCCATTTCCACCATGGGATTAAAACAATAAAAGGTCATTGGTACATTTTAATCTCACAATTAACAAAACTGTGAGTTATCGATGCAGAATTCAGAATTCTGAGAATAGAAGTCAGAACTGTGAGATATAAACTCAAAATTGCAATCAATTTTTCGATACAATTCACAATGACTTTTTCTATGTTTTATTCCATGGCGGAAACAAACAGAAAAGCAAAACTTATAATTCAGAGTAAAAGAGTCAGCATTTAAATAAATATACTAAGATTTGCCAGATGAGAGCTTGGAATTGAAAGGAAAAAAGAAATCAGAATTATCTCACAATTTAAAAAAAAATTCATAGAATTATACATTTATATCTCGAAATTGTGAGATTATATTTCAAAGTTGTGACTTTTTTCTTAGAATTGTGAATTTAGATCTTGCAATTTGGATTTTATATCTCGCAATTCTGAGATTGTGAGGTAAAACGTAAATGGCTCCTTTTTTAATTCTGTTACTGAAACAGGCTCTCTCTCAAAGATGTAGCCTAAAACATGCAAGAACAACTCATAATGAATTTGTTGTCCAGACTAATCATTGTCAATCTCCAGCAGCCCACACAGAAATCACTTTCAAACCAAGCAGCTTTGTGTTGGTCAGTGTGGTGAATGAACAAATTTAACATGAGCGAAATCTGCGTGAATAATCAACAAGATGCAATCTTTCACCCTCATGCAAAACTCCAAAAGCGTGGATTCCTATTGAGATTTCACAGAGCAATGGCAAATGTGACCACACCTTTAAACTGTGTCCTGACCAGAAAATACAATTATTTAGTATTACTATACAGTTCTAGAACAAACTAAACCAATTGACAATAAGCAATGATACTGTAATATAATATGATACTTAAAATAATGTCGCCCAACCAAATCTGCACAATAAATCTAACCCATTGGCCATCATTCCCTTCTGAAAGTCTTTCAGGTATTTGCCGAAGCTCAGTTTTGGTTCTGTAAGCAGTTTCGACTACAATAAAAGATGTCCGTGAAAGTGCAATTGGTGCAGCTCTAGCTGGATTAAAAGTTGGGCTGCAGGACGGTAATAATACTGAAAGCGATATGAAGCAATGCTGCAGCTGACCTACTTGTAAAGCTCTCAACTTTTTTCCCCTCTCGTTCCACAACTCTAAAAATAACACGCTGTCCAATCTCAGAAATATTTCAGGCATTCCTTTGACCCCTGGCCATCATATAACGGCACTGACAGCAAGGTTGATTGCTAGAATGGAATTGAGAATCAGGAATTTGGAAAACAGCAGCAAACTGGATGCATAATTTGAATTTAAGGAAATAGGATTTATATATGAATTAATAAATGTATATTTATATAGAGAGAGACTATGTATATATTATAGATTTATATAAACAAACACATCTATATAAACAAACACATCTATATATCTAAAGAACAATATGCATAATTAGTATATTTTTTATTGCAATGCAGCAAAACCCTTTTCCTGACATTCTAATTCATATTGCAATTCTATATCCATGAACAGAAAGTTAGAGAATTCATAATTTTATTCAGCCCTGATTAATAGATGCCGTCAAGAGCTGTTACCTGCTTCCATATACTGTATGTCAGAGCACATATTCATGCAATGAAGATAAATGATGTTGCACCTCTCAAAAACACTGTACATTTGTATATATTAATGCACGGATGAATTACAACTGAGCTGAATCTGTAATGTGCATGAAAAATTATTTATGAGCCAGCATGAATCAATGTTTCTATTGTAGCAGTTTTTGTTGTTTTCCTCTCAACTCCATCCAAGCGGTTTACAAACTACAGAACAACAGAAATGCAGAAAGCGGTCCCATTTTCCCTTTTCCTGATCAAACAGAGGAATTAGTTTGCGTATGAGGTTTTATTTTGTAAATAGTTTGTCAAGGCGGTCAATGAGTCAGGAAGCATTGATTCTGTATCTGTTATGGGTTTGTGATCAACGGCTTTATTTGGCTTCTTTGGTGTGCTGTTGTGTTCATTTTCTCTCACAGTATGCACATGGCTCTTTGAGATGAGATGGAATTAGATCCTAGCACATCCAACCCTCTAATTGTATATCTTGGTGGGGTTCCATTAGCCCAAATCAAAGTGGATGCCGACACATAGTTTACACAATACCACGGCTAGCTGCGTTTCACAAAAGATGCCCAAAATCCGCCGCATACTGTGCTTTCTACAGACCATGCAAACCAACTCATTAAAAGATGAAGCCGACAGCATCCTCCCAAGCAATTTGGTATTATGTAAGTGAAATTAAGAGCGGAAAACAAGGCACTGGAAGAAGCGGTAAGCTGGAGTCCTCAGAGCACTGCTCTAATCACGTGTGTTAAACCTTACAGCAACGTGCCTGTTTAGAAGAGATGCGAGTAGAGCAACACACCACAAACATCTGAAAAATCAAAGAATCAGTTCGCACAAAACTATTAAGCAGCACAGCTGTTTTCAACATTGATAATAGGGAATAGTACTTGAGCAGTAAATCAGCATAATATAATTATTTCAAAAGAATCATGTGACACTGAATAAATATCAATGTTTTTGAAAGAAGTCTCTTATGCTCATCTACTCAATACAGTAACAACATTATATAATTATGCAATATTACTACTATTAAAATATTATTCAAAATATCTGTTTTCTATTTTTTTAAATGTCATATTTGATGCGATGCTGTATTTTCAGCATCATTACTCCAGTCTTCAATGTCACATGCTCCTTCAGAAATCATTCTAATATGCTGATTAACTGCTTATTATTGGTGCTAAAGTGTTAATGATGGTTCTTATTATTGTCAATGCTAAAAAATGCTTAATAGTTTTGTAGAGAAACTGCAAAGCGTTTTTTTCAGGATTGATTGATGAATAGAAAGTACATTGAACAACATTTTTTAAATATAATTATTTTGTAATAAAATAAATGTATTTTTTTATCAATTTAGTGTGTCCTTGCTAAATTAAAGTATTAATATATATGTTTTATTATATAATTGCTTTTAAATGGTAGTGTTTCACAGATCCGATGATAAATGTTAAGCACTTCTCAACATTGATACAAATAATAAATGCATCAGCATTTTATGATTTCTGAAGGATCATGGGACACTGAAGACTAGAGTAATGATTCTGAAAAATCACCTTTGCCATCATGAATTTATACAAAACATTTTTTATGCTAAGTTTTAGTTTTTGCTGTATTATATTGGTGAACAAAGATTCTCCTTTCAAAGACTTTTTATAAATTTCTATAATTCATTGGTGTGTGCCTAGTCACGTCAAGTCAAATTTAGCACTTTTCACAATACACATTGCTTCCAATCAGCTTTACAGAAAAGCATGATGTTAATGTTTATAATATCTTACTCTCTGTGCCTTATAGTCACACTTAAAATTAAAACTGGATGATAATACAGTGAATAGCAGTTGAGATATGAAATCGAGTTATGTGGATGAAGTTGGATACACTAATAATATATCCAACCATATATAAAGAGCTGGACGATAACGGTTACATTTTACAATGTATTTACAAAATCAGGCAGCAGCACTCTAATGTGGCAAAATGTTTTACACAGTCAAGCGCACTATTGTTTGCTATTTGCTGCTATCTTCATAATGATATTGAAATTGTGTTTGATTGTTGCTTACTGACCCAAGTCAAAGGAGTTCACCAGCAAGTCTTTAAATACGCCTCCCGTCAATGCAGATGGGATGTTTGTCACTTGTGTGCCACTTTTAGCATCTTCCTGGCAAATAAATAAATATAACTCAAATCACTTCTCATCAATAAGGTAGACAATTTAAAGGTATCATTCATCCTTAAACAGCTCAAGCGATGCAGGAGTTATGTTGTGAAGTTGAATATTTAGGGTTCAAAAAGATTCAAAAGCTAAGCTTAAGCAGAAAAATAGCAAGCAATACATTCAGCAAACCTCCTGTATAGATGCAGTGCTTTGTTTAGCCCAGTTTAAAGCGAACAACTGCTTCTGTAGGTACAGGCCTCTGTCTTGAGATTGCAGGTGCACATGCCAGACCTTTGGGAGGAGTTTTATTTTTTTTTTGTCCTTTTCTCAGCTGTCACTCAAGATGATGGGCAGCTGCGGCTGGAGATGCACAGAGGCTGCTGTCATCCGCCATCACCATCACCCTATTTAACGACGGAGGTGTGTGCATCTGACACTCACCGGGGAGAGCGTGTGGCCAGGATTCAGTGAAATGCTATACAGAAACTTTGGGGCAGTAATGAGGAGATTTGACATAGCTGTAATATTAACCAATGTGCAGCGCTGTTTCTAGATTGGGACAGGGTAAAGCAGTGTGAGAGGTGCAGGCCGGCAGCCTGCGGGGTTTTACTGTAACAACAAGAGCCCAATCAGTATCCTGACATGAACTCAAGGCACTGTGGAGCCATATGACAGGGACATGTCTGTCACACCTAATGGAGCAAATACCAGAAATATCCACCCCACTTTATTCACCAGGGTAGAATTGTACCAGCCACCCGTAAATGGGGTCGCAAAGTTCACACTAATAACTGTTAGTTTGTGACAAATTGTACTTAAAGGAATAGTTCAACCAAAAAAAGAAAATTCATTTAAATTTTACATCCAAGATGTAGATGAGTTTGTTTCTTCATCAGAACAGATTTGGCGAAATCTAGCATTACATCACTTGCTCACCAATGGATCCTCTGCAGTGAATGGGTGCCGTCAGAATAAGAGTACAAATAGCTGATAAAAACATTCACAAGAAATCCACACTAGTCCAGGTCATCACTTAATGTCTTGTGAAGAGAAAAGCCGTGTGTTTGTAATAAACAAATCCATCATTAATATGTTTTTAACTTCAAAACATTGCTTCTGGTTAAAAGTGTGACTCCTCTATTGATAATATTGCTTTCTCCGGTTAAAAGGTTGTCTTAAATCAAAAGAGAACTATGCACAGATCAAGCACTGTACATGAGTGAAAACACTGCACAACAGTTCTAAACAAATGCTGGAGGATTTTCACTCCTCATGGTCTGACAATCTGTCACCGGTGTTATTTATTGTTAACAAAGTTAAGTGAAATAAAAATAAAATATTACATGAAAATCTTAAATAAAAGATAAAAACCTAACTTGGCAAGAAACTGAAATTAAATAAATAAAAAATAATGTTTAAAAAAATAATAATTGAAGGGTAACTACTTAAATAAAAATAAATAGAAAATAAAGCTCAACAGAAATATAAAAACATGTTATAAAATATACATCATCTAAAAGTTAAAATAAATGTACATAGAAAATGAAAACAGCATTGCCAATCACAGCAGCAGTGGAACTGAGCACAGGCAATCACCACTCACATTTTACATTCTAGCTACTTGGTCAAATACAACACTGCACTAAGTTTAACTACAAAGAGACTATATGGGCATTGTGGGAAGTATATGAAGCGGCGGTGCTCTCGGGATTATGAAGATAAAGGAGAGAACAATTTCTATACTTTGTCTTTATGTACCTAAAACGGTGTTTTACACAGTTCCTCCCAAAAACAATCAATTTAACTGTATCTATTCATGCGGCCGATAAGCAGCCATCAATCACAATGAACGTCCTTTGATGCTGGCATAAATGAAATATCACACTAATTGAATCATGCGGTTATGACATGCCAGTTTGCTTTCCTTTACACATCTGCAGGAAGAGACTTCAGCAACAAAAGTACACGACAATGTCACATTTACACTTCACAGGATATTTCTTCTGTTTATCACGTGTTCGTATGATCTTTTCGACGTCTTTAAACTAAACAATTAAGTAATTGTGCATAAGGTCAAACGCCGCGGCGCCTACACCCACGCGCTTGGAGAAAAATTTAATTTCAAGGGTGTTTTCTTTCATTTCCATTCCCATCCTCGGCCTTTAAGACACTAGAATATCTGTTCTTCTTCTATTGAAAAAAGAACCCGGTATCAAAGCATTAAGATATGATTAGACTGACATTTTCTTAAGAAAACCAAAAGAGTGAGAGAGAGAGAGAGAGAGAGAGACAGAGTAGAAGAGCACGAGCGCAAGACAGACGGCATTGTGAAAGGAAAGGAGAACTCATACTGCAGATCTTATCGGTCGCTAGCATACATAGTGATCTTTGAAGCAGCTTATTACAGAGTACACTAAGAAGACAAGTGGGTCGGTGTACAGATCAGAGCAGAGCGCGTGAACGCACCTGCTAGATTTCACTATCTTTGGGACAGTGTCAGTCAGCGTTGAGGCCTGCCAGCCGGTTTAATATCAGACTAGTCATGTCTTTCAACATCCGGGGGGACTAGTTTAAATTTGTAGAGATTTTGCGATTACAATCGTGCATGCAGAGAGGGAATCTGTGACATTGATGGCAGCCTATAAGTGAATGTGAATTTGAAGTTCATTCTTTCCAGTCAGTTTGAAAAGAGCAGGTGCTACAGATGTATGAGCCTTATTGCACATCGAAGAAAGAAAACTTTGTTCATCAGAGTTAGAGATTGAAGGCTTGCTGATGGACTCAAATCATGCATGTAAATCCAATCCGCAGTAAAATGGCATTTTCATACTTTTCTATTAGTCCTAATGACCTGCTATGATATGAAAGCAAGCAATTTTATTATCAACAGACCTTAAGTTTGACAATATATTAGCCAGAATGCGGATTGATTCTGCACAGAAATGCAGTAGCTTCTTTACTTTCTAATTATTAGCATGAATGTGGATGCTAGTCCATGACAACAGATGCTAGTGTGCATCCAACCGGGCTTCTCAACTAGCTTAACCAGCAGATTTGATCTTTTTTTGCAGTTCAACAGCATGATAGGCTTTTCTGGTGTTATTAGTGTTAAAGGGGTCATATGATGCTATTTTAAAGATCATTATTTGGTGTATTTGGTGTAACAGAATATGATGACATGTTTTAATGTTCAAAAAACTAATTTTTATTTTTGACAAGAAAATATTTTTCTAATGCTGTACATTATTTTAGGTCCTCTATGCCCACCTCTCTCAAACACAATTTTATACAAAGCCCCTCCTTCCAACAAGTGCAGTCTGCTCTGATTGGCCAACTGACCCAGTGCATTGTGATTGGCCGAACACCTCAAGCCCACGTTGGACTCTGAAATCAGTTATCAGTCTTATCAGTTCTAGCCCGAGAGGGGAACAGAGTCACGTGACAGACCAGTGGTGGGCAAAGTACACAGATCAAGTACTTGAGTAAAAGTACAGATAGGTATAATAAAATATTACTCCAGTAAAAGTAAAAGTACTGCTTTTTCAATTTTACTCGAGTGAAAGTACAAAAGTACTCAATTTTTTATGTACTCAAGTAAAAAAGTACTGATAGACAGATTTATTTAGCAATTTTATATAGACTACTTTATTTAATTTTATATTAGCACATATTTTTATAATCCTACTGCCCCAAATACCTGGGTTTTTCCCAAAATAACCACTATATAGTCAATATATATATATTTTGTTGATATGGACTATGTTGATGAGAGTGATGTAGTAATGTTCGCTGTGAAGCTTACACTGCCATGTACCTGAGAGAAAACAGATTTCACCATCTAATTTTCACCAGTAAGAAAAAAGTGTTTTAGAACTTGTTGTTTTGCAGAACGTCAGTTATATATGACATGAGAATTAGGCCTGAAATTAGGAAGAAAATTTTAAGGAAAATCTTATTATATTTTCATAATGATTTTTTTTTCTTCTCAAACTTTGTCTGTGGTGTAAAAACACCCCTAGCCCAATGCCCCCAGAGGGCATCACTTCCCACTCTGATAATTATTAGTTACTATGTTCTGAACATCACATCCTTTCTTTTTCCCTCAGATGGAATCTATCTAGGTGGCTGAATAAAGATATTTGGACTTTATATCTAAAAATGTCCTCAACTTAGCACCAGCAAACTTGTTAGCTAGACAGCTAGCATCAGCTAACAATATTTACTTATTTTCAATATGGTTATGAATAAACATTCATATCTGTCTACTCGGCTAGTTGATCTAAACAATATACAAATGTATACTGTTGATAAACAATATAAAAACAGACGTCACATAGGTCTAAATGCATAGCATTTTAATAAAACTGCTAACGTTACAGCAGCGGGGAATATGAACGTGCATGAGTTATTTTATTTAATCGGTGTTATTTTAATGTTTTGTTGTTTGACCCAAAACATAACGTTAGAGACACTGATGTTGATCTGTCTGCATTCAAGCATTTCAGTGGGCTTAAATAGATCACAGCAGATTTAGTTCACAAACAACTGACAGTTTTGACCTAAATATTATTTTCAGTTACAATAATTAATCCAAAAAATCCGACATTAGTAACTTACTTTTCGCAGCAGCTGTTGCGCGCGCACACACAAGATCTCCCGGTTCTTTACTTGTGAGTTCAGTTCACTGAAGAAGACTCGCTCTAAACGGATCATTTGAATCAGTGAGTTTTCGACTCAAGAACAGCTGCAATCGGATCATTGCAGTTCGTGAATGAATCGTTTGAACCGAGGTTCATTGAAAAGAATCAGTTTGTTCATGAATCAGACACCGCTTCTGCGTCTCGGAGCACGTGATGTATTATAAGGAGTAACGATATGTTTTATGAAATGTGGTGAAGTAAAAAGTACGATCTTATGCTTTGGAATGTAGTGAAGTAAAAGTAAAAGTTACTCAAAATAAAACTACTCCAGTAAAGTACAGATACTTGAAAAATGTACTTAAGTACAGTAACGAAGTTGTTTTACTTCGTTACTGACCACCACTGTGACAGACACAGTGATGATGATCGTATGTGTTTGCAAACAAGCCACGATTAAGACGATATCTGATGGGCTGTACACTCCGCTGTGATGTGACCAGAGCCGATCCTCCCTTTACGCAGAATACGCTGAAACACCAGGGGGCCCCTTGCTCTCAAAGGTGAATTCATTTTAGTTTCGTTTTGAATTTGGCCAACGGCTATGAAAGCGTAACCACCGTAAACCATCATAGACCACCACGGGAATCCAAGCTTTCCTGTCTTTTATTCTCTCTGCTCACCATCTCATTCTTCTTTTCCTTCCCAAGCACTCTTTGGAATAACAGATGCAGATTCTGGGCACTGATGTGGGACAGTGAAGTCACACCCTTCCTGGAGCGCGTTCCGCCAACCGTGGCGTCCCTCCGCACATCTCCTGCCGAGTCGAGACATCTGACCTCTGCTTAATTAAAACACCACACTAACTACAGCTCTGCACGAGAATCAGGGAGTTTGAGAATAATTCTGACTAATCGCTAATTAAGATTTGGCAGAACAACAAAAAGACACATGAAAGACGAGTCTATTTTTAGAGATGGAGAAATGGGACTCAGGTAATGTTTAACCAAAGTTTGTTGGAAGTTTGTCATGGCCGCCGCAGAAGTGAAAACTTCCCGTCTAAGTACTGATTACATGTATGTAAATTACAGTTCAGACGGTTTTTTTTTTATAAATCTATGAAGCTCACCAAGGCTGCGGTTATATTTAGCAAAAGTACAGTAAAAAAATAAATACTGTTAAATGTTCTATTTTAAAATCTGTAAAATTCTATTTTAATACATTTTTAAATGTGATTTATTCCTGTGATACAAAGCTGAAAGCATCATTAATCCAGTCTTCAGTGTCACATGATCCTTCAGAAATCACTATAATATGCTAATTTGCTGTTCAAGAAACATTTCTTGCTATTATCAATGCTTAAAACTGCTATGGTGCTAATTGGCTATTTGTTATTTATTCTCAGGATTCTTTGATGAATAGAAAATCCAAAAGAACAACATTCACTTAAAAGGGGATCTTTTCTAACATTATAAATGTCTTTACTGTGACTTTTGATTAATTTAATGAATACAAATTTTAATATCTAAATACAATTTACATTTTTTTTTTGAAAGGTATTGTAAACAAGGTTGGCTTCACACATCACTGCATTCTAAAAAAACATTAAAACACCATTAGAATTGTGAATGGCATACAAATAAATCTAAATACAAAAAATGTAATGCAGTTGATTTTAATATTTGTTTTTAATTGGCACGTTTCTCTGTTACTAAGCTAAGGATGCGATGAAGCATAACATCCACACACACAAATACTGGGTTCAGTAGTTCATTTGTTTTTAGATACATTTTTATATGCATTTCTGTTACAGTAAAAAAAAAAAATGTTTTTAACATCTTTAAAAAAATCACATTTAAAAAAGAAAAGAAAAAATGTTGTGTACCTGAAATAAGTTGAAGTACTAAAATGTCTCAAACTGAAAAAAAATTATAATTATTTAGAAATAACAAATATAAAAAGCACATCATTAACCTAAACATAATTTAATTTAAAACCAAAAAGTATAAAAACTCAAAATATTTATAAGTACTGGTAAATAAATAACATCTAAATTAATAAAATAAATAAAATAGTAAAAATTGTCACTGAGGTAGTAACCTCAGAAAACCAATATATATATACATATATATATATATATATATATATATACCCCTAAAAGGAGCATAAGCAGTAACTACACATTTATGTGTAAGTAAGGTACAGAGGTGTACTTTTGAGGATACTACTTTGGCTCATTTTTCCGAGTGCAAGACTGACATGTGCCTTTCTTTTAAAACAGATGATTACTTGTTGTCTAAATGTAAATAACTTTACTGAACAGCACCATAACTCTAACAGTTAATAATCATCATTTGTACATTCATATAGGTCTGGTAGCATCGCTGCGGTTGAAGCCGTTTTCTTACACCATCTTGTGCTGGCTGCCCAATGCACCGTTGGCTGTCATTCAGTGCCGATGCTTGTTAAGAGGATATCATTATCATGTGCTAGTCGCAGTAAGCTGCAGATTTGGTTAAATATAGCAATGATGCTTTGTTTCCATTGCTTTTATTTGGGTGGAATAAAGCTGATCCCTCCCATGACCGTCTCGCTCCCTTATTGTGTCGCCAAAGCACAGCCAATATCAATGCTGAAAAGTGATTGAGAAGGGTCTTACATGTTTCAAAGCATGCTGGGAAACGGGGAGCAGGCATCAACCCAAAGCTTTAGAGCTTACTAGACATGTCTGCGTGCTTCATGACACTTCATAGAGAAACCTCGGATTTTGAGGTCTTTGCTTTGGCTGTACTGTAGTATTTTTGGTAAAGCTTATTTATTGGAAAGCACGCAATCATGTTTTTTTAATTATTAAAGGAACAGTTCCCCCAAACATGAGCTATTTTGTCATTATTTACTAACCTTCATGACTTTCACCTTTCTTTTTTCCATGGAACACAAAAAGAACTGAAATAAAAAAAGAATGCTAAATTAATTACAGCAAATAATTGTCTATTTTTCAGTGTGTGTAAATTAAAAGATATCATCTGACCTGGTAGCAATTTTTTGCTATCAAAACAATGGCAGACAAAATCATACGCTCGTAACACATTTATCAGCTTGAAGATGAAGCGATGAAGGAGAGATTAATTTAGTGTGCGTTCCCACAATCATTATCATCTCCTCTGGCGCTGTAGTTTTCCTCAGAGAGCTTGTAAGTATCTGCAGGATCTCCAGCGCAGCACCTTTACATATTTATTTAGCTGTCATGTGAATCTGTGCAGACCATCAGGGCTGATAGTCAGAGCGGATGAGGCAGTAATTGTTCTCTCTGATAACGGCTGGCTGCCGTGATGCCTGTGAGTTCTTGGGATTATAGAGATTTCAGATCATTGTGACAGTGAAATTAAGTTTTCAGTGTCATATAAGATATTGATAGTGGGGTCAAAATATATGAGATTATTTTTTTAGTTTTCCCATTTAAAGGAATAGTCCACCCAAAAATGCAATTTTGCTTTTGCAATTTCTGACGGCACCCATTCACTGCAGAGAATCCACTAGTGAGTAAGTGATGCAATGCAACATTTCTCCAAATTTGATGAAGAAACCAACTCATGTACCTCCTGGATGGCCAGAGTTTGATTACATTTTCAGCTAATTTTTTTTAGGTAAACCATTCCTTTAAATTTGGAACAAAAAAACACTATAGGGTAAAATGAAGAACGATTTCTAGGTCACTAATGAAATGCAAGCAAATTAGTGTCACTGACCATGTGAACAAAAGGTCAGACTTTGTTGCTTCCATTGAAGCACAACATGACGGAATAACATGGATCATTGGGTTTTGTATAAGGCATTGCCAACCCCCCCCCCAAAAAAAACCACTAAAAGGGATGTATAAGTGGCACACTTAAAAATGTATTGCATTTCATAATCAGTGTCGACTGAAGAGCTTGTGCAATATTTGTAAATAAATGCCACTTGTTTTAACATTGTTATATAATGCAGTGGCATTTTTAATTATGGTTTAAGTGTCTAACTACATTCACTCATCTGCTACATAAAATGGCTATGTATATAATATAATTTCTATGGATTTTTTTGTTACATTAAATTAAAATAACATTAAAATTCAAAATAAAAGCATTTTGACTTGTGGTTTCTTTTGGATCCTTCTAATGTTTAATTCAGATCAGATTAAAATCATTTGAGCATGTTTACCTTACAAATAAATATATATACAAATGTCTCATGAAATCAAAATGCAGATTTTTTGTAAAACTGAATGCATGAGAACTCTTGTTCTCAACATCCAGCTTTTATATTTTTTCTTGAACTCAGTGATATTTGGGGAAGAGCTGGCCCAGGTCATGTTTTACCTGCTGTGAAAGGAGAATATTAACATCACGGAGAACTTGAGACACGGAAAATGTCCTCTTTGATTCCCGGCCGATAAGAGCAAATATCAGCCTTTCTGTTCTAAACAGGATGTTATTGCGCTGCACTCTGATTTCACAAGACCATTGACCCACAATCCTCTTCTACTTTTATAGCATTGCCATTTAATGTATTTCAGAAATGCATCTGTAAGCGAGGATGTCACAAGGGTCCAGCAAATATCTGTCTTTGCGGATAAAATGTACAGATCTCGGTTGAAGCAAAACTGCACAATTCAAATTACTTGCACAGAGAGATAGAGAAAGAGAGAGAGAGAGAGTGAGAGAGAGAGAGAGAGATTATTCGGTTGCTCAATGATGCCATCTAGCCGTTCAGAATCCAGACGCAACTAGAGATGCTCATTTCACCAGAGAGACAATAATAGAAATAAATGTGTGCATTACAGTGATCAGTATTTGTATTCACTGTCTCTTTTGTTCTTGGATTTCTCCAACTTCAATTATAAGAATAGCATTAAATTATCAATTAATGCCTTCAGTGTTAAGTAGATTTATTCATTCGAAATAAACATCAGATTGCTGCAGTAAATGATTTCTGGAACGCAATGCAGCTGGGGACGGCAGGAAGCAGTTTGTGTGCGATTATCATCTGACACGTGTTTGCAAATCTTTTAATTACACCGACGAGCGGCGGATTCAGAAGGTTCACAGGACGTACTGTAACTGGTGGAATCCAAAAGCATGTGTTTTATGATTTACATTCACCCCACATTCTTCAAAATCATTTCAAGACAAAATCACTAAACAAACAATCAACAAATTCAATGTAAAAACTCTAAATGCTGCCTTCCTGAGAAGAAACATAATAAGAATTCATAGTTATTAGCTAAGCTATTTACAATTACAGGGAACTTAGCTTGGTGGTTTGCACCAGTAAACATGATATTTCAAATATTCACGATATTATACTCTCTCTACATGCAATACACTTGCAGGGTGTGAAAAAAAAAGTACAAACAGGTAGATTCTGTTAGCGAGCAAATCAATTAAAGGAAATGCAATGAATGCAATAAATGTAATGCACTTCACAACATATGCATTAAAAAAATGCATTTCAGAATGAAATGTAATTCACTGCCCTGTAATTTTATTTTTTTTAACAGTAATATCTGATTAAATGTATTAACAGACTATGTCAATTCATACAGAAGAATATTCAATATTCTGCCAGGTGTCAACCATGAAAAATTGAAGCATGCTATATAAAAATTGCAATGCATATCCAAGATTATATAAATTAACAATCCTGAAATAGGTCCTGAAATGTAACATGCATAAGTTTGTGTGTATATTTTTTTCTGTATATTAGAATGAATATAACATTAATCTAAATGTCCGCAAGCTGTGGTTCTCAACTGGTGGGTCATAATTTGCAAATGCTAGAATGCAATTAACCAAATATGTTATAAAGTTTCAGTTGCCAAATGTTTCAAAAGGAGGAGAAAAATGCTTCCAATATCTTCCCATAATATTTGACGTGGTGATGTCAAAGGCTGTGCATCCAGTCAAACTCTACTGTATTTAGCAGAAATTGCATCTGTCACTGTAAAAGCTACATGAACAGGTTGTGAGGCATTTCATAATTCTCGAAAACCATGAATAAAACTATGTTATATATATGTGAATATAAATTACACAGACTACATAAAGAAAGGGGTTTCATTGAAACCACCATGTTTTGTGTAGTGAATCATTGAAATTAAAAAGAAATCTAGATGAAAAATAACACATTCTTGTATTTTACCCATGCTATGTTATTAACTTTGCAACTTTCTTTTAGCCTGTGCAGTTCATAAAATGATAAATGTTTGATTTTAAAGGGATTTTTGTTGATAATTATAAACATGAGTAAAATCTGGGTCCTGAAGTAAAACCGCTGCTATAAAAGTCACCAGCGCAAGTGCCAGAGAAAATATATTTCATTATAAAGATCCCCAAAGCCTGGTTCTCAATCATAAAACTAAATTCAGCACAATAACACACCCTGAGAGAAACACAGGTCTGCTGGAGTCCTTCTTGTGCATACAGTGAGCATCTGAAAAGCTTCAGCAGAGAGATACTGTTAAAGAGCATGTAATACTTTCTTGATTTAAATGCAGTTTTTAATTGGATAGAGCCCCATTATTTTTCAATACAGAAAGGGCAGTGAGGCACGCAAAGCTCTTGAATATTTTTGCAAATCGTGTTCGACAGCATAATGATTAAGCATGGCACTAAATTTGCCTCACAAAATGAAAAGCAAACTTCATGCAAGGCGTAATTTAATTGTTCCCCTTCACATTTTCCGCCTCCCATTGTTGGAAGCTTTACGTTCTCTGAGTCTCTGCACTGGTGCTTGACATGCCACTTTGTGACACATTCAAACCCTGTGACATTCGAGACACTTTACAGCACAAACATGCTTCAATCTATGCTGCGGCACAGACATCCATGCTGTGTTGTTGTGATTTACTCTACAAACCCTGCAATGAAGATCCAATGAAAACGTGCTGTTAGAAAGATACTGAACCATGAATATGTTCCCTGTAAATAAAGACCTACTCATAGAAGCTTCTTTTTCAGTATAGCTCATATAAACAACACAGGAAAATGGGTTTTTATCTAAAATAGCAATTGTACCATTAAAATCAGATATGACATGTTTTGTCATTTGAGTCTTTTGTGTAATTTAGGATGTTTCTGATTGAGCCTTTCTCTCTCAATCCTCTGTAATACAGATAAATATTGCCATCTGCTGGCATTCATGCATGTATTCACACTAGTGCAGAAAATTCAGAGCTAACCACAATTAAAGTCAACATGAAAACAACATTTCTTAATGCATATCCCTGGTTTTATTGTGAAAAATGCCTTTGTTTTATCAAAATATAACTTGCTCTACCTTCCTTTTCGGGACTTATTTTTCAACCAACCAACTGGTATTCTGCTACAGAATATACTACACGTTTCTTACAATTCAATCGATGCCTGATACATACAATTAAACCCTGCCCTAATAGCTTTTTTTCACAAAACAGATTATGAAAGTAAAATGGTTTAGAAACAGTGTTTCAAGTTAGACAGACACAGATTTTTTTTTAACTGTCCCTAAGTTTATAAAAATAAATGTGGGGGGGGGGGGGATATGTACAATAACACAGAGTATCGGAGTGTTTAAAAGCAAAAAAAAAATATTTGTCTTTATTACTCCGTAAAAGTGCTATTTCATATCAGTAAAGTTCAGGTTTGCCAGGATTCTGTGGGATTTACTGTATTATTGAGATGCACTGAATTTTACTGCATACTACATTTAATTATTAAATACTAGTAATACTACTAAATTAATTCAGAGTTTAATTGAAAATCATTAAATCACTATATCTTACGCTATCCAGCAGCATAAATACATGAACATAGTAATAGTATGATACTGCCAAAAAAAACATTGTGGCTGCCAGATCTTTATCGTAAACAAAACATGGTAGTAAAATTAGGCTTTTCCACAAGCCGTGGTAATTATACTGAAGGAGCACACGTGTCTGAAACCATACAGTTCTGTTACTTGAAATAAAAGTACTTTTTATTTCTTAACTCGTGCTTAACTTGTACTAAAATAACTAAAACTAATAAACAAATATTAATTTAACAACGTGTAACAATGTTACATAAAACTCTAATGTAAATAACTCGTAATTATTATTTTTTTTAATCAATTGTTGAGTGTCAAACAGGTATTACTGAGAATGTCATTACAGTTTTTCATATAAGATGACAAATTACAGTAATTCTTAGTAAAATTACATTAAATGTCCTGTTAGATGTATTAGATTTTCACCTTATATAGTAAAGGAACTTAAGAGGTTTTAACCGCAGCGTACCATTACAACGACGATCATTTTTTACAGTGCATGCTATGGTCATAATATGAAAGATATTTTCTAAGCGGCAGGGGCAGCTGATGATCATGTTATACGAACGCAAGCGCTTCGATAAACAAACAACACTTTCTGAACTCTCCCAGACTTGACGAGCAAAAGTTCATTCTTATCCCCGTCTGCAGAGGCGCAGTGTAGATATTTCATACTCTGATTACACTTCAAATCACCCTGTAAATCCTCTTAAGGCATGCAGAATTATTCAGCGTGTGTATGTGTGTGAGGGAGAAAATGAGTGAGAGAAAAAAGAAAGATAAAGAGAGAGACAGAGAGAGGTTAGGTACTTATAAACCCTAAAGGCTTGCTTATCTTTCCTGCACATGCATCTTTGTGTCTCTCGTGCATGTCAGTTTTCTATTTTTTAACGCAGCAAAGACAAAGTAAGCTGCACAAGATGCTGTGACAGAGAAAAGACTTTCCTTGAACCAGCTGATGCAATTCACAGCTCTGAGGATATTCCTGGGCAACAACAGAAAGACCCAACGGAACCAACAACAACAACAAAATAAATCATTATAGTCATTATTCATACACTCTGTCAAATCACTGCAAATAAAAAAACAATGCATGCAATGCAAATTAACCGATAAGCACAACAACAGCACAACTTTTTGGTGCTATAACCTAAAGATACATGACACGAGCAGAGTACATGAAGAATTTCCCGATTGAGCATAAGAAAAACTGTACCTGGATCTTACTTACTATGCATTTATGTCTTAATGTATTGAATGGAATATCAAACACACACATTTTAAACCTGGAAATCATTATTAGTCATATCTTTTAGTTTTGTTGGCTATGTGCTGCACTGATTACTAATGCGAAAAACCATTCATTATTTTTTATTTTATCAATTTTTTTTATTTTATGACTACATATTTTGCATTAAAAAACAAACAAATTCACAAAAAAATAACCAAATAAATTCACAAATAATCTAAAACAAACAATCTGTTTTAATAGGTTATAAGTTTATGTCCTTTTCATTCAAAACTATTTTGACAAGTTGACACCCCCTCATGTAAACCCAATACATCACTAAACAATGACTGTAGTTTTTTTTTCCTCCCATCCTGTTCATCTTCTTGCCATTGTGTAAACAATAGGGGATTATTAATACATTTTACGTGTCTAATCATGTCTGATTATTAAATTACACCAAAAGCATATCATATTTTGGAAAACGTGCAGAGTTCAAATGGAATTTACACAGCAGAGATGACTCTTCAATAAGTGAGAGCTGCAAACATCATCTGAATTGACTACTTTAACAAACAGCACCCTCGTGTGGTCATACAAACAACTACTTCAAATAACCCACAGTAAATCTCACCATTACCGCAGTTTGAGTTTATAATCACTGACGGCCGTTGAGGGGTTTTTCTAGAACGCTAATATGTCAATTATGCCTAATATTGATCCAACCAAAAATTAAATAAATAAATAAATACAAATTCAGCAGGCTTGATTTTTTAATCAAATTTGGTCAAATTGTGATATGCTTATGTACAGTTCGATATCATAGTAAATATCTCTTCCATAGCCAAAAGAGCACGTGTCAATACAGTAAAACAACGGCACAAATCACTCAGTGTCATAAGATTAATCATACGATCATTAATTATACTCATGTTTACCTGAGTGCAGGGCGCCATTCAATCTAGCACTCACCTGTGTAAAGATTGATCAATTACCTGCCATTCAATCTCGTTTGTTGTCAGACCCTTGATTAATAGGTTTTTTATCAATATTAAATTGACGTTCACCTGCTGTCTTATAAAAACAGCTTTGATGATGCACTAATATGTTGTTGACTGCTGAATGGTTAGCATGGCTTGCGTCGTCATCAGTCTCAGACCCAAGCAAAGGAACGTTGCGTCATTTGAATGCTGATTCTGCACTCTTAAAACAAATGTGTTGAAAACAACACAACATGTGTTATTTTTAACACATGTTATGAGTGTGCTCAGGGACAACACATGTTGAGTTAAATTCAACACACAAAACGTGTCATAAAATGTAACATAAATGTGCAGCTTAAGTAAACACATGGATGTGTTGTTTTTTTATGTATCTAACACAACTGTGTGTTACGAAGAAATTGTTTAATATATGTTCATATAAAATGTTAGATCAATAAACTATTTGTTTACATTTATTATGCAATCTCACAGGAAACCATTAGACACTGCTCACATACTGTTTTTTTTATTTATTTGTACATGGAATTAATGCATTCAAATGTTTTTACTACAGTATATTGACTATAAACTTGTGAAATAAGCATTTCAACATTCAACACATCATAAAAACCATTCATCAAATATTATAAAACTCATGTTATGCAGTCAAATGCATAAAGTTTTCTGAACTTACCATATTTTCTGAACTTATTCTCAAGTGTACCAACATGTTCTTTTTCATACAGAAAAAAAATACTTTTAATGAACCTGAAAACTGAATTAAAAGAAATAACCATTACACACTTACTGTTCATGCATTCACCTATAGGTGATCATGTTTACAAAACAATTCATTGTCAAATCTGGTCAAAACACAATATGTTCAACAGTTTCAACCACCAACATGTTTAAAACAAAAGTTTGTATCTAGGAGTTACATATTGCTGATCACAAAATGATACTATATTTAAAGGTCTGTAATCTATTAAGTCACCAGGTATCTTTGACATGTCAAAATCTTTGGTTCTGATGACATTGAAGGAAAAAAGGTGTTCATCAAAATATTTAACTTAAAAATCTCAGGAACATTAGTGCACATTCTCTTTCAGTTTGGGGAATAATGTGTATAACTTCACCAAATAATGGTTCTCCCCTTTCATCTGCTTTTAAAGTCAGAACGCATCCTGTCCGGTATGTTGTCCCCAAAAAACTGATAGTATTAGCCACATGAACTGAACTGCTATAAGTGAGAGTCTCAAAATGAGAGTCTGTCTTAAGTTTGTCAAGCAATTTGTCACCTTTATACAAAGATGAAATCACAACTGGGAAAGCATTTGGCACAGTCATTTCAAAATTGAGTGGTGAGCTCAATTTCCAGTGGTACATTTGCTGAATCTGATGTTTATGAGCCAGCGTTTTTGAAATATTTCGAAAGTTGCATACTACTTGGGCCTGTCGCTTAAGAGGGTGATGTTTGGCTTCAAACCTCATACACCACAACTTGGAAAGAGGTCCAAATAAAGTCATAATACTCGAATAATGCGTCATAAAATGATGTTTAGGAATTAGATTCCTACCAGGATAAAGAAGCTTGAATTGTGTATGGTGATCTATTATTAGTTGTTTAAGATAAACTGCAAGCCCTTTTGACACAACAGGTGCAAAAATTATGTCACATATTTCACGCAACAACAGGAAAAGATGCCAATGTGGGCTCTTTGGGTCAATTAAATCACCCAACAGAAAAGGCAAGACTAGTAGTAAACACCACATCTGTGATGCAGTCTGCCTAATAGCATTTTCAGATGTCCTAAGATTGATAATTGCACTAGGTTTATTTTTTTGATTTTCATAGCCATAGTCAAACGCTGCTATTCTTTCATTTAATAGCTCCAGAGAAAAACATTTCTCCTCATAAATGAAATGCCGCAGCATCAATTTCACCTCAAGAGGTGCGACTCCTTCTAGCACATCATGCATGATGTCCACGCCAATATTCTCAGTGACATGAAAATACTGTAGGCTATTTAGGCATGAGTTATGCTTGACACCGGTTGCACTTGCGTCATTGAGTTGTACATGGTATGCATAGTTTTCCCTTGTACGTCTCTCTGTGTTATTTTCATCAAAAATATATTGAGAACTTGATTTGTCAATTAAACAAAATTGACAAAATCTGTTTGCAGAGAAACTTTCCACATAGCCACAAAGTGAGTGACAGGCAAGATTGTCTGCTGTCAACAAACAAAGCGTTCCATAAAGTAACTGATATTTATCATGTATTTTGACCTCTATACTATTCTGCTCAATCTCTTTTAAGTCTGTTAAAAGCGGTTCCAGAATTCTGTCAAAACCATAAATGTCTTTATCAACAGAATTAAATAAAATACATAAATGAATATTGGAAAGTACAGAATTGTTCTCTGAAGGCACATTTCGTAACGCAAAGTAAACGGTCCCCATTTTATGAATCTTTGTTTTTGATCCAAGAGGATTTGTTGTTTCCAAATCATCGAAGTATAACTGAATTTGTAATGCATCGGGATGGTTTCGGTAAAGAGGATGTTTAGAATAATGAACACCATCACAGTAATCATGCATTTTTCCCTGTCCACCACAAGACTGCATATACATATGTTGCATTTTGTCACAGCTAAATAGAAATTGTATTGTGTTAATTATTGAGATGTACTGACATGTGACAGGCACTAACACCTGGCTTTTTTTCCCATTCTTTCTAACACAATCTAATCTGTGACCAAGAAACACTTCTGTTGGCTTCTCAAAGGAAAAATTGTCAGAAAAGTACTTAGTTAGTTTAAATGGTGTATCTATGTCACTAAACATGTTTCTAGTACTCTCAAAATCTTTCATAAGTGTTTGAACTTCAGTACTATCTTGCGGAACTGCCAAGTTCTATAGTAAAGTATTAGTCTTTTCTTGCAAATGACCTAAGGCACGATCAAGGACTTCTTTTGTGCAGGTTATACTTTTTTGAACATCAGTATAAGTTACATTAGCAGAGGCATACATGCGGGCAGCAAAAACAGCAGCACAATCTGTTAGGCTTAAACTGCTCTGAGGAACTGGTTCTGTTTCAGACATTCGGACATTATCTTCAAAATTACTTATTCTGCTTTCATCAATTTGATTTGCTATATCTATGTTTTCAGTGCATCCTGACTCTACTGAAGGGCATGCATTCATGTTACAATGCTCTCTGCTAAGATGTTTTAAAAATGAATTGAAATTATGATGTTCTGGGGCAACCATTTTGACTACAAATTAAAGTTAGGTTGTGACTGTCGGAGAGTGCATGTACCTCCCTTAAATGCCAAATTAACTGCTTTGTTTCAACAGAAACTTTTTGAAGACACTTTGGACATGTATACATGCTTATTTCAATTAGGGACGAGACTGCAATTTTGCAATCAATTCCATGACCTTTGAACGTTTGCAAGAGAACTGGGTCAAAGGTAGGTCATATATATATACTCAAAAAATGAAAAAACAGAGGACAGTTGGCATGGATACTGAAGATTGCACAGCCAGAAAAATTTGAAAAGTCTGTCTACAGCACAGGTCAGGCTTTCAACATCAAGTGGAAGGGCAAAAGAATCATTCTTTGCCACGATTACGTACTGGGCTCCATGTCTTAGAGAACCGATGGAAACCAACTGCGGCTGAGCTGACTTCAGGGACCCTTTCGTGGATTCACTGAGCAAGGAGGTCACGTTGGTACCAGCCTACAGAAATTAAACAAAGAAAAGCATCAAAAAATGTTGCTGCATGAGAAACAATGTTTATACTGTTAACACAGTAAGAAAAAGCATACCGGCACTTGCTCCAACAGGTATGAGACTGCAGAGTTCACACAGCATTTACTGCCAGCAATACTTCTCCCAGATGCCGTGGGTGGAAGAAGATGAATGAGGATCTTCAACATAGTGCAGCACAGCTCATCTTGATGATGTGAAGATGCAGGTCACATGCAAAAGAAGAATTTAAAACAAAATTAATTTTATCATGAATTTAACATTAAAACTCACATTTAGTTCTCATTTAAACTAGGTTTAGAAATGTGTGCACATGTAACAGACATTGAGGCAGAAAATCATACCATCTTGTTGATTGTCGGCTTTCTCCAGCAAGTGTCTGATGTCATTTTTCTTCTCCAAGGATGCTATTTCCTTGAGCTTTGGAATTATGGTCCCTTCCCATTTCCGGATAAACAAGTCTTCTTTCCCATCGGTGAGCTTGGAAAATTCAATGTCCATCTTCAATGCAAAAATAAAACAGAAAAAGAGAAATATTAATATTACAATTATGAAATACAAGTTTGTGTAAAGTTCTCTCTTAGTTGAGCATGTCTATTACCAAGGCGGGCATGTCAAGAAATCTGGGATATTCCTTGAAGATTTCAGCAACAGTTATCCATCTCGTTATCCATCTCCTTCGGTAACTGAAGGTTTGGTCAATCGCAGTCTTTATTGATGATGAATTCTCTGGTGACGGTCGCATCCTCTTTATCAGGGTCAACCACTCACTTGGCACAGTTTCATCTGGACTTGGCAAAGAAGGTTGCAGTGTACAATGACGACGTTTCAAAGTGTACATCCGCTGGTTCTGTTGAAGCTTCCGTCTGATGTTCCGTAGTCTCATTTCTATAAAGCCACTGTGTGATGGCCCATCAAAAAAATGTTCCTGACATGAGTAATGCAAAAATAGAATTAAGTTGGAGTCAAATATACTTGAGAAGTTTATATTCACATTGCTAAGTAATTCATTTTATAATGTAAAAACATCCTTACGTGTCCCTCATTTTCACCAAAGGGTACTTGAATCCTTAGGGAGGGGAACAATGACACAATCTCCTTTGCTAGTGCCAGCTTTTCTGTACCAGATGGATAGCTGAAAAAAAAGTTCAAAAGTTGCAGAAATGGCTCTAACACAAACATTGACAAACATAAAATATATATGATATATATAAAAACACTGGTACTTTAGACTGTTAAAGGTATTTATTGAATTAACCTTATTTACAACCATTTATTTAAATACAATTTAATTTACTAAATACACCTTACATCTTATAAACAACCACATATACTCACAATCCATGTTTCTCAACGAGGTCACTGACAGCAACTTTAACAAGAAACTTTCTTGAGGAAATAGACAGTGTCTTTGTCTCTTCGTGTTCTCTCAGGATTGTAGAGGCTTTTTCTTCAAGCAGTGTTAGCAATCTAGTCGTGGTGCCAGTCCGAGTTACATCTGTTGAATGATACTAAGAAATGACAAAAACAGTTTATTTATTGAAATGTTTACTTTGACCACTAGTAAGTAATATAAAGAGTAAAATACATGAATGGTTTACCTGTAATGGTTGAACACTTCCTTCTAATAAATCCTGGGCGTTGCTTGCAATATAATATATTTGAAATTTATCAAGCTCCCGCACTCCTGCATTCACATCAGTGTCAATGAATTCTTGAAAATCTGTGTCGAATCTCAGTATTCGATCAAGAGATATTTGTTTAGACAGCTCAGTTTTGGCTGAGGCTATCAGTTCTCCGACACTTCCAACTGTGAATAGTTTTCTCCATGTTTCCTTTCCGTCTATGAATACAGTTGCAAGCACTCTGTGTAAAGCTGTTAGAGTAACTGTAATCTGTTCCTCGACATCCATCATCTAAATAAAATAAAATAAAAATATCCATATATACGACGAGAAAACAAATAACAATAAAAATGAATATTTTAAACAGTCAGTGACTCGTCAGGTAACGTTAACGTTAGCACAAAATGGCGCGCAAGGTTGATTACGTTATGTTTGCATTGTTGAATATGAAACATTCCGTAGTAACTTAATTGTAAAGGGAAGGTAAGGTTAATGAGTTCATACTCAACGTTCAATACAAATATGTCTTTCGCTTAATATGTATTATTAACAATTGTGCCAACACAACTCTACAAAAACCGCGGCAAATGCGCTAGCTTGCGGGCCTATAGACGACATTTAGTTAATAGGCCAGCCGTGTATTTGGGGTACGAAACATGGAAACAACATGATAAAAAGCAAAACTAACACAAAACAATCTTAAGCAGGTGGGGGAAAAAAAATACTATTATATAAGTATTTTAATTATTTTCACTCACCTGAGGCAGAGAGCTACATTATCTGACACGGCTGATGGAGCGACGGTTGAAAAAGAACGTCACTGCGCAGGCGCGCCATGCGCGCAGCAGCTCACACAGCACGTATTCCCGAAATCAAGTATTTTCACCCCGCACGCACAAATGCTTATTTTATATTGGCGACATGATAAACTACATAAATACAGTAGATATCGCCCTTTGACTGTAAGCAAAAGAAATATACATTTTATTTCAATATGTACTGCTGAAATGTGTTTAACACAATCAGTTAATCACAATATTACACACAATGTGTCAGTAGTAACACAAAATGTGTTACGAATTGTTTAACACATATTTTGTGTACATTTTTAACACATCATTTTTAAGAGTGTGATTGGTCGGATTGGTAATAAATCGAGTCTTTATGCTATGATCCTATAACATTTGTGTAGTGAAAGTAGTCTGTTCCCAACTGAAATTTGCCTTAATTTGCCTTGATTTGTCTTTGTTTTGAGCACATCTGATTTCAAGAATGCTTTTCACTGACCCTGATGATGATCAAGTGCATTAAAATGTGTGACCCTGGATCACAAAACCAGACATAAGGGTCATTTTTTAGAAATTGAGATTATATATTATCTGAAAGTACAAGTATTTGATTATCTGAAATCTGAGGGTGCAAAAAAATCTAAACATTGAGAAAATTGCCTTTAAAGTTGTCCAAATTAAGTCCTTAACAATGCATGTTACTAATCAAAAATTTAATATATTTTATATTTACAGTTGGAAATATACCACCTATCTTCATGAAACATGATCTTTATGATCTAAATGATGATCTGATGAACATAATTTAATTCCCTAAGGATTTTTGGCATAAAAGAAAAAACAAGAATTTTGACCCATACAATGTATTTTTGGTTATTGCTACTAAAATACCCTGAACTACTCATGACTGGTTTTGTGGTCCAGGGTGACATTTGAAAAAATGTGTTTTTACTAAATGCAATGACACTCACTGTTTCAATGGTTGGCTATTCAATTAAATAGTTTCAATGTTATCTAAATGCTTTATTTCACTCTTTGTTTAAATGATTTTCATGTTTAGGTAATTTTGTCAAATCCAGTGTGGATACAAATGACAGATAATTGAAGTAATTGCATACCCTATCTACCCCCTCATGAATAAAATACATACGTTTTGAATAAATAAAGAAATAATGATCTTCAATTAATTTACCAAAACCAGTAGAAACAAATAAAATAAATAAATAACAAAGTAGCACTATCGTGATTCATGATTATATAGAAACATACTTTATTTACTACAAAATGTCTATAAAGCACCAAACATTTCTAGAGAACCGAACACATCTCGAGGGAAAAGAGAGAAAGAAGCGGCACCAGCAGCAGGAAGAGACTCTGTTTCAAGCCCTGACCGCTGTTACACAGAATACCTGCACAGCATGTCGTCTGAGCACCAACCACAGACCCCAGAGTATTTAATACATTATTCTCACAGATAACCTCGTTCCCACATCTTTTCGTTTTTATGCCAGTTATACTTTCTGAAAAAAACAAACAAAGATTGTTATGGTACACATGACAGTAGAAAATAGTGAACAAGCAGTTCTGTTCATGTAGAACATCTTGAATGAGACTGTAATCACCTTTTATACTGAAGCACTTGTTCTCACCACCTGAACAGGTCACCATTTTTGAGCAGTCTCTACTAAATAAGTCACAAGAGTAACACACCATCCCATTGGAATATCGTGGCAATGCTACCCATGTTATGATAAGAAAGAATAAATAAGAGTATTAGTTAGTGCAATGCAGAGACTAATCAAAACTTTGCCCAATTTTTACACTACAAAAATAAAATATGGAACACAACTATTGTAAACTGTCTGTTCTCATATATCTATGTACCTGGAGCCTCTTCAAAGTTGCAGAGGTCCGTGTCACAGCATTGGGGATTAAAGATTGATTTGTTATGTCCAAAATGTATTCTGTCAATAACACACAAGGCAGGATCAGTGCAGTTCTTCTTACTGCTATATGACGTCCCGCCATCTACATAGACAATAAAAAAGAGGATTGAGTAAAAAAAAAAACTCTTCAACTTATGATTTTTTCATAATCATGTAATGCTTACTGTTGTATATGGTGACAGAGCCACACTGCAGAGGACATTTAGTTACATTTTGTTTGCATTCTTGAGATGAACTGAATTTGTATTTGCACTGGTAACATCTCAGTGTGAGCACTGAAATATAAAGAGACTGTCATATGAACAGATTCATCGCTGGAAGATACGAAGAAAGCCAAATCACAGGGAGAAATCCGTGTCTGATTTCCAGAGGTGTACTTTAGTTTTTGAACTACATCTGTTCCAAATTGTATAGCTATAGGTAGGCAGCAGCATAATTATGCTGAAATCTTAGGTAAATCTTAGGTAAAGATTTTTTTATTCAACATTTTTGCAATTCAAATTAGACACATTTGGAAGAAGAGAAAGAAGAAACTGAATATTCAAATGGATGGATCTGCTGGAACTGGTCATGTCAGGTTATCATGACTCCAGCATCAGAACATGAGGAAAGACACACTAGGTCTATTATAGATCAGCATCTAGTTTGAATGCTGCATTTGAACTTGTATGCACGTTCAGCTTTGAGTTGAGATGTTGAATGACGATCTGCAGCATACTGAGGCAAATTCAATCAGCTGAAAGTACGATGTTCAGTACAGCACTTTATTGTTCCTACAGGCATGCAGTGCAGTCTGTGCACATAACATCAATGACAATGTACCAGAAACACAATCATTGATTATGATTATTCATATTTTGCATAATTTCTCTAAAAAGTATTCTGAGATATCTTCACTACAGCTTGCAAATATCAAGATATCTGCTGCTATGTCTGAGAAGAAGATTAATTTGGGATTCAAGTTTCTCACACTTGAAGCTCTCTGAGTCCGAGTAGCAGCGATACATTTCCGATCGCTGTAGATATTTCACTGCCCTTCTCTGTCACTTTTATCACACAAAAAAATGGGTAAACGGCGCCATCTGGAGGAAGGAAATATAACCGCGAGTCACGACTGAAAACAACGTAATATAGGCTACACTGCCCGTCCAAATAAAAATAAAAAGTCACCACCTGGATTTAACGAAGCAAACAGGTAAGAGCCTCCCATTGGATAATTAATGCGTGGAATATTATGTTTCAGCTGGCAACAAGTTATTTAACCCTAACTGATGCAGAGAGTAACTTCTCATTTCTTAAACAACCATGTCGGAAGACACATCCTGTGGTCGTAGAAAAGATGTTAATCTGTTTCAGAAGGGTCAAATTATTGGCATGCATCAAGCAAAGAAAGCATTTAAGCAGATTGCTGAAGCTAAGATTGAGTTAAGAACTGTCCAACGCATTATTAAATACTGGAAGGATAGTGGGGAACCATCATCAAAAATCTTGAATGATCGTGATCGGCGATCACTTAGACGTTTGGTGATAATCAAATCATAAAAAACAACAGTAGCACTCACGGTTATGTTTAATAGTGAAAGTAAGAGCATTTCCACATGCACAATATGAAGAGAACTCAATGGATTGGGACTAAACAGCTATGTAGCCTTAAGAAAAGGTTATTTTATTCGTCACACTCAATTATACAGGATATAATCAATAGTGAAATGTCAATCAGGTCAGGTCTGCTCAATGGACAGTGCAAAATACGTAACACGACACAAGAGAATATATATAAATATAGGTAAAAAAATAAAAGTAAAGAGTAAAATGTGTGTAACGGCTTCTATCTGCGTTGTGTGTAATAATTGCGACAACGGACACCATATCACGCCTCGGGTGGATCATTTAATTCTGTTAAAACACATTCAAATGAAGTGATCAGTTTCACAGCATTCTTACACGACGTCCAACCACAACCACTCTCTTGACTGGCGCGAATATTAATGACTTAACCGGACAACATGGCGTGAGCCAATGAACAGAAAGTGCGGGTCGATTATAATTAAAGGGCCAAACACATGTAAAAATAAAAGCAAGTGGAAGCACCTTTTTTAACCTGTTACATGTGCAATAGAATAAAATGTACAATACAGTATACTGGACTTAATAAATAATAATATAAACAGGTATGTGCAAGAGGAATGTGCAAACAGGTTGAGATTGGACTCAGAAGGTCATGTGGTCTGATGAGTCCAGATTTACCCTGTTCCAGAGTGATGGGCGCATAGGGTTAAAAAGAGAGTGCGGATGCAGTGCTGCACCCATCATGTCCACTACTACAGTACAAATCTGTGGGGGCAGTTATATGATCTGGGGTTGCTGCAATTGGTCAGGTCAAGGTTCAGCAATGCCATGTGTCCAAAGAATGAGGTCACCTGATTATAATGATTAACCAAGAGCCTGATTCACGAAACATTATGAAGAAATTTCTTCTTAACTTCCATTTTATTCTTATTTTTAACTTAAGAAAAAAGTTAAGAATATTTTGTATTCACAAAAATTATTCTTAAGATTTTTTTTCATATGATTGTTCTTAATCTTCAAGCCCAGAAAATTTAATTTCTCTCTTTAATTCTTCTTCTTCAGCTATTTTGGACTCTGTAGCCCCTTTTAAATACAAATCCCCAAAATTTAAATCACAACCATGGTTAGATGATACCACCCGTTCATTTAGACAGATCTGTCGGAAAGCAGAGAGGAGGTGGAAAAAAGATCATCTTACTGTCTCTTTTGAAATATTTAAGAACTCCCTGGTGAACTTTCAGAAAGCAGCCAGAAAGGCAAGAGCTAAATTCTTTTCTGATATTATCAGTAAATATTCTCATACCCCTAAAATACTGTTCAGTACTATAAATTCAATAATTAATCCCCGTACATCCAATGAAGCAGAATCATCTGCTGACATATGTGAGAGATTTTTGAGGTTTTTTGTTGAAAAGATTGATGGCTTTCGATCTTCCCTCATTCCTTCTTACTCTAATACTCTGCTTGAATGTCCAGTTAATACAGTCAAATTTAATAGCTTTCAGCCAGTGTCTTTGTTTGATCTGAGGAACTTAGTGATGCAGGTGAAATCTACAACCTCGCCCCAGGATGTTGTTCCTTCTGATATCATTAAAGGTTCTTTTGATATAATTGGTTCTAGCATCCAAACAATTATAAATTCCTGCTTAGTCTCTGGCACTGTCCCTGCATTTTTAAAGCATGCAGTTGTCCACCCACTGCTTAAAAAGCCAAATGTTGATGTAAAATGTTTAAATAATTATCGTCCTATCTCAAAATTGCCTTTTCTCTCAAAGGTTATGGAAAAAGTTGTCCAATCACAGTTACTTCCGTTTTTAAATTCGACTATGATATTTGAACCATTTCAATCAGGTTTTGCAACTTATCATAGCACTGAAACGGCTTTGCTAAAAGTGATGAATGATTTGCTACTTGCGGTTGACTCCGGTGAAAATGCAGTTTTGATTTTATTGGACTTAAGTGCAGCTTTTGACACCGTTGATCATGACATCCTTTTGTCACGCCTTGAACACTGGGTAGGTATTAAGGATACAGCATTATCGTGGTTTAAGTCACATCTTAAATCCAGGACACTTTCAGTGGCTATCGGCCAGTTTTCCTCATCATCAGTTTCTCTCCCTTATGGGGTACCTCAAGGGTCCATTCTGGGGCCCCTACTTTTTAATCTGTACATGCTTCCACTTGGTAATATAATTAGGAAATATAAAATCTCTTTTCATTTCTACGCTGATGATTCTCAGTTATACGTTCCATTAAAATCTAGACATTCTCTGCAGCCTCTTATGGACTGTTTGAAGGACATTAAAATCTGGATGGCGAATAATTTCCTCCAGTTAAATAATGAAAAAACTGAGGTGATTATTTTTGGTCCCTCTAAAATCAGAAATTCTATAGTTAGTAACTTAGACAGTCTCACTCCATATGTTACGTCACATGCAAGAAATTTAGGTGTTATTTTTGACTCTGAGCTTTGCCTTGAAAAGCAAATTAGCTCAGTTGTTAAAAACAGCTTCTATCAATTGAGAATCATTTCTAGACTTAAATCAACACTTTCCTTTCAAGACTTGGAAAAAGTTATCCATGCATTTATTACATCACGATTGGACTACTGTAATTCCTTGTACCTAGGTCTTCCCAAATCTTTACTGGCTCGTTTGCAGATGGTCCAGAATGCAGCAGCCAGATTGTTAACTGGTGCAAAAAAACATGATCACATCACTCCAATTTTAGCGTCGCTCCACTGGCTTCCTGTCTCCTTTAGAATTCAATTCAAAATTTTGTTGATTGTTTTTAAGGCACTTAATGGACAAGCCCCATCTTACATTTCGGATCTGATCTTGTTTAATTCTGCTCCTAAGTCCCTCAGATCTGCTAATAAAGCTCTTTTATATGTCCCACGGTCACGACTTAAGTTTAAAGGTGACAGAGCCTTTGCAGTAGCTGCTCCACGGCTATGGAATCAGTTGCCACCTGACATTAAGAGTGCTCCGTCTATTTCTGTTTTTAAGTCTAGACTTAAGACGCATCTTTATTCTATGGCCTTTCCTGAATTTTAATTTGTGGATTAACATTGTTATCTTGGATTTTAACTTGTATTTTATACTTTACTGTATTTTATGATTGTTTTGTACAGCACTTTGGTCAGTGTAAGCTGAATTTAAATGTGATCTATAAATAAAATTTACTTACTTAACACAAAACTTAAGAATTCAAATTCTTTACATTAAGTTGTTCTTAAGAATATATTTAAGAATTTATTAAGAATTTATCAAGAATTTCACTTAAGAACATTCTTTTGAACTTTGTGGAATTTATCTTAAGAAATTCCTTAAGTTATTTCTTAAGAAGATTTTTGTGAATCTTGCCCCAGGTTATTCCATCAATGGATTTGTTCTTCCCTGATGGCACGGGTATATTCCAAGATGACAATGCCAGGATTAATCGGGATAACATTGTGAAAGAGTGGTTCAGGGAGCATGAGACATCATTTTCACACATGGATTGGCCACCAAAGAGTCCAGACCTTAACCCCACAAAGAATCTTTAAGTTGTGCTGGAGAATGCACATCCATGACATTGTGTATCCGGCCTATGTATAATCTGTTGCACCTTTTTTTCACATACTATTGTGTGTTGTAGTGCGACATCGACACGAAGACACACACAGAGAATTCAACCCAGCAACAGAAATGAATTATTCCTCAAGTCCTCCCTTTCTGCAAAAGGGAGAAGGTCAACTGATCCCATCACTAACTTTCGTGCAAAGGTACGAACGGCTCCGGGAATGTCTCTGGACGTCTCCAAGTCTACATTCCAGAGCATATTTCAACCCCCCCCATTTCAGCACAAAGCAGCACCCTATTTTTCCTCGGACAGACAAAGGAAAACCGAACTCCTGACATTTACTCCAATTATGACTATTACAACTATCTACGCAAATAAATATATGGATATTAATGTGTACTCTTTCCCTCATAGGCGTGATGTGATGATTTCGAATGTGAATTATGTAGGACAATGTGGGTAATTTTTAATCATGCTTTAAACGGCATGAACTGTAATGTGTGTGTTCTAAATGCGATGTTTGATCTCTAAAGAAAGCCGGCATCGTATGTGATAAGCTGGAGGGCTTTTCTGTGACGTCACGCGGCAGCATCCACATATCACGGGTTTCCACACGAGAGCACCCGAAGAAGCACGAACCAACCACGTGGCCTCCGAGGACAAAAGACCAGAGCAACCCATTTTGAAGAAAACGAAACCAACATCCAGCCTGCGTATCAACAAGCAAGTACCATTAACTAAATCTATATTCCTGATTGAACTGGTAAAATCTGATCTGAAAGCAGTAACAGAGTAAAGGCATCTGTCGTGATCTTTTCCGGTTGAAGTCAAGCGTTAAAAAGCTAAAAGGGCTAATTTTAACTTCAGGAGTTTACTCACCAAAATCCCTTATGCATGCGTATGTTTGTGTATTGTCAGTTAATCCATTTATGTTAGAATAGCAGTATTACGAATAAACCTTGTTTCATTTTATAAAGAATTGTCTCTGGAATGTGATTTCAAGTTTTATCCTCATTGCCATAAAGAGAAAGCTACCTAAGCTCGAATTTGAGAACCTGACAGGATATGCTGAGGTTAGTGATTGGTGGACGATCACTTAATACAGTATAAATAAGTTAAATATTAATATTACTTTTAACCAAGCAATATTGAATATTTAATGTATAATTCCCGGGGCTGAAATAATAGCTTCATATTAAATTTTATTACAAATGGTGGAGGATGCGGGCAAATTGAAGATTTAATCTGAGAATCAAACCAGAGACAATAAATCTATTTCTCACTTTTATCCGGAAAAATTGAGTAAATATAGAGAAAAAGCGGTTATTTGTGGTATTGCATTCTTGTTTGTAAAACACAGTGCGTTTGAATGAAAGAGAGGGTATTTGTTTAACTCGAGTTTGTTGAGAAGGAATGAAACTGCAGTAAATAATTATAAAGTCGCTTTAAAGCGCGCGAGAGGCGAACGGGCGTGTCCCTCGTTTGAGCTCTGATTTAAGGCCTGTATAGTTTGATTTGTAAGTGCGTGTCCCACTTTCAAACTCAGCTATAATGTTATTCTCCCGGCTGTAAGAATATTAAAGTAGCTAATTAATAAATTCTCAGCCAGTATTTGAAGTTACACTAGTGAAATTCAAACGCACGGCGCGCAAAGTGGCCAGTCGTTTTGAGAGAGGGAGAATATTTGCAATCGACCGAATTGTTTGATATGTTAATATTTGAACAGACAAATATTCGCATAACGGTCCGCCGAGGCCGCAGTGATTTATAATTAATCAGTAGATTAATTCCTCGCCCTGAACGGGTGAGAGTGTATGTGCTATAAAGATTCACAGCTGAACAAAGCTTGTTGGTTGAGGCGTGAACAGGTTTCCATGCAACGGGTGTGAGTCACCATAGCAACCTGTGTGAGCCACCCTGGTGAGCTTAGCCAGGAAATCTTCAGAGGCTAGATCCGGAGCAGTTTACTAGTGGAGATTCAGCCACGTGTAAATGAATAGCACTAGCGTGATACAAGCTAACTGAAACAAAGAAGCTTTAGCATCTAGCAAATGCAATGCGGTTTTCCTTACGGCTAGTGATTAGCATATAGCATATGAGTGAATGCAGGGGGTGGGTGTGAAAAAGCCACTCACATTTTCCGTTTGCTCTCTCTCTATTTTCCCAGTTAACAGACTAACATACGTTGATAAGCTGGCTGTGTTAATGTTATTCCCAATCATCAGTTTAACAATTTCACAGGTTGGTTTAATATACTGTTGATTAAAATCTTACGTTTTGTGGGTACCAGTTGAATAGTTGGTTTTATTAGAAGATAATTCATTATTACCTCAGTACCTTGATAATATGGTGAGTTTGATTCCATTCAATTATAATGGCTTTTATGATTTTAAAACACATCAATGGATAAGCGCTATTGTTAGGAATTTTTAATTGTTAACTGAATGTCATAATTAATTGCAAATTTGCAATTAATTGCATTTAAATAAAATAATTTTAATTCCTGCTTCCAGCAGCAACAGTATCCATTTATGAGTCATAAACGCTCTTATAATTTGACAACCACTGTAAAACCTTAATTATTATCCAGAGGGCCAGAAATGTTTAATTTCGTTTACAAGTAATCAGGATACAGATTAATTGGGTTCGATGTTAATGACAATGAGGAATGAGTAAGTTGAAAATTATTTTAATTACTATTATAGGAATCCAAAACTAGTGATTTGGAAGCTGTAAATTAATTTAATAATTAATTATGAATTCGAAAATTCTAATTACATTTAATAATTAATTACACTTCCTGTTTACATATTGCAACGCTATTGGGTTTTCAATTCAATTGTAGATTGTTCTTGTGATTCTAATCCTGAGTGATCCTATCAATTTTAATTATAACATCATAAAATTAATTAGAAACCACAAATTCTAATTTGAATTATAATTTCAGACTTGACACAAATCTGGCTCTACCTGTAAGCCAGACTTAATCTCCTTACACTGTAAAAAAAACTGTTGTTTTTACAGGAAAACGCTGGCAGCTGTGGTTACCAGAGAATTCCTGTAAAAAATACAGCAGCACAGTAGATAACTTTACTGACACAATATGTAAATTGATTTACAGTGAATGAAATCACAGCTGAATCACATTAGAAACTTGTTAAGTCTACCAAAAAAACTTGTTTATTTATATACAACACCGTTATGCAAAATTTACTATTTCCTGTATTTTTTACATGTAATAATTGCTTATTGTGCATCAATAAATGATACAATTAACAGGGAAATATCAAAGAAAACGCATTTTAACCGGTAAAACAACAGAAAAACTTTGCATTTTAAATTGAGATAATCTGTATATTATACATAAAATCTATTCATAATATGCTGTATTTTTATGTTTTAATAATGAAGTTATTGTGGTAAATCTCAAAAACACATCTTGAGAAAAGACAAGAGAGCTAAATATAACTTGAGAAATTTATTTAACAGCCATCGACAATAGTTGTAAACAACTGGATTAATTTTTATTCAAACAAAGTTTTCAAAGTTTGAAACAAAGTTTATGTGCCAGGCACACAACAACCCACACTCTCCCTGTCTGGAATGTTCCACAGTATGGCATACAACTTATCTATCTCCATGGAGACAATCAGGTGATGCCAAATGGCAAAAGTTACAGGTCAGATCTACAGGCGAGCCCCCTCACATTTGTTAAGGTATTTTTTGCAATAAAAACAGTTCTAATTGACTAAATGCAAGATAGATAAGTTTTATACCATATTGTGAAACATTCCCGCAAAGAAAGAACATCTTCATGAAACAAGCAGGTGGCAGACTCGCTACCAGAAAAAGTGCACCTTTAAGACTTTAAAAAAATATATTATATAGTGCCTTAGTAAACATAATACACATTGTGGATTTAACAAAGCAAAAACTAAAAAGTACCTATTCTCAAACAAACAGAGAAAAAGTTACTCAAACAAAGAGTCAGAGTCCACAGAAAGAGTCCATATTTAGGCTTAACGCCACTCGTGATCGGAGAGTTCCTGTATCAGGGTGAGGACTCGAGGGTTCACGTTGAGACGACGCTTGGAGTTTTTATCCTCTACTTTGGTTCCTTTTTCTGGGTTTATCAAGAAAAAACACCTGTAGAACAAAAGCATATTAAGCATTTTAATTGATCGGTTATAAAAAAATAAAAAAAGACTACACGAAACAATATACACACTACCGGTCCAAAGTGTGGAAAGTGTACTATTTTGATTGTTTTTGAAAGAAGTCTCCTCAACAAGGCTGCATTTATTTGATCCAAAATACAGCAAAAACAGTATTATTGTGAAATATTTTTCCAATTTAAAATAACTTTCTATTTCAATATATTTTAAAATGCGATTTGTTTCTGTGATTTAAAGCTGAATTTTCAGCATCATTACTCCAGTCTTTAGAGTCACATGATCCTTCAGAAATCATTCTAATATGCTGATTTGCTACTCAAGAAACACTTATTATCAATGTTAAAAACAGTTGTGAACAATTCAGGATTATGTAATGAATAAAGTTCAAAACAACAGCATTTATTTGAAATATAAAGCTTTTGCAACATTATAAATGTCTATACTGTCACTTGATCAATTTAATGCATCCTTGCTGAATAAATGTATTAATTTAAGTTCATTCCTAAAAAATGTAAAAAAAATACTCTTACCGACCCAAAACTTTTGAACGGTATTACAATGTTACAAAAGCTTTCTATTTCAGATAAATACTGTTCTTTTGAACTTTATATAAAAAAAAGTGTTTTCAACACTGATAATAATCAAATGTTTCTTGAGCATCAAATCATCATATTAGAATGATTCCTGAAGGATCACATGACTCTGAATTTTGAGCATTTTAGTGATGCTCAAAATTCAGCTTTGCATCACAGGAATAAATTACACTTTAAAAGATATTCAAATAGAAAAGTTATTTTAAATTTTAATAATATTTCACAATATAACAGCTTTTTTTGTATTTTTAATAACATAAATGCAGCCTTGGTGAGCAGAAGAGACTTCTTTCAAAAACAATAAAAATAGTACAGTTTCCAAACTTTTGACATGCATATATAAAAAAAAAAAACAGTCTGAGCCTTGCCAAGACTCAGAGCCGAACCAAGACCGAGACTCAGGCCACACCCAGAGGCAAGGCCGAGAGTCAGTCCCAGACTAAGACCGGGTTCAAGTCCGGCTCTTAGTCTGGGTCTGACTCTCGGTCTTGAGTCCCGGCCTTAGTTAAGGTCCGGATTAAGACTGGGACCTCTGAGCCGGACTCCAGGTCCCAGAGTCCCAGGTCTGAGAAAGGAGTAAGCTATGTTTACTCACCTTTGAAGAAACTCCAGAGTTGAAGCCAGCTCAGATGGATAGTGAATATTAAAACAGTAGTAGCTCCCGAACATGAGGCACAATGCAGAAATGAAGGAGGAGATGTTTGTGTTGACAAGGTTCCGATCCAGACTCAGCATGTACCTTGTGGAGGAATAGCAGGACTGTCCTATGAACAAATTATTTAACAGGTTATATTAATAAGTGCTGCACTCACATGACAAATTCTATAAACAGTGCAATTAAAAAAAAAGAGATATGAAACAGACTTACCACAGACAATAACAACGAGTGTCAGAGGCACTTGTTCCAGTTGGACCTCTTCTGCCAGACATGTATCTTCTACATGGAAGAACATGGACTCCTCCTTCTCATCAAAGTAGCTGAGCAGAAGCAGGATCATCTCTATCACATCATCTGAACAGCCACTCTGCAGTCCTCGCATCCTCTGAAGCCTTGTGAAAACGGCGGGCACTTAATGAAACTGCGCATTTTAAATCCGCAACAACAGCTATAGATGCAGCTTGCGGTGCATTGTGCACACGATAAAAATGGCCCTTGAAAGCTGAGTAAGTGGTAAATGTTTGACTACAGTTGGCGCCAACATATTAAAAAAGACAACGGGGCTCATTCCTATGCACTTTGCAATGTAGTAACGTTACATAGCCTCTTAATGTAACCAATTTCTTTTTACAAAAGACACAGGTGATCATTTTGGGGATTTCAAGTGTTTGCCTGTGCTTTTCAGCTGAAACAAGTTATCATGCATTGATCTAGCTAGCTAGTTTACACCATGTGCTTTCAGCACACATTTTCGTTTGGTCTCGAAAAAAGTAGGCTAAACACTGTGAAGCTTACCGTTGCAAACTTTTAATTTTCCGATTGAAGAGCAGCAGACCCTCTAAAAACGTATTAAAATTGTAGATAATAACTTTTAAAAGACACTGTTCCGAAGACTTCTGCTGTGCCTCTATTTTCTTTCTAGCAAGCGCTGCTCTGGCTCGCTCGTTAGTGACGTCAGCCGCAGGTGAGCGTCTCCCGCTCCTCACGTCATTATCCAATCAGAGACGAGCTTATTTGCGAACTATGACATTCAAAATTAGCAGACTCAGTGACAGAGCACAATGAGAGAGGACAAGTACAAGTCTGTGGTTAGAGGAGGCACTGGTTGTTTAGCCTGTGATAATGATGCAATGCTCAAAACATTGCTGAAATAATTTATAAATAGAAAACCAGTAGGCTAAGTATAACATTACAATTTAAAGACTAAAAGAAACATAAAGCATACACAAGGATTATGGTTAGGACTGAACAGAAGTGTTACTTTGCACAGGCCTCAATAATTGTAATTCCTTATACACAAATAAATCATAAAGCTACGTTAGTGAAGGCACTGTTTGGTTGTTTAGCCTGTGATAATGACACAATGCTCAAATTATTACTATTGTTTTATCAATAGGCCTATGTAGAAAACCAGTAGGCTAAGAATTACATTAAAATGTAAAGACTAAAAGAAACATAAGGCATATAAGGATTAGGACTGAACAGTACCTATTACTTTGCATATCAATACATTTAATTTCTTATACACACTCTACAATATGCTACAAATAGCCTGAATTATAAAAACAATGTTATTATAATTGTAGCCTATATTTTTATATATAAATACAGACAGGCAACCTCTCAGGTTCACAATAATTTTTTTTGTAAAAACATTTTTACTACCTCAATTTGCATCAATAATGTTAAAAGTACAGCATAAACTTGTATAGTGATTTACTTTAGTTGTATTTTTAAGAACAACTGACTAAAACTTTAGTTTTTACAATATTTTCATGTCAAATGAACTAAGTTGTTTTGTTATGAGTATTACAGTATTTCTATGTTTTTTATACCAATCTTTGTAGTTTTAACAAATAAATTTGATTATAATCGCATGTCGATGTTGTAAATATAACAAAACATTCTGTTTAATAGTTTACAAAAGTTCACTGTGATTTAAACAAAAAATATATGTTTTTGGATTTACAATACTTTTCTGTAGGAATTTTACATTGTTTTCCTGTAAATCTCACAGTCATTTTTTACAGTGTAGGTGATCTGATTAACAAAAAAAAAAACTTAAATTAAATAACTTTATTAAATTAAAATTTAATGAAGTCCTCTTTACTTAGGCCTGAGAGTAGATAGTGCTCCCCCCAGTGTTGTGTTGGAGAAGTGACAGTGACACCATACAATCAAAGTCACTTCTCACCAATCTGGAGCATAAAACGCAACCTTCTAATTAGAAAACCCCAAAATGGAAATTAAGGTTTCCTCAACTTAGGTCAGTTTGTTTACCCTGTAAACAGCAAAACCAACCTAAGCATATCGACTCAACAGCACCACCTTGTGCCAACGTATTAGTTTTAAATCTTGGGAATAAATCTTAATTTCTCTTTTCTTTTCTCCCTGTTACTAACTTCTAAATTTGACTTGTTTGCTTAAGACTTGGCCAGGGAAGATCACGAATAGAGCGAAATGTCACAATTGAACAGATGTTTATGAAACTTGAGAACTACATTCAAACTGTTTACCATTTACCCTCTATTGTGAAATCCTACCCCTCCCAGTTAAAGCAGGTGCAATGAGAAGATAGACGTCGGCAAAATTTTTAAACACGCGCGACACACGCTAACCAGCGTTGCGGTGTAAAATCCTGCCAGTAAGGGACAAGTACTGTCATTGCTGTTGTTTTCCTCCATCAAGGAGAAAATTGGAATAGCAATAACAGTCCTACCAAAAGAGAAAATCTCGCCTACAATCCTCTGATTAGAAGCGTCCTTCTAAATCAGACTTAACAAAGCGAAAAGAAGAAAATCTGCTATTAAAAGAGAGATCTGTTTAGTGCTATTGTCCTTGTGTACCCATTCTGTTTGTGTGTTTTTCTTTCTCTGCTTCCCAGCTGGGCTGCCCTTATGTGTGCCCAATAATTTATCTGCAGAGACTACGAATTAGAAGCACCTGCCAGAGGATCACAAACACAGAGACACACTCAACACTAGCATACACTACACTGTGCACATTTACACCCCTGTTTGTTTTGTTTGTGTTTTGTTTTTGCTTTGTTTCCTATTCAAGGTCTGTGTCAGTTCGGTCCAAGATCCCCCTGACCCGCCAGAACATGTCTCACGAAACAGAACATGTCGGTCACTGGGAAGGACTGGAAATGTGGCTAAGTGTTACAACAGACAGCATACTCCCTAAAGCTGCTGAAGCACTCCAACACCAGACACAGGATCAACTAGATGACAACCTCACAAGCATTATGAGACAAGACCCAAGTCAAAACTACAGTCACAAAGAATTAGCCAAGATCACCGGTTCTTTAAGCCACACACTCATCGCCACCCTCAAACTGAGCGACAAGCACGCCGCACAACGCCAGCAGGAGCTGACAAGCGCACAACGACGCATAGAGCAGCTGGAACGTGAAGCTCAGGTACGACAGGAAGGGACCGATGAGGTGGAGCAAGGCGCTGAGGAGGAGATCAACAGGCTAAAAGATACTCTAACAGCTACCAGCCACGAAATGCAGTGGGTTAAAGAGGACTTCGCTGACCGTGCAGACAAGCTACAGTATGCAGAGAAGCTACTAGAGAAGGCAAAGACTGATTTCAGAGACAAAAACAGCAGAATCAAAGCTCTTGAAGCTCACCTGGTGGAGTCAAGAAGCGAGATCAGCCGCTTAACACGACAGCTCGACTACGTCACAGAGGAGTCTGAAAGTCTCCAAGAGGAACTCAGGCATGCTTATGAACTACGCCGTGAGCCGTCAAGTACAGGGCGTGCACCAACGGCACCCCCGTCAAGCAGGACTGGGTCACCTGTTCATGGACCGACACGTGAACCAAAGATAGAGGGGATGGTGTTAAAACATTCACCAGCGCCGTCGGAAGAACGCTATATCACGACAGAACCAAAAGAATCTGCTGCAGCCAGCCGCAGGTCAGTGCACGGCTTGGACCTAAAAGATCTTGACAAGCTCGCCCGAAACATCGGAAAATTCAACCCCAGCTTGCCAAACAGCCAAAATGTCCAAGCTTATCTGCAAGATATTGATTTCCATCTGGAAATGCGACCTAATGTTACGGACAAAGATAAGCTATACTTACTCCGAACGACATCCAGTCCTGAAGTACGCAGCTTCCTTGACCGGCAGCCTGTTAACACAAAGACTGACTATCAACGGCTTCAAAAGGCCCTCATTAAAGAGTTTGCTGACCCTGAGTCCGATCAAGGCTTAGTGGCTGCCCTGGAGACGAGACAAGGACGTCACGACACTCCTCAAGCTTACTACAGTCGACTCAGACAAGCATATTTTGGAACTCGTAACGAATCAGACATGGAAGAGGAACTGAACTTTAAAACTCTCTTCCTGAGGAACCTTCATCCTGACATAAGCCACCATCTTGGCGTTCTCGCATGCCCACGAACAATGAACATTCAGCAGTTGCAAGACTTGGTGCAAAAAGCCTACGGCAAACAAAAGATGGCCTCAGAAAAGAGCGCAAAAACCCCAGCAGTTCTTGATTTCAACACTCAACACCAAGAACTGGCGCTGGAGGGCACCCAACGCCAAGACAGTGCTAAGCCACCACACAGGGAGTGGAATGCACCCCCGTCCAACAGAGAACGAGACTTACACGCTGGCAACCGACCTAAACAGAGGTATGACCGATGGGATGGACCACGTGGACGTCAACGCTCACCTGGACGACACTGGGATAAGTCATGGGACCAAGCAAGGCCTCAGGAGAGGCAATGGGAGAGATCGTGGAACCCAAGAGAGAAACGCTCATGGGAATCCAATGGAAACTCCAACGGAAAGCGACAGACTCACCCTGGGGCTACCAGCCCAAGGAATCGACGAAAGAATTCACCAAGGTTCCAGAGTGACCAAACTCACACTGAAACCACACAAGAACAAAAAACACCACCGCACTGCGACTCACAAAAGATGATGGAAATGATGATGAAGGAGTTCTTCAAACGAAAAGAGGAGGATAAGAAGTGGGAAAAGAAAGAAAACCCGGATTCAGCCTGACTAGCTGGCGGACGGGAAAGCAGCGACAAGACAAACGAATCAGCCACAGAAAACAGCACTGCCTCACCTCAGTCTCAGAGGACAATAAACACTTTAACTTCAGATGGACATGAAGCCCCACCTGAAAATCCAGCAACAAAGCTAAATACTAACTCAGCACCCAATACTCCAAATCCCAGCAGCGTCCAACAAACACCTGCTGATGAAAATCCTCAAGTTCCTGAAAGCGCTGTCTTAGTCGTCTGCCACTCCTCCGAAGAACGCCAGATCAGCTCTGACATCCTAAATATGTCCTCCCAAACTCCAGTCCCTCAACTCCTAGGCGATCTCATTGAAAAGGGTATAGCAAGAAAGTTTTACCTCTCCATCATCATCGAACGACACATCAGAGTCGAAGCCCTTCTGGACACGGGAGCCGACATCACTCTAATGTCCACAGAACTTCTCGAAGAAGTCCAAGAAAGAACGAAGAGGACTAATAGAACCCTCAAGCTCCAAAGGTGCGAACTAAACGTACAAGCATACTCCCACACGGGCTTACAACTAAAACATGTGGCCCCAATCCATCTAACAGTGGGACCCATGGACTTCGTCCATCCTGTATACGTGTCAACACTCAACACGTACCCGCTCCTCATCGGAAAAGATTTGCTTAATCGTTTCGAACCCCTAATAGACTTCAAGCACCTAAAGATTTGGACACAAGTCCGCGAGCCTCTGCCATGCCAGTCATTAGACTCCAACGAGTCACAGTGTCAAGTCACAGACACTACCCCTAAGTCAATGACCGATGAAGCAGTAACAGAGCCCAGGTCTGGGCCGAGCACAAACGCCAACGACCCTCTCCTCTGCTCACTGCACGAGCCCGAACTAAACACAGGCCTCCTTCAAATCATGACTGCGATAGAGGTTCATGGCATATCAGTGTCCGAGGCAGCACTAGCCCTATGGGCAGATAACTCAGCCATCAGCCTGAAGCTATTCAAAACATTGAAGCGGAGCTGTCAAAGTCTACCACATGTCACTAAGCACAGCCGTTACCCTCTCAGTCCTTGGTCGACAACCATGGCCACCTCCAAGATCATCTGCGCTCTGGACATACGATGGAACAACAGACTGCTGAGTCACTACTTCCTCGTCATCCCGGACCTGCCGCATGACATCTACATTGGAGCGGATATCATGGTTCGACTCAATGCTCACATTGACACTGTAAACAACATCATATGGGCTCCCCTGTCACACCAACTGACAACTTCAGTCAATCTCAAGAACCTCCAATCCGGTCAAACCATGCCGGACGCATGCGCTATGATCACGGAACAAGGAGCCACAATACCTGCCTACAGCAAAAGAGTCAGTGTCCGCCTCAACATGCGACCTGGCCACACTCTCAACAGTAAGCTGAGCTTCTTCCAACCTTCCAGAACCTGCCTAAAACTCGGACTGACTCTGGAAGCTACACCTCTCATTGAAGTGTCATCTCGTGCGATATATGTGTTGTTCAATAACTGTATGGCCCAAGACATCCACGTTCCCAAAGCCAACCACCTGGGATGGCTCATCAACCAGGCATTCCATGACTTTGAACTGATGGTACCTGTCATAGGCCCCATACCAGCCCAACTAATGTCAGATGGATACAATGACACTATAACATTCACAAAACCTCATGAAGTCATTGCCATCACCTCAATCCTGCCAGTGTCCAGAGAAAGCGTCTGCCGTTCAGAACTAACAGATGACACTACTCACCGCGCTGTCTAAACACAGCCTGCAACAGAACCACCTACACGGGTGACCAGCGGGGCCCAAAGCCCCTTTAATGACTTAACTGCAGAAGAACCCTACGCCGGGTTCAATACTCAAATTCAACAGATCTTGAGTGAAGCGGATGCCCTCCACAACGAAGTGGAGCGCCAAGGACTCAAAGAGGTTCTGCAGAAGTACAAGGACTCTTTCGCAAAAGACTCTCTAGATTGTGGATTGACAAACATCCACACGGTGCGCATACCGACAAACCCAAATGCACCACCCACCTTTGTGCGACAGTACAAGATTCCAATAGCGTCATATGAGCCAGTGCAAGAAATTGTTGACTCCATGCTGGAAAAGGGGATCATCCGACCCTGTAACAGTACATATTCTGCCCCGATATGGCCAGTCCTAAAACCCAACGGCAAATGGCGGCCCACTATCGACTACCGCAAGTTGAATCAGCAAGTACCATTGTCACAATGGCCTATGACCCAGTTGGACCAAGAAATACCAAAAATCAAAGGCTCGACGATCCTGTCCACATTGGACGTCGCCTCCGGGTTTTGGACGATCCCTGTCCACCCCGACGACCAACATAAGCTGGCATTCACTTTCGGCAACCGACAGTACACCTTCGCACGGTGTCCCTTTGGCTATGCCAATTCACCGGCAGAATTTAACATTTTCCTTAACAAAGCATGCCCTGACGCCAGAGTCCGAGGCAACCTCGTCTATGTAGACGACGTCTTAATGAAAAGTTCAAGTGTGGAAGACCACCTCAAAGAAATCGACCATGTCCTAAACCAGCTGACAACAGCGGGAGCTAAAATCGCCCTTCACAAAGGACAATGGTGCAAAACCAAGGTGAATTATGTTGGACTGCTCGTCGGAAGAAACTGCATTGAGCCACAATCTAACCGTGCCCAAGCAATCCAAAGCATAAAAACACCAACTAACGTCTCTGAGCTGCGAAGCTTTCTGGGAGTGTGCAATTACTCACGACAGTTCATCGAAAACTACGCTGACATCGCACGACCACTAACTTCCCTCCTGAAAAAGGACGAACCTTTTGTTTGGACAAAGGCCCAGGACACAGCTATGAGCCAGCTCAAACAGTGCCTGCGCTCTGCTCCATGCCTCGCCTACCCAGACCCAGGGAAGGAATTCTATCTGGACGCGGGATTCTCTGACCAGTGCCTCAGCGCAGGTCTATACCAGCTCCATGATAAGGACAAGCGAGTGGTCGCTTATGCCAGCAAAACGCTGCTTCCCCCAGAATGCAAGTATTCACACTGCGAAAAAGCTTTGCTTTGCACTGTGTGGGGCATTCAGCGTTTCTCTAATTACATCGGTGCACAGAAAGTCATCATCGAAACTTGCCACCAGCCAGTTACCTTCCTCAACAGTCAACGAATCAGAGATGGCGTGGTAACCAACGCACGCATAGCTACCTGGCTAATGACACTCCAAGGACGGGATGTGGAGGCAAGATATGCCCAGAACTACAAATCCTCACTGGGAAACGGGCTTACGGCATGCCAAAACTGTTCAACGGACACGCTGGACACCTCAGCAGAGCCAAAAGAACTGCCACGACCGCAAGCGACAAATCATCGGTACTTCGAGGAGAATGTGTGTACGGGAATGCCCACAGCATATGTCGATGGGTGCTCATACAATCGCAAGGGCAAGTTACAAGCAGGAGCGGGTGTGGTCTGGCTCAACAATGACCCGTGCCCACCGCAGCAACTCAAACTTGGCCCACAATCATCACAATATGCAGAAATAGCAGCCATCCTCATCACACTACAATTGGCTGCAACCCACAAAATCAGAGAACTCCTCATCTGTACCGATTCGAACTATGCCCGTCTAAGTTTCATATGCCATCTAACTGGATGGAAAAGGAATGGATTCAAGACAGCTAACAACAAGCCTGTCAAGCACCAGGAACTCTTCCAAGCAAGCGACGCCATCGTCACTGAACACGACATGGTCGTTTATTGGAAAAAGGTCAGAAGTCATTCACGTCAACCAGGACAAGACAAAGACTTAAATGACCAAACCGATGCCCTCGCCAAAGCAGGGGCATTACAGGGAGAGTCCTGGACATTTCATGCCATCCCACCCCACCCCACTGTGGCAGCGGTGACCCGCCGCCAAAGTGCCGCGAGTGGGCACACACCTGCCTCCTCCCACATCTCTCTATCGCCTCAGTTCGCAGCTGAGGACCTCCTCACCCTCCAACATACGGACTCAGCAATACAGACCATAGTAGCACACCTGTCCGACCCCTTGGGAAATCCCATTTCCACCTCGGACCTACAAACATCCTCCGAACTCTGCACGCTCCATTCGATCAAGCACATGCTGCATCTACGAGACGGTGTCCTCACGTATGTCCCTGAGCCACCCACTGCTCCTAGGCTCGTAGTCCCTCATGGCCAAAGGGGGATGATGTTGACACACGCACACGATGCACCATGCGCAGGACACCACGGAGTCAAGGCCACCTATGAAACACTCAAGCAAGTGGCATACTGGCCTGGCATGCAGCAAGATGTAGCAGAATACGTGAAAGGATGCCTGGTGTGTTGCCAGTTCCAACCGGCAAATCCAAACCACCGAGCACCACTGCAAAGGAAAGGAATGACCTTCCCATGGTCGGACCTCCAAATAGACTGGGTAGGACCCCTACCACGGTCGACGCGGGGCAACAAATACTTCCTCACCGTGATCTGCGAATTCACAAAATGGATAGAGTGCCTCCCAGCTCCCAACGATACAGCAGAAACAACAGCCTGTCTGTTAATGAACCATATCTTCTCAAGATTCGGACTGCCTTTAAGGGTCAACTCTGACCGCGGAACCCACTTCACCGCTGAAATTATGCAAGACGTATGGAAACTCCTGGGTATACAGGCCAAACTCCACATAAGCCATCACCCAATTTCCTCCGGTCAAGTGGAACGGGCTAACAGAACAGTGGTCAGCATGTTAAAAAAATACGTAGCCACCAATCAAAAGGATTGGGACATTAAACTCCCTCTGGTACTGATGGCCGCTCGAGCCACACCCCATCAATCTACGGGAATACCCCCGTTCACAATGATGACAGGGAGAAACATGACGCTACCACTACACCTGCTGTACCAACCTGGTGACCTGAACCTCGTCACCGCCTACAACACTCACCAATACCTGGAAGAGTTACATCAGCACCTGAGAACAACTTTCGCCTTCGCGCAACAGCAGCTACAACGAAGTGCGGAAGGCCGAAAAGCCTACTACGACCAAAAGGCCTCTCACCATGAGCTCAATGTCGGAGATCAAGTGTGGTACTACAGTTTCGCCCGACCAAGGCCGAATGCTCCCCATCACCTGTCAAAGAAGTTCCTACCTCACTGGACAGGACCCCATGAGATTGTAGACAAGCTCTCACCTGTTGCCTATCGAATCAAAATCAGACAAGGGCGCAGCGAGCCAGTCCTTCGATGGGTCCATCGAAACCAGATAAAGAGGCCCCTGGGCTCCAGCCGACATGGAAAGGGGGAAGATCTGACACAGACCGACAACCACATGCTATACACCACACAAGCATAAATATTGTCATGTTAGGAAAACATATAGCAACCATGCTTAGACACAACCCATATTCTCTCCTCCACAGCACTGCTAGGACCAATCTAGTAGCGAGGAGTTACCCTCAATTTTATTTTTTTATCTTTTGCTTGATTTTGATTTTAAATTTTTGTCTTAATTTTTTATTTTTTTTTTTGGTTTCTTTCCCTCGTGTCTCACTTTGTGTTTTTCCTTTCCTCTCTCTCACTTTGAACCCCCTTAACCAATCCTTGAATACAGGTCCTGAAATTGAGATCGACTTCCGTCAGTAAAGTCGTTGTAATTCGCTGTGAGAACCGTTGTCAACCGATCGAGGCCACCCGCCAAAATCATGAACGACATGATACACGATGTAAGTTCCTTGATTGATAACTTAGCCATGAATAGGATTCCGTGCTACGTGATACCTCTTAGCCTTTTTCAAACGTCGTAACTTCGGCCACTGCGGGCCCCGTTAGTCTCATCCAAACCCATCTCACCCCTTTCCCGGCAGCGTTATTCCCATATACGCAAACCCGGAAACAGGTGACTTACTTTTCTTTTCAGTTTGCCCATTATTGACGTTAATAATATCTATCGGCTTAAAGATGTTGTGAATGTGGGATTTTGGCAAGGGAACACCTATGTCAAAATCCACACTCCCGAGGTCGTCGCGTATCACGATAACAACGAACAGTTGTACTTGGCCCCAAACCTAAAGATGTGTACGCTGACTAAAGACATTCACTTCCTCTGCCCGAGTAAACCCTTCGTACGCGATAACACAGAGGGCATCTGCGGCTTAGAAGCCATGAGACCTGACGCTAGCTGCCCTGCCGAAGCAACACCACGTTCTCAGGTTGAGGTAACGCAAGCCGAAATCGTCGGAAACCGATGGCTGGTCAACACCCCAGCCCGAACGGCTACCCTTACATACGATCAACACGACACCGCTACGCGCATTAGTCTGCCTAACCAAACATTATGGATCACAGTCCCTAAGGGCTCGATCCTCCATGTTGACGAACTAGCATTATATCACCTCGCCGACGACGAGTATCAGGCCGAAATCGAAATCTCACCCTTCTTCAAGCAGCATTCCTTTGTCCTCGATCCAGAATTGGAAGAAAGGATCAAGGAGGAAGGAACGCAGCTTATTGATCTTACACCGGTCGACACAGCTTTAGAAGCTATCGCTCGCCTTCCGCCCGCCGGCGCGCCAATTATTCGGTCCTGGTCTGCCGCTGACACGGCGCTTTGTATCTCTACTATCGTAGGATATGTTGTGACCTTGACACTGGCCTTCCTCCTACACAAGCGAGTGAACGTCGTTCAAGAGTCTCTCAACAAATGCACGTCAGGCGTCCCTCGCTTTTTTCGACGTGACAATCTCGACCAAGAATCCGAACCCGAGAATGTGACCGACCTGATTGAGATCCTGCCTATACCGTCTCGTCAAAACCCCGACAATTAAACCAGTCAAAATGACCCAATTGTCAATAATGCTAAACAAGGTAGCCCTATGTCTTCTCAAGTTTCTCACCTGTTCCTTTCCAAATTACCCTGCACCAGTTTTCAGTCAGTGATAAAGATCTCGTTGGTGTCTTGTGTGTGTCGGTTCTCTCTCTGCCTCTTGTTCCAGTGCCTGACGATGTTCCATCGGGAACATCACCAAGCAAAGGGGGATGTGTAGTGCGACATCGGCACGAAGACACACACAGAGAATTCAACCCAGCAACAGAAATGAATTATTCCTCAAGTCCTCCCTTTCTGCAAAAGGGAGAAGGTCAACTGATCCCATCACTAACTTTCGTGCAAAGGTACGAACGGCACCGGGAATGTCTCTGGACGTCTCCAAGTCTACATTCCAGAGCATATTTCAACCCCCCCCATTTCAGCACAAAGCAGCACCCTATTTTTCCTCGGACAGACAAAGGAAAACCGAACTCCTGACATTTACTCCAATTATGACTATTACAACTATCTACGCAAATAAATATATGGATATTAATGTGTACTCTTTCCCTCATAGGCGTGATGTGATGATTTCGAATGTGAATTATGTAGGACAATGTGGGTAATTTTTAATCATGCTTTAAACGGCATGAACTGTAATGTGTGTGTTCTAAATGCGATGTTTGATCTCTAAAGAAAGCCGGCATCGTATGTGATAAGCTGTGTTGATGACAGTTAAATTTTAGCACCCTGCATAATTATACATGTATAAAGATCGATAAGTTTATCTTTCCCAAAAGTGAAGAGATATCACAGAACTTAAATTCCAGCCCAGCAAGCCTGGACATGGGCGGGGCTCCGCCCCATACGGACAATCGGATTCGACAAGCCGCCCGTGGGCAGAGCCAAGTTGGACTGTTGAAAACAACGCGCCAGTCGCAAAACTCTCTCTCTCTTGCGTGCTCTTGGCTTGACTCTTTTGGAACCTCTCTTGAACATCTCGTAAAGACTCTCTGCCTGCTCGCGCTCTTACCTGGACTCTGGCCTCGACACCGACTAAACCAACCATCTAGTCGAATTCGAAGGATAGAAGGCATAACATCAAAGAACAACGAATTCTATGCCTGCAGCCGATAGGAGGGCTTTTCTGTGATGTCACGCGGCAGCATCCACATATCACGGGTTTCCACACGAGAGCACCCGAAGAAGCACGAACCAACCACGTGGCCTCCGAGGACAAAAGACCAGAGCAACCCATTTTGAAGAAAACAAAACCAACATCCAGCCTGCGTATCAACAAGCAAGTACCATTAACTAAATCTATATTCCTGATTGAACTGGTAAAATCTGATCTGAAAGCAGTAACAGAGTAAAGGCATCTGTCGTGATCTTTTCCGGTTGAAGTCAAGCGTTAAAAAGCTAAAAGGGCTAATTTTAACTTCAGGAGTTTACTCACCAAAATCCATTATGCATGCGTATGTTTGTGTATTGTCAGTTAATCCATTTATGTTAGAATAGCAGTATTACGAATAAACCTTGTTTCATTTTATAAAGAATTGTCTCTGGAATGTGATTTCAAGTTTTATCCTCATTGCCATAAAGAGAAAGCTACCTAAGCTCGAATTTGAGAACCTGACAGGATATGCTGAGGTTAGTGATTGGTGGACGATCACTTAATACAGTATAAATAAGTTAAATATTAATATTACTTTTAACCAAGCAATATTGAATATTTAATGTATAATTCCCGGGGCTGAAATAATAGCTTCATATTAAATTTTATTACAGTGTATATATGTGTACATAATCTAAAATGTGTACATACGGTGCATAACGTGTATTATAATTGTAAGTATGTCTTAAATAGTATACAGTGTGTACTGAGTATATGTATGTGTATTCTGCACATTGTCTTCTGTATAAGTCTGTAAGTATGTACTGTCTATATGTAAATGGTTTCTGCACTGTCTGGAGCACGCACGCTCTCAAGAATTTCACTCACCAAGGCACATGTGCTGTGGTGATGTGACAATAAAAGTGATTTGATTTGAGAAGACATTGCGCAGCGGTCCGACTCTCCCATCAATACAAGATCTTGGCGAAAAAATAATGCAACTCTGGACAGAAATAAATGTTGTGACATTGCAGAAGCTTATCGAAACCATGCCACGGCGAATGTGTGCCTTAATCAAAGCTAAAGGCGGTCCAACAAAATATTAGAGTGTGTGACTTATTTTTTTTTGGATGCTCAGAGTAGGCCTATAAGGCCGAGTATACTGTGCGATTTCCAACACTGTAAGAGCAGATCTCATGTGATGTAAAGTCAAAGCGCACGATGTACGTGCTCTGTACATTGTCAAACAGGATTTATGTGCTCACACTATAGGATACGTGTGAAATACTCGAGTTGCGCAGACGATGACACCGTGCACCTATATGGATGAGAGAAGGGCTATCTTAAAAAAAAGCATCAAGTGATTTGTAATTTCCAATTAGTGCATTAAATTATTACCATTGCAATTATTACTCTTATTATTACATTGAGGCCCTTACAGGTCAACTACAATTAATTTGCCCCACAATAATTTAATATAGCACAACTGACGCGCTAATAATACATTTATTAAATTAGCTTACTCCTTGTTGAAAATGACTTAAAACATTTAGATATATTACACAGTGAATAGGCCTATAATTAAAATTCAGTCTAAAGTAGCCTATGCCCCAACACATAATAGTAAGTAATAATCAGTCATCAATGAAAATAAGACCTTTATTAGCCTACAGACAATTAAATATATTTCAAAAACTTGTTTAACACAAAATGTTGTTGTTGTTTTTCCACTACATATCAGCCAAAATAGATTTTTAATCTAAATAAATGAAGACGATAGGCTACGCGATATGTCTCTCGTCTCCTCTCTCCTCCATAATGCAGCATCAGATGCCGAAAGCTCGGTCAGTTTTTACTTTCGACTGGAGTTCTTCACGGGCATAACGCTCATGCGGTTTGCAAATTGTTTGTGTGGCATGCGCTGGATCGCCTTCATGGTTTAAAACTGAAATATTTATAATTTTGCGACATGTTTGTCTTTATCACTAATTGCAAAATGATGGACAATGGTTCAAATTTCCCGTGATAATAATATTATTTTATCAAAGATCTCTTGTCGTTTTCTTTCTCGCTACATTAAAGTTGAAATGGTTAAAGTTATATTTTCGCGCAGGCGCAGTGAGGGGAAAAAGCACTGAGTTTAGGGCAGTCGGTTCCGCAGCTCTGCTTCAACTGTGCGATAGGTACTTTTTTGGGGTTCATTTATAAATAAAAAGTTAAAAAGAACAGCATTTATTCAACAATTTTCTAACAACATCAATCTTTACTATCACTGTTTCTATCAATTTAACAAATCCTTGTTCAATAAAAACTAATTTCTTAAAAAAATAGGCTACTGACTTTAAGCTTTTGAATGGTAGTGTGTATTTGTTACAAAAGTTAGATTTTAAATAAATGCTGTTCTTTTTTACTTTTAATCATCAAAGAATCCTGAAAAAAGTATCACAGGTTTCTAGCATTGATAATAAATCAGCATTGCATAAAATTTATTTTAAAGTATATTAAAAATTGTATCAATATATATTAGTGGTGGGCCGTTATCGGCGTTAACGTGCTGCGTTAACGTGAGACTCTTGTCGGCGATAAAAAAAATATCGCCGTTAATCTATTCTCAAAGTTGGGTTGGGAGCTGGGTCTATACTACGCAAGCTATGATGACTTTCACCCTGATATTTTAGAGCGGATGTATACCTAGCCGAATTGCACTGTAGGGGGCGAGAACGAGTCTTCGAACTAGAGGCTCGCAGTCCGTGATGGACAGATTGTTAACGGCTGGTCTATGTGGTAATACAATCGGGCAGGACATCCAAACGCTCACCTATCATTCATCAACCTCAAATATGGCTTTTCCTCTGAAAGATGTATGTAGTAGCAACTTTACATGGCCGCTCAATATGATGTTAACCTAGAGAAATGTGTGCTATTGAAGTGTTTGTGTGGAAGCGCGTTTGCGCAGGACAGGCTCCGGTGCGCTCACTTGCTCTTAAAATCTCCGTCATTTTTGGTCATACAGATAAAAGTAGCCTAATACATCTTTCGAATCTGTAAAGACTCTACGTTTATTTGTGTACACTCAGAATAACAACGAAACGTTGCGCTTTTAAGCAAACAGGATGCGCTTTAGGTCTCATGTGAACTTGAGAATTCACTCCCGTGTCACCCTCTGCTTCGAACCTGTGTGTATGCCTAACGTTACTGTGAAATTACCACATCAGACGTGACGTGCTAACATGGATGCAGCTATGAAGCCGCCGGGTTTGCTTCAGGGAAAATTTATTTTTAAGAAGCTTCCCAATGGAAACTGTAAACAGTTCATCACGACCTCTTATGTAGGCCTACAGTTCAAAATTCATGTTTAACTGAATAAACAGTTAGTAAACACAAGTACATCTTATTGAACATAGTTTATTTTCATCACCAATTATCATAGTAGAACAGCTTTCTCAAGCAGTTTGTGATGCATTCTGGAAACAGGAGATGAGCCCCTGGTCTAATGCGCCACCTGGCTTGAGAAACCCGTTCTCAAAGACTTACTTTAAGCCATTATTTGGGTAGCACACATATTCTGAATGCCTTCGGCAGAATTCAAATGAGCCATTTTAATCTAGATTAATCTAGATTAATTCCAAAATTAATCTAGATTAATCTAGATTAAAAAAATTAATCTATGCCCACCCCTAATATCTATATTATATCTATATATATATATATATATATATTGCTCTTATTTTACATTTGAGGCCCTGAGGAACTCTCTGGACGTCCCTGTGCGTTAATTAAATATTTCATTTCAAATCAATAAGTGGCAAGTAGCCGTATGTTATGCTACATATAGCCTACATACAGTAGCCTAGCCTACATACAGTACTAGGCTATATATGTCACGGTACAGAAAGCTCGAGATCCAATTGCGAGTGAAAAACAGATAGTCTTTATTAGACAACTCCAAACACAGTGGAGGTGAGATAAGCTGGCAGTGCAGGTGCAGACTCCAAACACAGTGGAGGTGCAGATATCATCGGCAGTGCAGGTGCAGTAAACCCGGCAGTGCAGAGTCTCCAGCTCGGGCAGAGATATACTGAAACGCGACCAGGCGAGAACAGCTTCAGGACCTGGAAGACTGACACAGAGAGTAAGTACACCACAACAGTAAAAACGATCTGACAACGCACCACAGAAACGCCAGCCAGATATAGGCAGTGCAGACGAGCTACACCTGTCACCGTTCTGATTACCTAGTCAGGTGCACGGTAACTAGGCAACGCTGACAAGCACAACGAGCGGGTCCACAACATAGACGAACACAGAATGAGCACACAGATCCATGAACCGTGACAGTACCCCTTCCCCTAAGGACGCCTCCTGGCGTTCCCAGATGAACTTACCTGACGATTGTAATCATCGATAAGAGAGTGATCCAATATGTCTCTAGCAGGCACCCAACTCCTCTCCTCAGGACCGTAACCCTCCCAGTCCACCAAGTACTGGAATCCGCGTCCCCTCCGCCTAGAGTCCAGAATACGCTTGAGCGAATAAACCGGTTCCCCATCTACGAGTCGCGGCGGTGGAGGAACCGGGGTTTGCGGATTAATGGGGGCATGAAAAACAGGTTTTAATTTGGAAACATGAAAAACGGAATGAATCCTCTTGTACGCTGGAGGAAGTTTGAGGCGGACCGCCACCGGACTAATGATCTTGGTGACGGTAAACGGGCCAATGAATTTAGGAGCAAGTTTGTTACAAACGGTACGGAGAGGAATGTTCTTAGATGAAAGCCACACTTTTTGACCGACGACATAGACGTGAGGCCTTGACCGGTGGCGATCAGCCTTGGCCTTGGTGCGTGCCCCCACCTGGAGGAGGGTCTGTCTGGCCCTGCTCCAGGTGCGTCGACACCTCTGGACAAATGCGTGGGCAGAGGGGACCGCGACTTCGGATTCCAGACTGGAAAAGATTGGTGGCTGGTACCCTAAGCTACCCTCAAACGGAGACAGGCCCGTACCAGATACTGGTAATGAGTTATGTGCGTACTCAACCCATGAGAGCTGCTGGCTCCAAGAGGACGGATTCTGGGAGGCCACACATCGCAACATACGTTCTAAGTCCTGGTTGGCTCTCTCTGTCTGACCATTACTCTGGGGATGATACCCAGAAGAAAGACTAACAGTCGCCCCTAGCAAACGGCAAAACTCACTCCAAAATTTAGAGACAAACTGAGGCCCCCTGTCAGAGACCACGTCTGTCGGGAGACCATGAATGCGAAAAACGTGGTCAATGACAGCAACCGCTGTCTCTCTGGCAGACGGTAATTTAGGCAGAGGGATGAAATGGGCAGCCTTCGAGAACCGGTCCACCACGGTCAAAACCACCGTGTTCCCACTTGAGGCTGGGAGACCTGTGACGAAATCTAGCGAAATGTGGGACCAGGGTCTCGACGGAACCGACAGCGGCTGAAGGAGTCCAGCAGAGGGTCGATTAGAAGTCTTAGAAACGGCACAAACAGAGCAAGCCAAAACAAAACATCGTATGTCGCGAGCCATAGACGGCCACCAGAACCGTTGTTTAGTAAGAAACATGGTACGACTCACCCCAGGATGACAAGCCACCTTGGAACAATGACTCCATCGAATGACATCGGACCGTAAAGTCTCTGGCACAAACAAACGACCCGGTGGGCATCCGGACGGAGGCGTTACCCCTTGCGAGGCCGTGCGGACCTTCGACTCAATCTCCCAAGTGACCGCAGAAACAAAAACTTTCTGTGGCACAATGGGCTCGGAAAAAGACGGGCGATCAGAATGGTCAAAAATACGGGACAGTGCATCGGGCTTGATGTTCTTGGAACCTGGCCGATAAGAAATAGAAAAATCGAAACGACCGAAAAATAAAGCCCACCGGGCCTGCCTAGAGTTCAAACGTTTGGCGGACTTGATGTACTCAAGATTCTTATGATCAGTCCAGACGATAAAAGGAACCCCCGAACCTTCTAACCAATGACGCCACTCCTCCAAGGCAAGCTTGACTGCTAGCAGTTCTCTATTACCAATATCATAGTTGCGTTCAGCGGGAGACAAACGGTGAGAAAAATACGCGCACGGGTGCACCTTGTCGTCCGAGGAAGAACGCTGGGATAGGACGGCACCAACCCCCACCTCCGACGCGTCAACCTCCACCACAAACTGCCGGGAGGGATCAGGGGCGATGAGTATGGGAGCTGAAACAAAGCAGCCTTTCAGTTTGGTAAACGCAGCCTCCGCTGCGCTGGACCACCTGAACGGAGTCTTGATGGAGGTTAAGGCGGTCAAAGGGGCGGCTAGCTGGCTGAAACTGCGAATAAAACGCCGGTAAAAATTGGCAAAGCCCAGAAACCTCTGCAGGGCCTTGCGGGAATCTGGAGTTGGCCAATCAACCACAGCCTGAACCCTGTCCGGATCCATGCGCATCCCCTCGACTGACACGATGTAACCCAAAAAGGGGACAGACTGTGCATGGAAAACGCATTTCTCCGCCTTGACATAAAGCCCATTCTCTAACAGCCTCTGAAGCACTCGCCTGACGTGCTGAACATGTTCCTGGAGAGAATGAGAAAATATCAGTATGTCATCCAGGTAGACATAAATGAACTGATTTAGCATGTCTCTCAACACGTCATTGACGAGTGCCTGGAAGACTGCGGGAGCGTTGGAAAGCCCAAAAGGAAGAACGCGATATTCAAAGTGCCCCCTGGGGGTATTAAAAGCAGTCTTCCATTCATCCCCCTCCCTTATGCGAACCAAATGATACGCGTTGCGAAGGTCTAATTTCGTGAAAAAGAACGCCCCCTGCAGACGCTCAAAGGCAGAAGACATCAACGGCAAAGGATATGTATTCTTCACCGTGATGTTGTTCAGCCCTCGATAGTCGATGCAGGGACGAAGAGACCCATCCTTCTTTTTCACGAAAAAAAACCCCGCTCCCGCCGGCGAAGAAGAAGGGCGAATGATCTTGGCTGCTAGAGAATCAGAAATATATTTCTCCATGGCCTCCCTCTCCGGGGCGGAAAGCGAATAAAGTTTGCCCTTGGGCGGAGACGTACCTGGTAATAAATCTATAGCACAGTCATAGGGACGATGCGGAGGTAGAGAAGCAGCCCGAGACTTACTGAACACTCCCTTCAGGTCGCGGTACTCGCTGGGCACGTTTGACAGATCCATATGCTCATCCTGAAACACAGAACAAGACACAGAAGGACAAGCAGACAACAGACAAGTAGCATGACAACCCTCACTCCAAGAGAGAATGGAACTCTGACTCCAATTAAAGTGAGGGTTATGAAGCACAAGCCAGGGATGCCCAAGGACTACTGGAGTAATGGGAGTGTCAGTTAAAAGAAACTGAATAGTCTCAGTGTGATTCCCCGAAGTGACGAGTCTAAGTGGACCCGTAGAGTGAGTGATGGAAGGAAGAGACAGACCATTGAGGGCATGCACAGCAATGGGCTGTGAAAGGGCAATCACCGGAAGTCTAAGTCTGTAAGCGAGATCAGAGTCTAAAAAATTGCCCTCGGCACCAGAGTCAATTAAAGCCTGACAGTCATAGGTGACTGAGGACCACTGCAACTTGACAGTGAGAAGTGTAGCTGCAAGTGAGGATTTAGCCAATGTGATCCCACCCCTCAGTAACCCCTTAACCGCTGTCTCTCTGGCATTTACGGAACACAGTGCTGCGATGTGCCCAGCAGCTCCGCAATACAGGCAAAGACCCTCGTTACGCCGCCTCCGCTTCTCCTCCAGGGAAAGACGGGATCTGCCCATCTGCATAGGTACTGGTTCGGCGAAACCGACATCTGCGTCACGGTAGGAGATAGGCGGGTGGTCCAGCCTATTGACCGCCGAAGCTCGGCGTGCTCGCGGACCTCTCTGCTGTAATCTGGCATCCACCCGAATAGCCAGACTAACTAACCCATCCAGTGACGTGGGTAATTCCAGTGCGTAGATCTCGTCCTTGACGTAATCAGCGAGTCCATGAAAGAACATATCCCACTGCGCTTCTGAGTTCCACCGGCACTCTGCCGCCAAAGTGCGGAATTCAATGGAGAAATCCGTGACGCTCCGATCTCCCTGCCGTAACTCCGCCAGAAAACGAGCCGCCTCTCTGCCCGAAGCCGCCCGATCAAACACCTTTCTGATCTCCTCCGAAAATAACTGCAACGAAGTGCAGCAGGGAAGTTTCTGCTCCCAAACGGTGGTTCCCCAGAGAGCTGCCCGTCCAGAGAGTAGTGTGATGACGAATGCTATCTTCGATTCCTCGGTAGGAAACGACGATGGTTGGAGGGAGATATAGAGAGAACATTTGGCAAGAAAGGAGCGGCATAGCTGGGGCTCACCAGAATAAAAGGCTGGAGGTGGGAGGCAGGGCTCGATGAAACGGGCCGCCTGACCTGGGATAGTGGGCGCAGGTGAATTAGACGCAGTGGGTCGCTGTTCCGGCTCGGTCTGGAGACGCTGTAACTGGGTGGTCAGCTTCGAAACCTGAGAGACCAGGGTCTGGATAGCGCGATTAGAGACAGCCGTCTGTTCATCCTGGTGATCCATGCGTGAGTTACTGCGAGATAAAAAGTCTCTTAATTCTGACGCACTCGCTGGATCCATCTTGGTCAGATCGTTCTGTCACGGTACAGAAAGCTCGAGATCCAATTGCGAGTGAAAAACAGATAGTCTTTATTAGACAACTCCAAACACAGTGGAGGTGAGATAAGCTGGCAGTGCAGGTGCAGACTCCAAACACAGTGGAGGTGCAGATATCATCGGCAGTGCAGGTGCAGTAAACCCGGCAGTGCAGAGTCTCCAGCTCGGGCAGAGATATACTGAAACGCGACCAGGCGAGAACAGCTTCAGGACCTGGAAGACTGACACAGAGAGTAAGTACACCACAACAGTAAAAACGATCTGACAACGCACCACAGAAACGCCAGCCAGATATAGGCAGTGCAGACGAGCTACACCTGTCACCGTTCTGATTACCTAGTCAGGTGCACGGTAACTAGGCAACGCTGACAAGCACAACGAGCGGGTCCACAACATAGACGAACACAGAATGAGCACACAGATCCATGAACCGTGACAATATAGGCCAACTTAGTCTATATTATACTTCCTTCAAACACGTTATGACATTTAGAAAGGTTACCATGATTAGCAAAGTACTATAGCATCTCGATGCTTTTTTAACTGTCATGATTATATCAAATGTAGCCTATTTGAAACACAAGCTTATTATTATAATAAAATATAGGCCCATTTAAGAATGCATAAACAAAAAATAGATGCTCTGAGTGAAGACTCACAATTTTTTTAAAATCTATTTACTACAAACCATCCGAAAAAATCGATTATCTCAGGTAAACCGTGTAGCCTACATCATTCCGTTCATATTTAATTTGAAACAGGTCGAACAGGTTTCACAGTTGACATGTTTGAATCAACACGGTTCAACAAAGTTACAGAGATTATCCTAAAGAGAATATGATTGTAAAAAAGAAAATAGCATATAGCCTAAGTTTGTGAAGTAGATTTAGAACCTGGTGGCTTCTAGGAACACTTTGAGTAATTCATTGATTTTTTAACTTGTTCACTTAACTGAGCTCAGATGAATCAGGCTCATCATGTCAGAAACAGGTTGGTCGAGCATGTTTCGCAATGAAATGGGTGTGAGGTAAAAAAAAGCACCCAGAAAGACACAGAGCTTCAGTCTCGCAGATCACACTTCTAACCCTAACCTGATAGACAGTGGTTCATGCTTTTAGAGTTTGTACATGTTTACTGAAGAAACAAATTCATCTACAGAGCATTTGGACTTTTTGTGCATTAGTTAGTCATTAGAAAAGATGACAACTCAAAGCAGGATTTTGATTAAAGGAGGGAAGGTGGTAAATGAGGATTTCTCGGAGATTGCAGACGTGTTTATTGAAGATGGAGTTATCAGTGCAGTTGGCTCAGATCTGCAGGTAGCAGCTGGCACACGGGTCATCGATGCCACAGACAGACTCGTGCTGCCGGGTGGAATAGACACTCACACACACATGGAGCTGTCATTCATGGGCACCACAGCTGTGGATGACTTTCATACCGGTACCAAGGTAAATACGTTTTGTGCATCCATTATCTCATATATTCATAAACTCATTTGAATTAAAGTTTAACTGATGTCATGTTTGTTAGTAGCTCATTTGGGAAAATCCATTATAGAAGATTGTATATTTAAAACTTTGATCTACCCACTCGAATGAATAATTGTTCTTTGTTCCCCTCTTTACAGTAACGAATTTACGTATTTTTGCAAACAATGCAAATTTCTATACATTTAATTTCACCTGCTGCATACTGACATAAGTCATTTAAATGTCTTACAATCACTTGAATTCCATCTGATGCATTAATTATTAACAGAACTATACAAACATATAAAATAAAAAAGTTGTATATTGTTTAGCATATTTTATACATCAGGATTTTATGTCCCATATGTGGCATAGTGAAAATATGGAGCTCATACTTGAGAAAAAAAACACACATCAATATAATACAGAGGATGAAACTGAGCAAAAATATTTGTATTTTGGTGCCGATATTGTTAGCCTATGTATATGGCCAAAAAGTAAGATGAAATACTGATAACTTATAATGTGCATCATTGGGATGCACCAACAGTGCATCAATTTGTAATGTGCATCATTATAACAGTATGCAGACTACTGTCATAAAATGCATATCACTCTATATCTTATAATATAATATCTTAAGCTGTTGTTTAATGCTTCATGTTATGATTAAAGCTTTACAGTTTTAATTGGTGGTGGGGGGGGGGTACTGTTGTATTGCAATGCAATACAATGGTGATTGAGAGAAATAACGAAATAAACATTCTTTGAAATCATGCTTCATATTTGATACTTATATGAATTTTCTAAAACAAATGATGTATGGATAAATTAAGTAAGCCTAAGATGCTTCAGATGTAACTAGAGAGTTAATTTTTAACAGTGTGTCGATGTTCCATTGCTTGTTACATAATACCATGTGTCCACAGGCTGCAGTCGCAGGAGGCACGACCATGATCCTGGACTTTGTCATCCCACACAAGGGGTGTTCACTCTTGGAGGCCTATGAGCAGTGGAGAACAACGGCTGACCCCAAAGTCTGCTGCGATTACTCCCTTCATATGGCAGTAACCTGGTGGGATGACACTGTATGGCTACCACCATGCGTTTACAAATAAATAAATCATATTTTAGTTATGAAAGTTGCACTAAAGGTCATTTGCCCAATAATAATGATAATAAAAAAAACAGATAAAACATTTTTACCAATCATTTTTAAAATATGAACTTATTAAGGGTGGTCCTCCCGCATGGAATCATATAGGGGGTTTATCTGACTATAAAGGATGATACATCATTTACACTAACATCTAAATCTGGGACTTTCTCTAGGTTAAGAAGGAAATGGAGACTCTTGTTCGTGACAAAGGGGTCAACTCTTTTAAGATGTTCATGGCATACAAAGACGTCTTCATGCTACGTGACAATGAGCTCTATGCTGTATTTGCCCAGTGTAAAGAGATCGGAGCAATAGCTCAGGTCCATGCAGAGAACGGAGACCTTATTGCAGAGGTGAGAAATATTGAGTTTATTACTATATTCTCGAATTACAATTCTGCATCTTGTTTGCTAGGGGTGGGAATCTTTAGTCACCTCACGATCCGACCCCATTCATTTTCTGGGAGTCACGATCCGATTCCAGAACGATTCTTGATCTACTTTTCCCCCCTTATTAATTAATAATTAATTTACTGACTTGAGAATCTTAAAATCTTTACATTTAATTATCCTTGCATAAGTAATTAAATATTTTTAAAAACAATTAAACATTAAAAAAATTATTAAGACAGTTGTATTTTAAGAATTTTTAACTATTATAACTTAAAAACATACAAGTAGCAAATAATAAAGAGGAGCATATAAACATATAAAAACAACAAACAAAGAGTGCTTTCAGTATTTAAGATTATCTGAACGTTTTCCATTCAAGAACTGTAAGTGATTTTCTTAATCTTTACTGTTGTTTTTACTGTGACATCATAGACAGCGGGATATATATTAAGCTGCATTCACGCACGGATCTCTTTTGAAATATAAATAGTTATGTGGTTTGTCCTGTCCGTTTAATCCCGTAAGACATAACTGGCTGTGTTTACATTAGTTTTGCGTCATAAAACCATTTTGAGATGCAAGTACATTAAACCACTTACACGGAGTACACAAATAAAGCATATTTAGTCAGGTTCATATTTTAAATATATAAGTCCACTGCATTTCAAAACACATAAATGATGACTACGTAGAGCATTTGTAAGGTAAATACAGACGGACCAGACCCCACACTTCAAGTGTAACATCAAACAAAGCGAGGACTGGAATTGAGAACCGCTGCCCTAAGCAAACAGGCAGGGCCGTTTCTAGCCAATTTGATGCCCTTGGCGAAATCCCCATTGCTTTTTTATTTTTTCAGACACCAGTTTCTTGTCACATTCAACTTGTTTTTCATAGTAACGACACTAATTTGTGGAGATTGAGTTCCACAATTCTGAATGCATTATATGTAAATTGATTTAAGATAAACATTTTGCACAATGTATTATTTGTAATATCATTGTGTTGCCACTAGATGCCTGTATAGCCCTATGTACAAATCCCTAGTTGCTGCACATAAATCACACATAAATTAATTTGATTGGATTTGGATACATGTTTAAATACTATAAATGGCAAAATTTTGTCTTTATCAGTTTTTTGTCCAATTATTTTGTTGTTTTTGCTTGAAACATTGATTTAGAATGTCAGTTATGCATTATTATTTCAGTCAAACTTTAAAAAAATATATTATTTCAGTCAAACCTTTGTTTCCCCAAACTACATATAAAAGCCTGATCTGTGGCAAAAAAGTAATCAATGCAGCTATCATTCCTTTGCTACTCATTAAACGTGTGAAATTTCTTTTAAATAACGTGACATTCTGCCCTCATGTGTATGACACCGCTCCCAGTAAGTGCCGTATTAGAAGGAAAGAATTGATTCAGCATTTCGACACCTCCGTAAGGATGCATTCAACTCAACAAAGCGGTTTAATAAAGGATGTATTGATCTCGTGAATTAGCTAATTTTACTATACCAATATTTTTTGAATTGGCTGTTAAAGTTTATATGAGAATATTACACGACACGCTGATTCTTTAACAATGCATTGGCGCAAAATCGCACACCTTTTGGACAAATCTCGCAACATGATTTACACAAATACTGCCTAAACAAAATACAGATTTTGTGCACTTTATTTACCGTACCAATATTTTAAACTGGCCTTTGAACTTAGCTTTACTGCATGGCAAAAAAAAAGTGTTAGCTTGCCAAAGCACTGACAGAGCCCATTGATCTAATGGCGTTGATGAGCACTCCAAATGCAAGCATGCAACAATCAGGCAGCAACGACAGCGCTCTGATCCAATGGCATACAGGCATCGTCAGATTGACAGCGCTCTGATCCAATGATGTTGGGGATCCAGTGGGGCGGCAGTCAAATTTCAGGGTGACCGTGCCACTCTAGTTTACAACACTGTTGAAATGTAGTGCCAGGACGTGCGCTCATTAGCGCCCCTTCAGTTGGTGGCACCCTAGGCCACCGCCTAGCTTGCTTATGCCTAGAAACGGTACTGCAAACAGGGCATGTTACACAAGAACTGGCCTGTGCCTTTAAACCATCAATGTGAAGTGACATTTCTACAAATTATATCTGGTCAAAAGATCAAGGGTATATTCTGCATAAAAGTGTCAAATTATTTTTCATGTGATTGTGTTAAGAGACTAATAAAAACCAGCTATTTATATAACTTGACCACATTTATTTTTAGATGGTAGATTGCCCAATATGTAGCAAAAAGCCCTTTGATTTCTAGTCTTCCTGCTGAGGTTCAGGAGACTATCGCTAATGCCAGAGCCCCCACCACTAGGAAGTTGTACTCTTCCAAATGGAAGGTCTTTGAGTCTTGGTGCTTAGCCCATGCAGTAGACCCAGTCAACTGCCCTATTGGTCCAGTGCTGGAGTTCCTGCAAGAGAAACTTGAGGTAGGGGTGGCTGCTACCACCTTAAGGGTTTATGTCGTGGCCATCGCCGCTTGGAGAGAGCTGGATGAGATTCACCTGGGGAGACATCGAATGGTTTCTGCGTGGTGTCCGGCGTCTGAGACCAGTACACTTTATCAGTCGTCCTTGAGGGTCTAATGCTAGCCCCATTTGAGCCCTTAGAGTCAGCTCCAGAACGGATTCTGACTCTTAAAGTTACTCTTTTGTTGGCGCTGATGTCATTAAAAAGAGTTGGGGACTTGCAGGCTCTCTCTGTCAGCGAGATGTGTATGGAATTCGTCCTGGCTCTGGTCAAGGTGACCTTGCGGCCTAGGCCTGGCTATGTTCCGAAGGTTTTATCCGCATCGTTTCGCTCCCAGGTGGTCACACTTCACTATTTCCATCCTCCTCCCTTTGCTTCAGGCAAGGATGAAAGGCTACACATGCTTTGCCCTGTCCGAGCTTTGAAGATCTATGTGGACCGCTCCAGTCTTTGGAGACATTCCCCCAGTTGCTTGTATGTTTTGATGCTGGCCGCCGTGGGCTTGCCACATCGAAGCACATAATTTATCACTGGGTGAGGGATGCTATTTCGCTGGCTTATGAGGTGCGTGGTCTTTCTTCACCTCTCAGCGTTCGGGCGCATTCTACTAGGACCGTGGCTTCCTCTCAAGCTCTTTTCAGAGGGGTCCCCCTAGAAGATATTTGTGTAGCGGCAGTATGGTCCTCTCCGCACACTTTTATCAGGTTCTATAACTTGGATCTTGACACGGCTCCAGGTTCCCAGGTTTTATCTGCTTGAACCGGCCGTATATGCTGTCTGGTTCATAAACGGGCCAGGTAGGGCAGTGTTTTTAGCTTGGCATGTTTGGTATATCATGCCCAAAGCATCTTAGCTTTACACAGCGTTGAGTGAACCTATGAAAGAGAACGTCTCGGGTTACTCGCATAACCCTTGTTCTCTGAATAGAGAACGAGACGCTGCGTTTGCTGCCAAGCTCCTCACGTTGCCGACAGGGGCCTTTTTGGCAGAGAAATCTGAGGAGCAGATGACCCTTATAGAATCACACCAATTCATTGGCTGATGGCAAGGATGCCATCCTCAACGTTCTTACGACGTCTCCTTATACTGGCGAACGCGCCATCAGCCAATTAATTGGCGTGATTCTATAAGGGCTTCAGACAATCGGCACGCCCAGGGGCATTTCCAAAGCATCTTAGCTTTACACAGCGTCTACGCGAATAACCTGAGACATTTTCACTAGTTTCAGAATGACAACGGTATAAGGTATGGTATGGTGTGGACTAAACACATATTTTAAACAAAAACTCTAAAGAGAGACTCGCCTCTTTCAGGTACTAGACTACTAGTTACTCAAAAAAGAATTAAATATCCAAAACCCAAAAGAACAATGGAACACTATTTCCTCTCTTTTTCTCTTAAATGGAAATTAACCTTAAAGACACAAACTATTCAAACTCATACTTTCAGCATTCACATGCAGTCTGTCTGTCTCTCTCTCTCTCTCTGTCTGTCTGTCTCTGTCTCTGTTTCTGTCTCTCTCTCTCTCTCTTCCACTTTTCCCTTAATGCAAAAAACAACAAACAAGGGGGTTTTAAACCCTCTTAGTAAACTATAACACCTGCCTTCATTAATTATCTAAATGCAAATTAAGTAACCTATTAATTTGGGGTTTACATTCCAAACAGCACCAGAAGAGGTTGACAGAGAGAGAGAGAGAGGCCAAAAATATAAAGCCACAATCCTATTGGCTTAGGGTATATTTACACAACAACGTTGTTCTAAAAATGGAAAAAAATTGTCCTTGTTTATTTTCTGGTACAGACAACAACATTGTCAAAATGATCCCTGTTCACACAGATTGTGAAAACAACGTATTATGCACGTCACGCCAGTAGTTGGTGATGTCACTTTGTAAAGAAGCACTAATAAGCGCGATAAGACGATAACTATTGTTTTAAAAACTTGCACTTTGAAAAACATTTTAAAAGTTTTTCATGCTCCCAAAATGTTCAAAACGCAATAATTTTCCGTTTTTTGTTCAAAACGATGTTGTGTAAATGCTCCCTTACATTGAATGACATGGTATTGACATTGAGCTCTCTTGGAGTGTTCCAGTAAGCAACAACCTAGTAGCAACCCACAACATTAGCATGGCAACCACTTCCTAGCAACATCCTACTAACCACATATGAATGTTCTAAAAACAACTCCTAAAAACATCACCTGTCAACCACTAAGACACCTTAACAACTACAGACTATATATAATATATAGAAATGCCCTGGCAACCATGAACAAAAACCTTAGCATTGTGGCAGTGAGTTTTGCAAGGCAAGCATCACTACTCCTGTTTTCTTCAGAAAATATAACTATTTACTTTTCTTTTTCTCCTTTGAGAGCACTGCTGTTTCCTTCAGAAATGCTATATATTATTCAGAATCTATATATTATAGTTGCTAAATCTTAAGAATTGTATGCTGATGTAGTCTGCTTAAATACAGTAAAGTTGATGGCTGTCTCTCAGAGCATGTATAGATTTTCTGTGAATATTCCCACACAGGGTGCAAAGCGTATGCTCTCTCTGGGCATCACGGGTCCTGAGGGCCATGAGATGTGTCGTCCGGAGGAAGTGGAGGCCGAGGCCACACAACGCGCCATCACTATCGCCCATGCTGCTAACTGCCCGCTCTATGTAGTGCACGTCATGAGCAAATCTGCAGCGAAGGTGGTGGCTAATGCTCGCAGAAATGGTGGGTGAGCTGGAATAAGACAAGATTATTATTCACAGCAAACGTACAGGCCTGGATTGTATGTTTTTCGCATGAGTTTTCTGGTGCAAATCATGAGATCTGTGACTGATCCATAAGATCAGAGCAATCGGGAAACTTTAACATGACATTTTTACAACCTGAATTCCAGAAATGTTGGGACGTTTTTCAAATTTGAATAAAATAAATACTAAAATAATTTAAAATCACATGAGCCAATATTTTATTCACAACAGAACATAGATAACATATCAAATGTTTAAACTGAGAACTTTTACATTTTTATGCACAAAATTAGCTCATTTCAAATTTGATGCCTGCTACAGGTCTCAAAATATGGATGGGGGCATGTTTACCATGGTGTAGCATCTCCTCTTCTTTTCAAATCAGTTTGAAGACATCTTGGCATCGAGGTTATGGGTTTCTGGAGTTTTGGTGTTGGAATTTGGTCCCATTCTTGCCTGATATAGGTTTCCAGCTGCTGAAGAGTTTGTGGTCATCTTTGATGCTTATTTTTTGTTTAATAATGCGCCAAATGTTCTCTATATGTGAAAGATATGGACTGCAGGCAGGCATGAAATAGACGTCATCTGGAGGGGAGCATAAGTTGCTCCAAAACATTTATATACCTTTCAGCATTCATAGTGCCTTCCAAAACATGCAAGCTGCCCATACCGTATGCACTTATGCACCCCCATACCATCAGAGATGCTGGCTGTTGAACTGAATGCTGATAACATGCTGGAAGCCTTGGCCCACAGGACACGACGGAGCTTCTGGACCATGTTCACATGTGGCTTCCTTTTTGCAAGATAGGGCTTTAGTTGGCATCTGCACATGGCACGGCGGATTGTGTTTACTGACAGTGGTTTCTGCAAGTATTCCATGGACCATTTAGTAATGTCAATAACAGAATCATGCCGATGAGTGATGCAGTGTTGTCTGAGGGGCCGAAGACCACAGGCATCCAACAAAGGTCTTCGGCCTTGTCCCTTACGCACAGAGATTTCTCCAGTTTCTCTGAATCTTTTGATGATGTTATGCCCTGTAGATGAGATTAGCAAAGCCTTACTCTTTCACAGATTGGAGAGCCTCTGCCCATCTTTACTTCTGAGAGACTCTGTCTCTCTAAGACATCCCTTTTATAGCTAATCATGTTACAGACCTGATATCAATTAACCGAATTAGTTGCTAGATGTTCTCCCAGCTGAATCTTGTCAAACTTTCTTGCTTTTTCAGTCCTTTTTTTGCTCTGTGCAAACTTTTTTGAGACCTGTAGCAGGCATCAAATTTGAAATGAGCTCATTTAGTGGATAAAAGTGTACCATGTCTCTGTTTAAATATTTATGTTCTCTATGTTCTATTGTGAATAAATAATTGGCTCATGTGATTTGAAAATATTTTAGTTTTCCTTTTTTTTCATATTTAAAAAACGTCACAACATTTCCGGAATTCAGGTTGCAATATATGTTCTGGTCTTACCGTGAACACTTTACTAGGGCATGCTATTCCAAATAAAAATAGAATTTGCTTCTTTGAAACAACTTATCTACCATTTAAAAGTTTGGTCTGTAAGATTTTTCATTGTTTTTGAAATTAATTATCTTATGCTCACCAAGGCTGCATTTCTTTGATGAAAATAGAGTAATATTAGTGAAATATATACAACAAATGTTTTATATATTTAAAAATATAATTTATCCCTGTGATGAACTTTGAGCAACCATTACTCAGGTGTTAGTTTTCAGTGTTACATGATTCTAATGTGCTGATTTGGTTTTTGATTTTGAAGAAACATTTCTTATTATCAGTGTTGAAAACAATTATGATGTTTAATCTTTTTGTAGAAGCTTCTTTTTCAGGATTCTCTGATTAACAATAGCATTTATTTGAAATAGGAATGTTATAACATTATACATTTTACTGTCACATTTGCATCCTTAATACTGAATAAAAGTATTAAATTTCTTTCAAAAAATACCTACCTAACTAAATAAATCTTACCCTAAGCTTTTGAACAGTTGTCTATAATAAAAGTCTCATCCTACATTAATACTGTTTCACTCAAAAAAATGGTCAGATTGTAGATTTAAAATGGGGAATGAACATAATTTAATGTTGATTTTATTAAGTTTGGACTGAGGTTAGCTGGTTATGATCCTTTATTAATGACACTGATCCTTTATCAATCACACTGATTGTTTCTCGTCAGGTCGAGTGGTGTTTGGAGAGCCCATTGCAGCTGGACTGGGCACAGATGGCACTAACTATTGGCATAAGGATTGGGCTCATGCTGCTGGTTTTGTCATGGGCCCACCTTTGAGACCAGACTCCAGTACCCCTGGATATCTGATGGACCTGCTGGCCAAGTATGTGGGAACTTTCATGATTTCATCACTTACATTTACATTCAAACTCGCAAAATGTGTTTTTCTTCCATAGTATACAAAAGGTCATTCATGCAAGATAAAAAATCTAAAGATATTAAAACATCATAAATGAGATGATGATGTGCATTATATTACAGTGATGATCTAAGTGTGACAGGAACAGATAACTGCACATTCTCAGTGTGTCAGAAAGCCCTTGGGAAAGACGACTTCACCAAAATCCCGAACGGAGTCAATGGTGTTGAAGATAGGATGTCTGTTATATGGGAAAAAGGAGTGGTCAGTGCTTCTGATATAAATTATTAATTCATTTTCATTAATTCATTCTTTGATAGACATGTTTGCAGAATTATTTACTGATATATATCACTGGCATAAATAAAGTTACATATACTAGATACTGTCTCTATCTATCTATCTATCTATCTATCTATCTATCTATCTATCTATCTATCTATCTATCTATCTATCTATCTATCTATCTATCTATGTGCTGACCTTTAACTTTCTCGTTCTTGGCCGTGAGGTACAGCGATCACAAAAATAACTCACAATTTGTGTTTTTATTTTCCCCAGCACAGCGGAAAAATGGACGAAAACCGGTTTGTAGCGGTCACCAGTACTAACGCAGCAAAAATCTTCAACCTTTATCCTCGAAAAGGGAGAATTGCTAAAGGCTCTGATGCAGACCTGGTCATATGGGACCCAAAGGCCACCAGGTAACCTCATGTGACCTCATTTACATGCTCTAATGAATAATGTGCAGACATACCTAACAGCCAGACATTCAATTTGAAGACAAAATCTACTTTAAATAAATTTAATAGAGCTGTGACATCAAAACCCAGAAAACTAATTCACAATTTCAATTCAAAAATAAGGTCAGTGGTAAACATAACTTGATAAGACTTGGACATTTTGTTGTACAATGTAAACAGCACACATGTAGTTACTTATTACCAACATATATGTAAAAAACTGCTTCGGCAGCTGCATTTTCAGAATGTAATTTACATTGTAGAGCAAAACATCCAAGTTTAGATTTACCGCAGACTTCATTTTACTTGTAAGATGAAAAATCACATCATAAAAACCCATAGGAAAATCTCAAGGGATCATATGCATTTCTGTAAAAAAAAAAATGTATACGCATTTTCATAAACACAATTGTTGTGGCAATTTCTTTCTAACAAACATCATCACTGAGTAAGAGACAACCCTGAGTCCAAATTATAATAATAAAGTATTTATTCTCTTGCAAGAAAAGATCCCTCGTCAATAACACACATAGCTGTGAGTCAGTGAGGAGCGAGAGATAAGGAGAAGCAGTGCCGGTCTGTTTTTATAGTTCCCTTTCTTCAAGGCCTCCTCCTTCCCTCCTCTAGAGGGAGAGATATCAGTTTGTTTATCTATTAATGGTTACACAGAAAAGGGAGGCAAATGCCCCCTTGACCCCCTGACCATCTGCGTTTCCTTACCTCTATCACTTCTCAATCATAGTAAATCATCACACATAGAATGCTTTTCTAACTACGAGTGAGAAAACATATAATGCATACATAATCAATCTGTTTCACTGTTTGATTAATACCCATAAGGAAAATTCCATCACAATTCCTCCCTGTTTATCATTCTCTGATAACTGATTAATCAAACATTGTAATAATCATAGTAAAAATAATAATAAATACAAGTTCAAGCCATTAATCACACTTATACTCTTCATCTCTGATTTTCACATAAATGATCACTCTTCTTGAACCTGTGAAGTAAGTTTTTGAAAATTTGAAAAATGCTTAGGCTGTAAATGTTGGGTCAGACCCTAATATTTGCAAGCATAGTAAATACTTTTTATTCTACAGCCGGGCTGAATGGACAGGCCCTGCGGTCGCACCCTCGGCCTAAACCGAACCCTCAGTCACCATAGTATAAACAAGAAATAGTATAGTTCAAGTAGGAAATAGACATATCAATTTATCACTGTTGAAATATTAAAAGTATGTAAAAAATCACTCAGTTCCACCCCTCTCCTTGTACGTCATCTGAAACACGGATAACTGCTGCTTTTAACCTTCTTTACATTTCAATCATCCTCAGGAAGAAAATAGAAACATCATAACTCAATTGACACATTTCACTGTAACTTCCGCTACTTGTGTCATCATATTTTTTTTTTGGTCTGATCTCCTGTTGGTAACACCTTCAGACCTGTTGTGAAGTGTAGTATTACCAAGCAAATTGTCACTGACAACAAAGTTATTATACATGTGGTCTTAAACAGGCCACATATTCCTGGCATTCTGAATGGGTGCCACGGTCTTGGACGCTCCATTCTCTCAGTTACTCTGTATCAAAAGGTGCTGTTATGACCAAAGAATGTGAGAAAGTACTGTTTTTGAAACACTAAGAGTCTTATCTGTTCTGTTGATTACGATGTCCACCCGTATGCCGGTTGCGCAATCCAAGTTGTCTCCTCCTTGCTGCTGATATCTGGTTCCGCCTAAACACACAGCTGCAATGCAAGGGTTTTTTCAAACTGGATCTTAGCATTTATTAACACTCGCGTTGAACCTCCTCCAGCGATTGCTCCGCCTCCGCAATGGGCGGCACCTTCCTTCATGGTTTACGTGAACCCACGTAGCCCTCTCTGCAACCTTCCTCGCCGTGTGCGTCACCAGAAGCACCTGGAAAGGCCCTAGCCACCTTTTCGATTTCCAGCTCTTTCTCCTGTGATCACGAATCACCACTGAAATCACCAGGTCTGACCTCGTGCAGGAATCTCTCAGCAACCTTCCCCTGGGCAGCTTTTACCTGCACAGAAATATTTGACAACAGACAAGACATTTCCTTGCAGTAATTCAACATGTCATTCTCACACACATCCGTTGATGGCAGCCTTTGTTTACCCCCTTCTATGCCCATGAATGGTGGCCTGCCAAACAAAATTTCAAATGGGCTCAGATTTGTTTTCACTCTTTTTCTCATTCTCATGTACATCAGTACGATTGGGAGGGCTTTAAGCCAAGTCAGACCCGTCTCTTCACAGCACTTTGCTAATTTGTTCTTAATTGTCTGGTTCTGTCTCTCTACTGCCCCTCCTGATGAGGGCGCGTAGCTGCAGTGTGTTCTCATGTCAATTCCCAAGAACTGACCCACCTGCTTTATTCACCAGACAGTGTTTCTGTTCCCCGCAAGGGGTTAATTCGATGAAATCCATCATTAGATATTCAAATGGACCTGCTGGTGCTGGTTGAGATGCTAAGGGTGTTTTTTTTATTCCCCTAGCCCCATTGTGTGTGTTACAAGTGACACATCTTTTGCAAAAAATTTCAGCAAACACTGTAACACCTTTGTAAACCATAATTCCTTCATCCCCTTTGACACATGATCCAACCCATGTGTCAACTTAGCATAATGCTGAAAGAAGTGTTTGGGCAAACAAGGAATGTCATCAACTCTCATCCATACACCCCCCTCGAGACTGCAGCCAGACGACCTCCATTGTTGTTTTTCTGCTCCTGTGGAAAAAGTCTGCATACTCTGTAAACAAGGGGAAATATCAGGGTTAGTCACAGATACTAAAGCACAAGTCGTTTCTTTTGTCTCCTGTGCTGCCGCGGCCTTCGCTGCCGCGTCTGCTCTCGCGTTTCCTGTGGAGATAAAACTTTTATCGTTAGTGTGCGCTGCGCATTTACAGATGGCGACCTTGTCTGGTAGAAGAATGGCCTCCAAAAGCTCAGACACAAGAGATGCGTTTAATATCGGATGTCCATCCGACTTCAAAAAATTTCTGTGCTTCCAAAGTGCGCCAAAATCGTGTGTGACCGCAAAAAGCATAACGCGAGTCTGTGTAAATTGTCACACACTTGTCTGCCATAAGTTTACCCGCTTCTGTCAGAGCAACCAATTCAGCTGCCTGAGCCGAATAATTTGATGGCAATTTGCCAGACTTTACGACTTCAAATTCAGTGGTCACCGCGAAACCAACCTTATTCAAGCCTGTTTGTGGATCTTTGGACGCCGATCCATCCATAAAGAGGACATTGTCACAGTTCTCTAAAGGTGTGTCCAACAGGTCTGGACGTGGTGTACACACCTGATCCAACACTGATAGACAACAATGGTATTCCTCCCCATCCTCCTCTGTAGGGTTTGATTAATACCCATAAGGAAAATTCCATCACACAATCATTCTGCATGATACTTAACATGACATTTTCAAAATCAAAGCCTTATTGTTACTCAACAATGTGGCATAAGGTTTTGACTGTATAATTCAAAATCCAGCCGTCTCATTTCATGGACTTCAGCCTTTATATATCTTCATTTCATGAGTGCTTGAGTTTAATTATAATTGAACAAGTCAGCAATGTTTTTGAGCTTTTTCCATCACTTTAATTGCTATGTTTTTTGTTATTCAGCAAAAATGAGCCAATCTACTTTACATATTTTAAAAATGAATTCCATATACTTCAGTTTTTGGAGGGTCGTCCTTAGTCACATATTTGGACCTGCCATAAACAGTAAAATAAATCTGCAAAGTATGATTTAAAAGCTAAAAACGTCATGTCATATCTGTAGGTTCAAATACCTGAGATGTTAAGCATATTTCTGCATGCATGGGGTCTTACAGGTTCTATAGGTGCTACTGAAGTAGATGTTGCCGTGACAAAGCATTAATACAGCAGATTGGCTGCAATGACGTGACCATAAATGGAGAAACTGAAGCGTTCTTCCTGCTCAAACACGTCGTTTGTAAAGCGCACGCATGAGAGGAGAGGACGGAAACAGCAGACGGCCGTGGATCTTATGTAATTGGGCCACGTTGCTGCTCCTTTTCCCCTTGAATCTGGGCTAGCTCCCTCTAGGCAAATAACCAATCGCTGATGTGAGTTAAGCAGCGAGGCGCAATGTGCTAAAATTTTGCGCATAGCAGCGTTGCATTAATAAGAACTGAGCGCTTGTGTAAGACATGCTAATAAGAGACCAGTGACGTTTCTGGGTCCATATCAGATAATTAGGGTCAACTGGATGTTTGTTCTTAGTGGAAAATAATGGAAAGCAAGACAGTCGTCCACGATACTTGCATAAACATACACTTTAAGTTTAGATTGAAAGCTTCTGGTAATTGTACCTCACATTTGATTGGACTGACAGTTAATTAAAAGGTGAAATTGTATTATCCATCCTTCAGATAATTATTAGGATATAGTATTATGATTTTACTGCCTGTAAGGGTTCCTACTCTCTAAAAAAGGTGTTATACAGCACTAAAAGTAATTCTTGGCTCGTAATCATAGGGGGACCACTTTTGGTGCTATATAGCACCTTTGGTATTAAACAGCACCTTTGTCAAATGGTGCTATGTATAACCATAAGAGGTGCCATATTGCACTGTATTTCTTAAACAAAAATGGTGCTAAAAAGCACCAACAGTGGTTCTTTGGCTCATAAAGAACCTTTAAAGGAGTTAAAAAGGTTCTTTGTACAGTAGTGGTGCTATTTAGCACCTTAATTACCCCAAAGAACCACTGAAGAACCATATAGGAGCTTAACAGCTTCTGTATATGGTAGTGGTGCCAAAGAACCGGTGAAGAACCACTGAAGAACCATTGAAGCACCAAAAGCGGTTCCCCTATGATTACGAGCAAAATAACCACTTTTAGGGCTTTATAGCGCCATTTGTTTTTAGAGTGCATTCCTAGGAACCAAAACACCACTGTTCAATAAGTTATTACAATTATGAATATTAATGCAGTAAAAGAGAAACTGTCAGAAAAAAAGCTGTCAGAAGATAAGAATGAGTTGGCAATATTTTAGGCAATATATTTAAAGTAGTACCTTTACCCTCAATTCTGGGACTGTAGCATTCATCATTTTGAAATGCCGGAAAATGCATTGTCTTTCACAGCAAAATAGATGCAAGAACAAAAAGCATGAAATGGTATAGCACACAAGGTATGCAATCTCTTTTCATAATAAATAAATTAATGGAAACTTATATACAGGCAACTTCTTAGTCAAGCTGAATACATTATTAAAATTAATATCCTTTGCACAATGTAATTTAATGGAATCCATAACTTTCATTATCTATCTTAATTAGATAGATAATGGATCTTTTTAAGGTGATAGCTGTCATGTTAATTGGAAAACTCTTGTTTTTGCTGGTTTGTCTCAGTGTTGGGGACAGATGGCCATTCAGAGCTCATTCTTTGAACTGTGCTGATACAGCAATAGAACAAAAAAAGAAGCTGAATATGGGAAACAACAGATTTGGGCTGAAAAACTGCAGTTGGCCATTTTACACACTGTAAATTGGCTCAAAGGTTCTTCTGCTGATTTATTAGTCATTTGTTTTAATATATTACGATTAGGCCTAAAGTACAGGCTTATAATAATATATTTATTTATGTTAGTATTTTTATTATTATAAATGTATTTATTTATTTACACACAAACTTAATAGTTTACTTTATATATTTAAGTTTAAGTTAGTAAGTCCGTTTGCATAATCTTGTATAATCTTATGTTTTTTTTAGGGTGATTTCAGCAAAGACTCACCACCAGGCTGTGGACTATAACATCTTTGAGGGAATGCTATGTCATGGGCTTCCAGTGGTCACAATCTCCAGGGGGGTGGTGGTTTATGAAAACGGGCAACTGTACACAAAACCGGGAATGGGACAATACATCCCACGGAAACCCTTTTCTGAATTTGTGTATAAAAGAATTAATCAGCGGGAAAAGGTAAGACAAGTTTGGGCTCTGGTCTAAGGCTGCCCAGCATCCTCTAAACTTTCGAGATGTGGTCATTGTGCGGTATAGGAACCGAGGTTAATGATACTGTCTTGTTTTTTTTAGGTTAGAAAGCCCTGTGCTGTGTGCAGGGAACATACACTGGATAAATAATATCCATAGCCCGAAAAGATCCTGAATCATGGAAGACACGTGTTCTATAAAGATGTTTTATAAGATGAATTTGCAGTACACTCTTAAAAACAAAGACTCCAGTTATAACCAAAAAAGGACTTTGCCATAGACGAAACATTTCAAGCTTTACAGAACTTTTTAGTTCTGTAAAGAACCCAGAAACCACTGCACACTGCTCTGAAGAACCCACAAATCCTTACACTCAACTCAAGAATATTCTACAGTGAAACAAATGGTGCTGAATCACCCCCAAAAATGTCGTATTGTCAAAAGCATTTTTTTAGCGACAAAATGTTTTAATACATTTTCATATGATGATGATCAGACTCTGAGAAGACAAAGTTTTTCATGAGAAAAACTACTTTTATTCAGTTAAGATGCAGTAAATTGATGAAAAGTGACACGAAAGACATATATATTACAAAAGATACACATTTCAAATAAATTATATATACATATATACAAATATATGCAAGTATTAACTGTTTACACCATTGCTCATAAGAAATGTTTCTTGAAAATTCAACTTTACTATCAAAGGAATAAATTACGTAATATATATTAAAATGGAAAATCTATATTTGAAATGGTAATAATATTTCACAATAGTACTGTTTTTAGTGTATATGTGATCAAATAAATAGAGCCTTGGTGAGCAGAAGGTCTTTCAAAATCATAAAAAAAATCTTACCAACCTTACACGGATGTCTACATGCTTTGTATTATTTAGGATACAGGTTTAAAACATATGCATATGCTCATTGCTCATTGACTTCCACCTCAATTCGAGTCTGTTAACCCCTTAAAAGTAAAATGAAAATCTTGGTCACAAATTAGTGTGGACCAATGGTGATGACCACTAGGGCTTCTTGGTCCATGCAGCACAAATGAATCACAATAGGCCATGGGGCCCTAATGCACTTGCCCCCTATGTTCTGATCACTAGGTCATCACAAACAGGACCCCTCATTTCTGTGTACAATGCAATGCTAAGGTACGCTTTCTGAAAAAATATGTGTGAATGTTGTCAACATGTCAAACCTGCAATTATGGCTGATTGGCTGGTGTGTTGCTAACTTCAAGCATATTTACACAGCGTCAGGGTTTGTCCTGTGCTTATGGAAAAGTAAGGAGCACCAAAAACTGGGCTGCAATAAAAACAAAAACAAAAATATTTTGCTTATACAATTTACGTTATAACTGTCAAGGCCAAAACATAATCTCCAAGAACTTGAATACAGCTACTTATGTTTGATTTCACACATAGTAAATGTATCTCAACACAATTCACAATGCAAATATGTGCTGCATTTATAACACTAAAGTGGCTATCAACATACACCTTCTGCTACTGTGTGCTTCTGGAGAAGCAAAACTGAAGACTATAGAGAATATATTTTGAATTAAATGCATTATTCTTACTTCAATGTTAATTAAACAAAAATAAAAAATACTGAGTGAGGTTTATTATTCACACAAGGACTATTTGAATGAAAATGGGCTGATACATTTTACCTTCATTTGTGATATTTTGTACACACTCAAGAAAGTGTATTCTGTGTTAAGGATGTTTGAATATATTTAGTAGAAAACATGTGACCAACCTGCATGGCTAAAGTCTTCAGAGCTCCTTCATGCTCTCCTGCTTTAGTTTTGCACCGCTTTCTTAAAATCTTCGCATGTAGATAGGCAGCTCTTGTCTCTGCGACATCTGAGAAAAACTGCTCAGATAGCACAACTCTGAGCTGGACCAGCTGTGATGAAAGAAGAATCAGAACAACCAGCAAGACCAGGACGATAGACAGAGGAGCCATAGAAAGTCATACATGTTTGGAATGCCACGAGGGTGCGTAAATCATGGCAACATTTTCATTTCTGCATGAATTATCCCTTAATTCCTACATAAATTCAGATATTTGTGTGCACACAGCTGCAGAATATATTTGTCTTTTCTTTAGTTTACACACAATTCAGTTATTAATGAGAGTGAAACTGCATTCTATAACCAAAGTTACTGCATTTACTAAAACAAGAACAATAGTTGTGGCTACATTCATAAACAGTAAAATATGATTGCCATTCATATATTGATCTAGTTAAAAGAGTGTAAAACAGGATTCTTCCCCTACTGTACTTTGTTTTTATAGATATCTTCACATAACAGAAAAAAATATTATTGGTTATTTCTATTTGAAATGCTAAATCCCTAAATCCCTTAATTTTGACAGAAAGTGCAACCAGATTCTAACTAGATTACAGCACCGAAATACATTTAGAGTGCTAAAGTTCGGTTCACACTCACTTTAATTATAGAAAAACAAAGGATTAAAGGAAAAACAATCAAAAAATCCATAAAACAATACTGCGACTTATTTGTTTACCTGAACTTTTATTCCCACAGTAACACGAAGTGGCTCCAGTTGCCCGAGTCGCTTGCTCAGAACTACTATAAGCCAGTAAATCAGGGCGTCTAGGCTGATAAACACCAGCCAGGTGAGACAGTGAGTGAATATGGGAAGACTGAACTTGATCATGGCTTTCCACCGCAGACCCGTCGGACGAATGGACAGAGTCACTATGTAACGTTCCGATTCGCTTTTGGTCAGCGGAAGGACATACGGTTTTCCCTTTTCCCTTTGCCGCTCGTCAAAACAACGGAAAGTTTTCGTGATGTATTTGTTGTTGTACCTTTTGTCTATGTGGAATCTTCTCAGGTATAGAGCAGTGAGAAGTACAAGAAATAAAAGACCTAATGTTGGAGACAATATCTTTCCTACTGAAGACAAAGCGTTGGTCAGTGCTAACACATTTTGAGCCGTCTCGTTTAAAGCCTGTTCGGCCTCGGTGAGGTGAATTTTGAAGTCTTGCGAGTCCACCTTTGCTTTTAGTGTGAAATCTGCATGGTAACTCCCTAACTGAAAGTTTATAAAGTCATTTTTAAGATGTTTTCCCACCCATTTCAGCATTTTAAAATAATTCCCGAGGGGTTCTGTATTAATATCCAATAACTTTTCCTCCAAGTTGCAGAGGAGGCCTTTAGCAAGGAGTCTCATGTTCCGCAACGTGTTCTGCATGTTGAAGAAAATCACTGAACTGGTTCCTAAAGTGAGAAGAAGGCTCTTCACTTGTTTCATACCCATTGAGATCAAAATCAAGGCTCCAAAACAGCGAATCCTTTCTGAGAAATACATGGCTGGTGTTAAGCTTAGACAAAAAACACAAGTCAAGGGAAACGAGACCTCCTGAACACATTTGAAGGAAAAGTGGAGGATGAGGAGGAGGAAGGTGCTCAGAATGAGGCTGGTGGTAAAACAGGTCAACAGGAGGAGAAGTTTTTCCTTCCAGCTTTTTGTGGTGTTGGTCGTGTAGAGACCACATATTCTGGACCAGACCTGTCGTAGTCCTTCTGCCAGTTGATGCAGTTTAGCTTGAATCATCATTGTCCCACTAACCTGAAATTACAGGAACAAAGATTTTCAAATGTTTAATGCTTTCATAACTAAATTATTAATTAGCCCTCGAATGTCTGCATTATTTTGATCTACAGTGGCCCCAAAACATAGTCCATTTAGACACTTAAGCCACACTTTAAAATAACTGAATATAATTTCATTAGAAGACAAAATATCAAATTAAGTGATTTCTTTTGTAATACAGCAGCGCAAGCATAAAAGTAAAACCTTTAACAAAAATAACTTTGTTGGGTTTTAGAGGATAAAACAATAGATATATTGTAATATTTGGACATTTTAGTGTTTAAACAGCATGACGAGACTAAGTTCAATTGCAATAAATGTCTCAAAAAAGTGAATTACGTTTTTGCAGATTGGCTTTTTTGTTATCTAATTCAATGACATTCAGGCATTTGTCAGTGTGGCTTAAGTTATATAATGCCAATACTTAAATGTGATATCATATTGACTAAAACAGCAACTAATCTCTTAATACAATTTAGTCTCTTATAATGCTACATTTGATTTTGGGATGACTTACCCTATCTTCTGATTCGAACAGTACTACAGGTATTTCAGTTAGTTAACCTATTTTTCAATATTTAACCTACCTTTTATTTGTCAGCAGTCTTGTCAGCTCACGAGTGTGTTGTGACACTCCAGCATTCATATTTTTAAAGTAAAAAAAGAGGAAGCTGATTTTATCCCTCAGTTGTTCACTTCCCTTTTAGTCATCATCTCAGCACTTACTCATAACTGCAGTACAGCACTGACAAAAACCACCTCATGATTAATGTGTTTTCATAAAAAAACTATGTCATTTAGTTGTTTGTGGAAAGCAGCATGCTTGCTTTCTATCGTGATCATTTTGATAACATAGGAAAACAAAACAAATTTCCCTATAGGACAAAATTATAGCTCTACATTTACAATACAATAACTGATTAAAAAATGTAAATGTATTGTTATTATTACACTTCTGAAACTAGTACATTTATATGTTTGTATACACACTGTACATTACCAATTACCATTGACATATGCCACAAGACATAATGAATAGTTTTTCCTTTTTCTCAAATTATTTTTTTTTCTATTCACTTTTTAAGTTAAGCTAAAGCTGTATGCATGTATGAGTGCGTGTATTGTATGTTTTTCATGTCATGTCAAGAAATATCAGAGACATATTGCTTTGTTTGCGAATGCTCATTTTCCAGTGTAATATCCATTTTTTATTTTTTCATTTGAAAAATAACACATAAATCTCTGTACTCAACCATATTTGACCAAGACATAGCCTTGGCATGAACACATTGCACCAAAAAAGAAGAACAAATTAAAATAGAGAAAGCATTTGAAATAGAACAGATCATGAGACATTATCCCACTTCCATAAGATTTGACAATATCTAGAGAGTTTGTTATTATAATTCTGTAGATTGTGACAGACGTACACAGAAATCATTAACAGACTGAAAGCTTGATAAAATGATTAATCAGAAAAGTTTATTTTCAAAGGAAGAGGTATAACGTCTCAGTGTATATTTCCATTCAGGCATTAAAACTATGATTCATAAACTTCTCAGATATAAGAAGCTCTGATTATTACTAAAAATAGAAAATAAAAAATAAATAGGTCTTGGCTTGTAAATAAATTAACAAAAATATATTAAATGACTTCTACTTTCTCGAAACGAAAAAATAAAAACCAAAGTTATATCGTGTGGCAATATCATCGTCCCGATGTGCATTTCTCTGCAGACAGCATCATGCTCAGAAAACTGTACAGCACAATACTGCGAATGTCAGTGAGCTGCAGCCGTCTCCGGTAAAAAGATCTCGTGAAATTTTGGGCTCTTTTGTCAGGAATACTGCAGCTCATATTTCCGTAAAGATATAAAAAATCCCTGGTCACATTTTCCCTTAAATTTGTCAACAAAGTAGGATTTTACAAGGTGGAATGTTCATTCAGAATTTTGCCCTTCTGGTCTGTGTGAGACCACTGCCTAATTTTCACTAAAATTCAATTCAGGGTGAAGGGGGAGAGGATCATCGTCGACATGCACTGTACAAGAAACTACATTTTCTTTCTCCAAATATCGTTTTTATCAAAACATGCTGAGTTACTGTACAATATGCCCAAGCCATGTTGCCAAAAACCCTTTTCAACATGCTTGTTAAACGAATGAACTTCAAACAATATACAGACTAAAACTAGAAGAGCTGTGGGAAACGAACAGCCCTGAAAATAAAAATGTAAGAGAACTGGAACAATATCAGGGGGAAATCTGACAAGTAGTACAGAGAGTTTACCCTGGGACAAGGGAGAAGTAGAGCAACGTACAATTTGCACATTGTCTTTAGCTTTCATAAGGCTTACGCCTTTACAATAATAAATCATAGACATTACATTTTTTATGTCTTTGTCACATGAACAGATTTCTCACTGTAAATAAAATGTTAAGCTTGTAATTTATCTGCTTGTCTGTAAAAATACATTAGAGAGACCAATGAACGGTCTACAGGACAAAAACAAAGTTTCATGTTTTTTTTTATCACATTGTAGCATTCACTCGCCATGAAAATCATGCACTAGTGAAATTTATCTTTAAAAATACAGTGTTGAAAATGGCTGATCCGGTTCATTTTTCTCTTTTTTTCTTGTCGTCTTTTTTTGCAAGTAGCAGTCTGAGAAAATGATTTACTATTCACTTTTTTTTAAGTTCAGCTAAAGTTGTGTCCATGCAACAAAAAACTCGTTATTTCTTCTTTAGGTTTCATACGGTATCAAGAGAAGTACTTCAATTTGATCTTAAAAGATGATTCAAACCTACATTTCATCTCTGTATTGATCTAGCAGAATCATATCTGGGGAGTGAGGTGCTCATTCCCATGTCATATTCTTGTTTTGTGTGTACATTTCTGGGTCTGTTGGCATGGCTTGACCCAAGGAACACTGTTAGCCCATGTAGATACAAATACATCAACATTAAAAGAAACATAAATGGAAAACGAAAGTCGAAGAGAACGTTTCACCCCATTTCAAATAGGGCTTCTGAAGAACTCGACATGTCAGTTCTCAGTTCAGACTCATCTCCAATGGCTTCAAATAGGTTCTAAAAGCAGGAATTGTGACGTTCCTCAGGCTAAGGAGGCCGTTTTCCAGCTTCGTCTCGTACCTGCCCTCTAGGGGTTGCCCTTTGCGCACAATGTGTGCTGCATTTTTTTGCGAGCAAAAACAGGACCGCTTTTTTTCACCCCTAAGAAACAAGCTCTGAACACACAACATCAAGCATGCAGTGTTACCGGGGGGGCGGGACCTGTCGCAAATCTCAAACCCCACCCAATGGCTGCTACAATAACGCTAGATATCAGGAAACTGCTACGAGCGACCGAATGGCCCGGACCCGCTGTCGAGAGATGTCTGGGAAGCTCTTCTGGTCAACGGGGCCAGGGTTGGGTCGACCAATGAAGAGGGAGGAAACAGCTTGAACCAGCCAATAACCATGTTGGACAAGTCCAGATCATCTAAAAGTATCTGAGCGGCTCCCATGAAAGATTTGTGGTCCATACGTCCGTAGTCTCCCCACACAATGATCTACGATGAGAAGAAAATAAACGGCCATCAAGATCAACTCAAAATCATACAAAAAAAATGAAAGACTAGTGATAAAAAGAGGCCAGGTCTTATAAATATTTAGTACAAAAGATGTTGATTTAAATGTATTTAAATGTATTATGTAGTATAATTTTTGCTTATATCATTTATTCAATATTTAAACCATATTTTATGTGACATTGTTTTATATGCATAAAAATGAAAAATAAACTATTATTTGTTCAACAAATAAAATATGTTTTATTATATATATAAACACACACACACACACACACACACACACACACACACACACACACACACACACACACACACACACAGTATTTAGTTAATGTATATTAAATATAAAAATATAAATTATATACAACATTTGTATATATATATATACATACATTTGTCGACTTTTACTACAAACTAATTGATAAAGGTACTGCTTCTGTTTAGACTGACCAAAGGGCCATCATATAATGACCTAAAACTGGTAAATAAAAGACTAAGTGATGACAGTATACCTGTAAAACCTTTCCACCTGGGCTCTCTTCAAACGGCAGCTGCTGCTGGTAAAGAGGGTCCAGTGTTTTCCGTGCTACTTTTGTTTTCTTTTTGGCTATACATGCGCCGTTCTCCAGTAGATACACCTTTACATAAGGGGCTGGAGAAAAACAACCACAGATGGAGTTTAATCGAGAGTGATGAGTTTACAGGTGCCTAAGAAATCACCATCAGAGAGTGTAACCGCACTCACCTGGCAGTGCCTTAGAACCTGGTTTTCCCACAAGGCCCCTGGCTCGGATGACCTCTACCTCTAGAGCTCCTTTCTTTTCCACCATCCCGATCTGAATGTCACCTAGACATGAGACAAATCAAGGATACATGAGCCACACATGGGCAGGGTAATATTGCTGTTTTAATATTGGATAACATTTGAGTGCAACTGGGGAAACAAGCACTTGATTGAAGAGTACAGAAAGTCTAATAAACAAGAACTCACCCATAGAGGGCGTGGCTAAACTCTGTCTTCCCACAAGCTGGGCGGGGCCAAGTCCATCCAGAAAATCACTGAACTGACTGTCAGAAGAGAGTTTCACTCCAGAGAAGATGAGGCTGAAAAGAAAGAGTTCTGATTAGATAAACAGTAAAGCTTGATCGTATGATGTCACAGGTGACAGGCTGTTGATTTTCACAGAAAAACAAACTGCATTACAGTAAAGCACTTGCAGTGGACATCTATGGGAAAAGCAGAAATGTGCAGCTCATATGATCGTTAAAGGTGTTATATTTGTTCAACTGTACAAAAATGTTTATTTGAGCTATAAAGTCATCAGAATTGCTCTTTTTGCAGTGAAACTGCTATTGTAGATAGATTAACTTCTGATAACTTTTGTTTGAATACAATAATTAATAGATTGTATTTTCTGGAGCAAATGACAACAGGTCACAGATGTTGTTGAATACTTAATTATTATTATTTAAAATATGCAAATATAAATGATAAAAAATTGTAGTATGACAATATATATTTGTATTTATAAATAAAGCATCATTTATACTGTTATATTTGTCAGCAGGGTTCTATTTGCACGTGTTTTGTTACTTACTTTCCCTCTGAGCTGTAGCTGTTCATGCTGCCGTCAGCGGATTCGCGGCTGGCCTGCCTGGTCATTCTGCTTCTCATCTCTACGGCCAGTCCTGTCTCCGTGCTCCTCTGGATAGTGCTGCGCAGCTTCTTCCCTCCTGCTTCTACAGAGACAGAGAGAGGCAATGACAGTCTGTCAGTCAGGATATCAAGACGTCTCAGGTAAAGTGATGAAGGACACATATCTGCACATCACCCAACACGAAATCAAAGCTTCACACGCGGCTCAGATGTGACAGATGATGTGCTGTTGACTGAGACGGTGTGATATGAAGGGCCAGACAAACGTAGTTCTGCTCCCACAGGATGGAACAAATTCAACAATTTCTTGTTTTAGATGCACTGCATCTATATCTGGCCTACAGACATGCCATAGTGTCCATTGCACATGATGCAGGGTGATTTGACGTGACGGGTTACGCAGGTGCACTGAACCAGAATTAGGCATTACATGACCAAACTCCTCAACATGTGTCAGCATCCTCTGAGCTGAACAATTCACAACCGTCATAAAGAAAAAAGTGTTTTTTGAATGCAATAACCATAATTGTGACTTTCAAACAGGTAATGTGTGTAATGTTTTCACTGTTAAATTACTTTCTTTATCAATTTAACATGCTATAAGTAGGAGAAAGTAGGCTGACTTCCTAAGGATTGTAAACACTTTCAAATCAGTCAAAATAGCATTTCAGCTCAATCAATAGTATTATTTTGAAGCAGGATTACCCGTTTGGAAACAGTCATTATTTCTCTCTGCCATTTGTCTGATGCTGCTAGTGGAGCAGATATTACACATTTTTTCTTTAATTATTCTTATTTTTTATCCTAAAAGTATGCTAAATGGTCACCATAACAAAAAGGAGAAAAGCATTTTTTAATCCTGTTTGCATTTTTATTTTATATGGTAGTTTTATGCCTAGTATAGATTTGACAACTAACTATACAACAATCTTATTGTATATGCAGAAAAAGAAAGCACACTGTAGATATTTGCATTTATGCCCTAAGTTGCAATGTTTCCTGCCACCCATAAACCACCTACAGTCAAGAGTAACGACTGTATTACTTGGCAAAAGTAGTTTAATCCCATTATTGTGATTCATTGCACAATTTCACCCTTAATCATATTGCTGTTGGTGCCACTTTAGAAAAGCAATAAGTCACTTGAGACTAAAATCGCTGTTAAACATGTCCTCTCGTCCTTGCTTTATTTCACTTGACGTCAAAAATTGATGCACATCCTGTTCTTTTACTGCCAAATACAAATGCACAAATAATGCGGTAATGTGAGGGCTGCACAGAATGCAGAACTGATTTTCAATAGGTAAGAGAGAGAGGAAGGCTACAGGAAGCAGACATGGCTGAGATTAAACCATTCAATCGCAGGTCACACATGGCAGGCTTGATTTTCTTTTCATTCAATGTCCGCCTCTGCTTTCGGCCCTGAGACGTAACTGAACACAAGAGGATGACAAACATAGCGGCGGATGGGATAGTCCTTTTCTGCACTAACTGCACAGTCATATATAGCAATCAAAAACACACTTGTGCTCTTGTTGAACTTGACCGAGATACAGTAAACCTGAGTTACAATGATGCCCAATGCCATAAGACTCAAATGCATCCCTTAAAGTGATAGTCCACCCAAAAATAAAATGATTCTGCCATCATTTACTCACCCTTGTGTCATCGTTCCAAACCTGTATGACTTTCTTTTTTATGCAGAACACAAAAGAAGATATTCTGAAAAATGTTGGTAACCAAAGAGTTTTGATTCCCATTGATTACATTGAACTGTTTGTCCATATAATAGAAGTCAATGGGAACTAAATCTATTTGGTTACCAATATTCTTCAAGATACCCTCTTTTGTGTTTCACAGAAGTCAGTCAGTCATACAGGTTTGGAACGACGACATGAGGGAGAGTAAATAATGACAATACAAACGTTTCATAGACTGTCAATTTAATAAGCCATGTTTTCTGATCATGTCTTTAAACATCTCTATTAAATTGTGACACAATCTTCATGACAATTAAGCACATTTTCCCCTCAAATTGTTATTTTAAATAAATAAATGAATGTATTAATAAATTAAAATAATCATATATACATTTGTAATTTATTAATACATCATGATAATATTTCTGTTGTACGGCTTTTAATTTATGCAGATGGAAAAAAAACACTATTACAGTATTTGTTCCTGTAGTACAGTAACAATAATAAACAAAGTACAATTTGTTGATTAATTATGGTATTCAGAATTTAGGGAGAAATGTTTAATTCTAAAATAAATAAATAATAATAATACTATATATATATAAAGATTTTGTGGTGATTTCTCTCATGAGATTAAGTAAATGATGAATATATTAATGTTTTAACTCAAATCTGATTGCACCTACACGTGTTCAGCAAGATATGAAAAGTCACATGATATTTCCAATGATATTAATCTCTAGAGCGAATGAAGGAGGAGAAAGAGAGAGAGATGCTGTAGAGAAAGGAAATCAAACACCTTCAAGGTCAAAGATGCTTGATTCCCACTAAACCATCAAATCACACTGCCCAATTATTAAGTGATAGAAAACTGTCACAGCAATTTATGCACATAAACACATATTTTGCTGACAGCCATGCACAATTCTGTTTAGTACAAACTCAATCAGAAACTATAAATGACCACAAACCTAATTAAATATGAATTAAAAACAGTTGGTATGCTCTATAACACCATATATCCTGTAAAATACATGAACTTTGACATGCAAGGCGTTCATTTGGACCTCTCCATATGTGACACATCTTACCTCCATCTTCTTCATCAAAAGAATTCATGCAGGGGAAGTAGACGGCCAGCGCTTCGAAGGAAGCCGACAGACTCATGCGGCTCTGGGAGCGCTGCATGCGGCCGCCGGTGCTGCCTGCACCCGTGCTCGTGGTGGACGTGGCATCGTGGCTCTGCCTGCCCATGTTTACAGCTGGGCCAATCGGAGAGGATGCTGTGGTGCTGAGACTGCGGACGATGGGCTGAATTCAGAGTGCAGAGCGCTCTTAAACACCATTTAAAGTGTGGGTTTGTTTTGGGTTCTTCAGCTGGAGAACGTTCTGCATCAACTGATCTCCCTGGAGTATGCAGCATTAGTGTGCGTTCGGCGCAGTGAAGCTGTCGGCTCTCCTCAAGCTATCTCATTTCTAACACGTGCAGGAGGGGGGAGGAGGCGGGGCCTGGCACCCTTTCTTGCATCCTCCCCAGCCAATCAGAGTGGATTAGGTGTGGCTCAGTGCTTCAATGCTCCTCCAGGCGCATGAGCTTTACCCAGAGATACTGCAAATGTGTGTGTGTGTGGCCATTAGGAACCTAAGCATTGCTTGCCCTGACTGTCCACATGCCAGTCACCCACAGTTCACGTGTTAAACACACACACACACACACACACACACACTGATAATTCCTCCTTTCTCTTCAGCTCTTAAAAGCCGAGATTTATTTTGCCGTGCTGACGTGCATCTTTTATCACGGGCCTCCACCTCTCTCTTCACTATCTCCCAGTGTAAATGTTTACCACAGAAGATGTCCGGCTACAGAAACAGCTGAATCACTGCTATCCCAGAAAAATATCCCCTCGAAATGCATTGCAAATATTTGCGTAGTCAAAACAGGAATAGCAGCCATATTCAACCATTTTCAACAGTCACATAAGGTGTCACGTCACGTCCAGAGAGAAACAAGAATCTGGGTGTCTTATGGGGGCTAAATAGTAGATTTTTGTATTATGCGAAATGTACAACCATGATACCAGGGTGCATTCTAGGATAATGCTATGTGGTTTCTACAGTGTTCTGAAGGTCAAAATTACCTCTATGTAAGTCTCTATGACAGGATTCTCAGACTTTCCTAAAACATAATGATAGCAATACATTTTCATGATTAAAGACCCATATATTCTATATATATAAAATGGGTGTTGAAAAAAAAAATATATATAATTCTGCTAAAGGCAGAGGAAAATAATATCTGAAAAACAATTACATTGCATTAAATGATCTACCTTTGTTCTGCTATTATTGTAATATTAGATGAAGAAATATGCAAATAATAATTTTAATTTAAAAGTGACATTGGTGAGGAAATAAAAAGAAAATGCCGGTACTCAGAGTATCATCAAGGTCTGGGTGATTTGATTAGGCTATATGATCCCTTATATGATTATAAATGATATAGAAACTATGTAAAGCACACTACCCAGGCGGGATCACCTCTCATCTCGACCCATCACGTGAATGAACACAAGCAGAGTCGGTCTACTTCATTGTGTGGTGCGCGAGAAGGGGAGGCGGTGTCAGGGGAGACGTGCGGAGTTGTAAAATAATAATGAATTATTGATTACTAATTTGAATCAGTACTTTATAACGAAAATCATATCTTAAAATGAAAAGAAGCAGGCTTTTACAATCACATCATTTTAAACCGTAAACTCCTGGAAAGTCCAAGGATCCAGTGAACGAATTCAAACAGTAAGCTCAAAACAGCGCTACTGCAGAGAAAACATGGCCGATTTCATCAGCGATTACAGAGAAAATAGTGTCTTACGTCCAGATGTCAGTAAAATTATTATTTTCTGCGTGTATTTGGCTTAAAAGCAGTTGTGTTTATAATGAACGCTGATTATGCGGCGGTCAGAGATTTAGCGATTCTGAATGGAACCGTATATTAAAGGCAGGCGATGTAGTGGTCTTTGGCGTCTCCCTGTGGTCCTGTTTGGTATTGCAGCTTGACTTGTGCTAATTTGTATTGAAAACTTTTATTTAATTATTGATTGATTGATTGAGGCACTATAACTACATTGTGAATTATTAAAAAGTACTTATTTAATATAAGTAAATAAAGAAATAATTAAATAAGGGGGTCGGGTGAGTACCGGTGTCCTGGCATTTTATCCTACCCGTCAGATTTTCCTACCTTGGCTTGCAGCGCATGCGCACATCAATATTGCATCCTTTTTCTCACGCTGAACAACAATATTTAATGTATCTGCATTATTGTAAGGGTAGGTTTAGGGTTGGGATTGTACGTTAATAAAACGCAATCTAATAGGTAGAAACAAATATTTATTGTTGGTTTCCGGTACTAGATGTATCCCTTCTATCCACAACCGAGAATATAACACGTAATTACTGTATGTGCATTACTGTAAGGGTAGGTTTAAGGTTGTGGTAGGTGTACACATTAATAAAACATAATTTAACAGGTAGAATTTTTCGTTGTTGAATTGTACTACCCACTATTTTAATGGGACGTAGCAAAATCTGACATGGTAGGACAAATCGACAGAACATCGGAACTTCTTTTTTTCCACTTCAAGCACCGAGTACACCCCTAAGTATAAATATCCAAATTGGGCCCAATTAGCCATTTTCTCTCCCCGGTGTCATGTGACTCGTTAGTGTTACAAGGTCTCAGGTGTGAATGGGGAGTAGGTGTGTTAAATTTGGTGTCATCGCTCTCACTCTCTCATACTGGTCACTGGAAGTTCAACATGGCACCTCATGGCAAATAACTCTCTGAGGATCTAAAAAAAAGAATTGTTGTTCTACATAAAGATGGCGTAGGCTATAAGAAGATTGCCAAGACCCTGAAACTGAGCTGCAGCAAGATGGTCAAGACCATACAGCGGTTTAACAGGACAGGTTCCACTAATGGAGGTATGGAAAGCAAAGTTCTTTATGAACCGCAGGATTCCTTGTAATACAGATTTAAATGCAAAAGAAAATTCAGCTGTTTCTGTCAGTCATAAGTTAATTTAGAATGTTTTGGATAACATAAGAAAAGTAGTTTAAATGTTTTGCCACTTGCTTGAGCAACTTAATATATAAATCTAGATGTAGCCTAAATGCAAAAGTAAAAAGCATTGAATAATGTGTTTCTTATATTTTTTGCATTTAAACATGTTTACAAAGATTGTATTATATTGTATATAGTATATTTTTGAAAAATGTACAAAAAATGCCCCCTTCAGCCCTCAAATTAAAAGATCCTCTCTCACAAGAGTCACCTAAGAGGGGAATTCCTCCCATTTTCAAAAATTAAATTCAGGCACTGAATAAATGTCTAAAAATACCGATTGGTGTATCACTATAAATAATTCGACTTGATAAAAAGATGGCTTCAAAAAGATCGGTATCGGTGATCGGTTCAGCATACACGGCTTTCTGTGATCGTCAATCGGCCTTAAAAAAAAACCCTGATCTGAGCACCCCTAACACATACTATATATATGGTGTCTTCCATATCTGGGTATGTATTTTATATCTGTCACTATTGTCATCTGGTATCTTTGTATTACTCCAGTCCATTATGATTAATTTTGATTTGTTTATGGCTCTTATTGTGAGGTCTGAATTTCTTCTAACAGACATGAAGGAACATAACACAATGTACTGTTACTCCCAAACCTGCCAGAATGCACTCTCATTCTGATTCACTGCCAAATACTTCTGGAGCCGTGAAACAGCACAGGGGGCAGAGGTGATGTCTCAACATCCTCATAACACAATACAGCAAAAGGAAAGAGGAAGACAATTACGGCACAGAGACTGAACTAGTCTAAACTAGACTTTGACTGTGAAACTCACCAGGACTGACACCCAAAGAATGAAATACATGAATACATTTTTTTTTTAAACACCCAACATTTTAAATGCTGAAGTCAAACAAAGATTATATTGACCCACATGTACAAACTGGACCATCTAAGACTTAAATGAAGCACAAGCAAGCTCAATTAACTCTCCTGAGCTAGGCTAGTAGAGAAAGAAAACTTTCCCTGGGTTGCTACATAGAAAACCACACCAAAATTGGATACATTTCTAAAACTCCTCTATTGCAAGCACTGTAGCTAATACAGAGTACCAGAGTACATGACCTTATAATTCTGAGAAATGTTGATTCATGATTCACATATATGCAGTCTGAGACCACAAGCAAGGAACTACAATATAAACCAAATTAAATACAATCAGTCATAAGGTTTCAAAAAAGTGAAGATTAGAGGAAAACATTTATGAATCAGTGTATTCAATCAATTAGCCACTACAATACAGTGGCTACTACTAAAAAACACAGATGATATCACTGGACAGGCTGTTCCAAAGCTTCCTTTGTGCAACAACCACTTCATTATTTGCATTTCAAATGAACAAACCTCTTCATAATGTTTTCCCCTGCAATATCCATTGTAAAAAATATATTCATCTGTGGAAGTTGGTCACAGTCATTCAGTAAATGGTTCAAGAGCTTCAACTGGCCTAGAGTCCCATTATTTTTACAAATGTCAATTGTCCGTTGTGTAAAATTATGGTTTTAAAACACTTGTCCTTTAAAATGCCACTTTGATGTGAAGAGCAAATGCTACTCAGGACTAGTTTATCTACACCAGAAATTTCAGAACTTTGAAGTAACCAAAAAGATTACTTAATGTCCTTTAAATGTGACTGTCTTCAAGAACAGACTCTGTTATTATAAGAATACCGTTCTTTTGCTGATGTTGTTATTGACTTTATGTCAATTAAAGAATGACGTGTAAGCAGTCTGGTATTGATCCTGCTAAGCTGCAACTGTGATTGTAGAGAATACTACTATTTTTCTTTATTTACATTGCGACAGTCATGCATAACTAAATTTCCCATGATTCTTTGTGGCATAACAAGAGCACAGAATGGATAAAGCAAGCATTATTCACAAAATCAAATTTGCTCTTTATTCTTAATTTTCTTGTAATGGCACTAAAAGCTTCCTGTTTTTGTCAGAAAAGTGAGAAAACAAATATGATAATAGAATTAAATCTGAATTTGTATATATATATATATATACATACACACACTCACCGGCCACTTTATTAGGCACACATGTTCAATTGCTTGGTAACACAAATTGTTACTTTACTCAAATGGCCTCCACAGTCACCAGATCTCAATCCAATAGAGCACCTTTGGTGAAAAAAATAAAAAATATTAATATATATATTTTTTTGTTAATATTGATTTAAATATAGATTTTTTTTATTATTGGTTTTATTTTATTTAATTTGTTTATATATTTTAACTGCTGAATGAAAAAATATATATATATATTTATGCCTGGGATATTTTATGGAATTTTAAGAACAATATAATAAATGTGATTTAAATTAAAAATAAATAAATAAAAACATAAAGGACATTTGTTACAATGTTCTTTACATTCCTATATTATGATATTTTTTATATAAATCATCTTTATATTAAAAGCAATGTACAGTATATATCAACATATGAACACCTGAAAAAATGGAGATCATTACAAATGACTGAATTGGACCATTGTGAATTATGATGTCCGTATCAAACCAAATTTCAGATTAATTAAGATCACCAATACAGTCTTAAAGGCCTCAAATTAACTGGCACTCAACTTTCGCATGAAAACAAAAAGCATGAAAAGCACGAACCATCCCCGCTCATGCCTCAGAAATGAGAACATCTCATATTACAGGAATTTGACGTGTGAGAAAAACACGAAGATGTAATGACCTGGCAGCGGGCCGTGTGATGGGGCAACAGTGTGTGAGACTAATGATGTTTTGACCAGCTCGTGTGTGCGGATAAACATTTCCTCTCAGACCTGCCTTCATCTCTGCACTGTGTCATGCCATACCAGTTCAGAATCACCAACACAACACCAGAGCATGTAAACATCATTGCACAGGAACTCTTCAGAAAGCACTGCAGATTTGGAAATCTGCTGAAAATTCAACTAAATTATGATTAAGTCTGTCTGTGGTTCCCTCATGCTTCAAAAAATCCATCATTGTGCCCATACCGAAGAAAAATAAAATCACATGCTTGAATGACTGGAGGCCCGTTGCTCTGACCCCCATCTTCAGCAAGTGTTTTGAGAAGCTTGTCAGAGACTACATCTGCTCTGTGCTGCCTGCTTCACTGGACCCACTACAATTTGCATACCGCAGTAACCGTTCCACAGACGATGCTATTGCCTTCACCCTGCACACTGCTCTCTCCCACCTGGAAAATAAGAACACCTATGTGAGGATGCTGTTCGTGGATTATAGTTCAGCATTTAACACTATAGTGCCTGCCACACTGGTTGCGAAGCTCCAGACTCTAGGACTGAACAGATCTCTGTGCAGCTGGATCCTGGACTTCCTGACAGGCAGAAGTCAGGTGGTCAGAATGGGCAACAACACATCATCTCCCCTGATCCTCAACACTGGTGCACCGCAGGGCTGCGTCCTCAGCCCACTCCTGTACTCCCTGTACACACACGACTGTACAGCTACACACAGCTCCAATGTCATCGTCAAATTTGCTGATGACACAACGGTGATAGGCCTGATCACCGACAACGATGAGACGGCCTACAGAGAGGAGGTGAGTACCCTGACTAAATGGTGTCAGGAGAACCACCTCTCACTCAACATCGACAAGACCAAGGAGCTGGTGGTGGATTACAGGAGACAGAGCAGAGAACACACACCCATCACCATCGACAAGACACCTGTGGAGCGGGTGAGCAGCTTTAAGTTCCTCGGCGTTCACATCACCGAGGATCTCACATGGTCTGCTCACACAGATGCAGTGCTGAAGAAGGCACATCAGCGTCTCTTCTTCCTGAGACGGCTGAGGAAGTTTGGAACGAGCCCCAGAATCCTCAGGTCCTTCTACACCTGCACTGTGGAGAGCATCCTGACCGGCTGTATCACCGCCTGGTATGGAAACAGCACCGCTGGCAACCGCAGGGCTCTGCAAAGGGTCGTGCGAACTGCCCGCCACATTGTTGGAGGTGAGCTTCCCTCCCTCCAGGATATCTACACCAGGCGGTGTACAAGGAAAGCCCGGAGGATTATCAAAGACTCCAGCCACCCGTCCCACAGACTGCTCTCTCTGCTGCCCTCAGGGCGACGTTTCCGCAGCATCCGATCCCGCACTAGCCGACTGAGGGACAGCTTTTTCCCCCAGGCTATCAGGCTAATGAACAGTCACAAATAACTCACCTACATCACACTCCCACTCACACAACATGCCATGCACTGCACTTTAACACCGTTCGACTGGACTACACGCACACACTGCACTAATCACAACCTATCTGCTATCACTGGACACCATACGATGCACATCCACGACACTGTATATGAATAATCTGTTGCACCTTTGCACATCTATCTGCTGCTCAACCAATCTGCTGTTAATTTATAATCTGTTGCACCTCACATTATTACTATGTATAGACCACATTATGTATAGATACTGTACATAATGTAGATGTGCCCATACGGTGTATAATGTGTCGTTGAAAATTGAGTATGTCTTTATAGTACACTAAGCGTACTGAGTATATGTATGTGTATTTTGCACATTGTCTTCTGTACAGTCTGTAAATATGTACTGTCCATATGTAAATTGCTGTTGTTTTTTTGCACTGTCTGTCCATATGTAAATTGCTGTTGTTTTTATTTTATTTATTTTTTTTGCACTGTCTGGAGCACTGTAAATGCTCCAGTGCAGTTTTTTTGCACTGTCTGTCCATATG
>QVTF01024309.1:0-5000 GCA_003573665.1 Oxygymnocypris stewartii | reverse complement strand
AAAGTCAGAATTACCTCCTCTCCTAGGTTCACAAAACGGTCGTCCATAAAATGCATTGCTGTTCTGTTCTAAGTAAATTAGCATTGCATCTCTTGCTTGCCAATGGATCCTCTTTAGTGAATGGGTTCCATCAGAATGAGAGTCCAAACAGCTGATAAAAACATCAATAATCCAGAAGAAATCTACACCATTCCAGTTTATTAATGAAGATCTTATGACATGAAAAGCATAATGTTTGTAATAAACAAATTCATCATTAACATGCTTTTAAACGAGTCCTCTATCCATAATATTGCTTTCTTCAGTGAAAAGTTGGTTTATCTGAACCAGGAGAGAAATATGCACAGATAAAACACTGTTTACAAGTGAAAACAGCCCAAAACAGTTATAAACAAATATTATATATGATTTTGATGTGAGAGGACAACAGGAGATACATTTTTTCACTGGAGGTGAAAATGTGTATTTTGGCCAGAAGCAATGGTTTAAAGTTAAAATGCCTTAATGATGGGTTTGTTTCTTACAGACATGCAGCTTTTCGCTTCACAAGATCTTAACTGATAGACTGGAGTGGATTACTGTGATGTTTTTATTAACTGTTTGGACTCTCATTCTGACGGCACCCATTCACTGCAGAGGATACATTGGTGAGCAAGTGATGTAATACTGTATTTCTCCAAATCTGTTCTGATGAAGAAACAAACTCACATCTTGGATGGTCTGAAGGTGAGCATAGTTTTAGCACATTTTCTTTTTTGGGCAAACTATATCTTTAAAGGTACTGTGAGGGTCAGAAAATGGTTATGAAAAACAAAAAATGTTGGAAAACAAAGTAGCTTATATTTCTTATAGAAACGAATGTGTAAATGTCAGAAGCTAAAACAGCATAAGGAAATTATACTGTATGTCTAATTTAACAGTCAGATCATAATTGTGTCTTTGTGAATCTGGTTCATACAGCAGCGACGCATCTGATCATCTCTGTCACCATGGAGACACTCTGACGGATATGCTTTATCTTTATCTTTACAACCAGTGATCAGTGATAAACCCATGACGATCACCGTGACCTGACCTTAAAAAAACAAAATAATATATGCCTTATGAATAGAGAGAAAATGTGCTAAATTACATTCACACAACACATTTTTCTAGATTGCTCAAATGTCTTCTGTGATTGTGTGTGACCTGGAAATCTCAATATCATTTTTTCATTCTTGGTAAAAGTGTGTTACCACGGCGAGGGTTCTTTAAAGGGCCACACAACTATACTAGTTATTCTGATTCTGAACTCAACGATGAGTCTGCAGTGTCTCGTAATTATTCATGAGACTCTGTGGTCTAATCCTATGAGAAGGCACTGTCTCATTATTATTCAAAAACAGGTGCTTCATATACATATTCCTAGTTCCAAATGTGCTAAAGCAATATTCATTTAAAGTGGTTATATTTTGTTTCTTTTTGCTCTAATAACATAATTTAGCTTTTTATGATACTTTTCCATTCTCTCTGATCCTTATAATTAAACAGACATTTTTGTTGCCGTAACATCCATTCATACAGTATGTCAAATTTGATAATTCACAAACTGAGAGTTGCAGATAAGCAAAAAAATGTATAAGCACAAAAAAAAAAAAAATATATATATATATATATATATAGTACAAGTTGTGTTTTGAAATCGAAAGTTTATGTAATGTTTATGTGTATTGTTATAATTATGTATTAAGTATTTATTAATATTTTGAATGGGCTTTTATTTAAATTTTTATAATTTTGTGCACATTTGTAATTTTTTTTCTTTTGTATAGTTTTAGTAATTCAATTTAATCTAAGGCAACATTTCTTTTTTTCTAAATTAATTTTCCTTCAAATCTATTTTATTTCAGCTTTATTTCAAGTAACAAAAACATTTTTAACTGTTTTATTTTAAACTGTTTTAGTTATTTTTTGTATAGTAAATATGGTAAAAATATATATTTTTTTATAACTTTGTGTTATCCTTAACAAATAAGTTGTAAAAAATGTGTTTTTATTTTGTGCCAAATTAAATTAAATTAAAAACTCAAGACTCAAAAACCACAAAAACATAAAAATAGTGGCCTCTTTTTTTTAAATCGAACTTTATCCCACCGATTTAGAAAAACATTGCATTATTAAACTGTTTATGAAGAACTTCTCAAAGTCTAAATAAAACATTCCTTCTCCAAACACTAAATTTAGGGTTTGACAAACATGATGTCCACAGAAGAGACGTGACAATGTGCGCATCCAGCGAGTTCACCAAACAAGATCTACAAGAGAACTGAGCCGGCTTATCTCCGGCCACACATACTCACAAAACCCCACTGAGACCAATTACATCCTCCTCAAGCCAAAGCCCAGCGCTGAGATCAGAGCTCAGAAGAAGATGAATTACCACTTCATCTTCACATAGTTCTGCTCATTTCCAGGATCGACACGCGGCCGGGTGACATTCCACCTTCTGAAGCTAGGGAGGGGGTGAGAGGGGGCCGTGGCAAATGGGATCAGAGGAAAAGCTGAAGCTCGCACAGATCACCATGGCTACAGAGAATGTGACTTGCTCTGTTTTGTGTCAGGTAACCGGGTTTGTCACAACGGAAAATACTCATGTGCTACTTTCACCATACACGCCTTCCACAAAATTAAACTTATTAACTGAGATTAATAAATGTCTAATCTAGTTAACGGCAATTTAGAACAATTTACTTCATTAGACCATGTTCTGTATCTGTTCAACACTTACAGCTATCATATAGACGCATTCTTGTCAGTAAATGAGGGCATGAGTAACAAAATACAGTTAGACTAAAATAGACCTGCAAATATAAGTGTGTTACTGTGATATGTTGGGCTGTTCCTTGTGATCTGATTGATTAGTTGAGGCATATGTTAATATAATAATTAAAATACTAATATCAGCATAGAAAAATAACAACAAAGCTACCAAATAAATAAAGAGACAATACAAATTAAAAGATTAATGTAAAAATTAAACTAATAAAATAAAGTAAAATAATTAAATTAAATAAAAAGTGAGTAAATGATGAAAATTGAAACTATTAGATGAACTATTCCTTTAAGGCCGGCTTTATGTCTAAAACTATCTTTGGTTTTAGAGGTTCAAAAGAGAAATACCTTCATGTACCACATAATTTAGATTCAGGAAACTGATCAATAAATGATTTACTTACAAAAATGTTCTTTGCATATAGATAGAACAAGGTATTTTCATCCAACATGACACCCAGCAGCTTTAGATCTGTGAAGAGCAGAGGTATGTGATTATATGGAGACACATTTCTGAAGGAGCTGTCAAGAAGCAGCTGTTGTGATGAGCACAGAATGTTTGTTCTAGCAGACGATGGGTTTCATGTGCTGTACTGTCAGGTCAGTCTGAGAAGTTCTGACCATGTCAAGTTGAGTGTCCTTTGCTGGGACGAGCTCCAAAAGTTACAAGCTGAAAGTTGTCTGTCTGAAACTCTGTTTAACCTCACGTTACTTACGACTTGTAAACACACTCGTGAAAAGACAACTTTCCATGTGAGCGGCGCTCTCAACAGTATCAGCTAGCTCCTAGTTTATTATATAAATAAAATAATGTGGTATTTATATACATTTTTTACTTAAAATATTAAATTACATTTAAAAAGGACTGGCCAGAATGCACCATTTAAATGGTAGATACAAACATTTTGTGAACATTCATACTAGTTTAATTTGATCTTAGATACTAGTTTATTAACCACTTCTATCAGGATATAAAAATGTGCCTCTAAAGTAAATAAATGCTTTAAAAAAATGTGACACCGATGCGTACTGTATTCATGGGAAGTAGAGTAGTGTGTATCTAGTTCAGTTAAACAAGCAGGTCGCCAATACGGGTCCGTCCCCCCCGACGCCGCATTACCCGCCATCTGCCCGTGCCGACTGCATGGCGTCTACTTCTGATGTCCCTTCTGCTCTGCCTCAAACTCATTTCTCTGGAATCAGACCGGGGAAAGGTTTTTAACAGGCACTCAATGAAGCTTTTCAAGTGGGTGCAATATTTTCCCACACTGACCGTTTCCCAAAACACATCGTTTACAAATTAACACCACATTTATCATCAGCAAAATATGCAGCATGGAAAATCATCTATAAAAAGAGGCTGGCAGTAATTTAAAGAGAGTATTTTTAAATAAGCACGTGTGTGTGTTTGGAAACAGTAAGAAGTGAACGCCTCCTGAATATTTTAAAGCCTAACACTTGCAGCAATGCAGAAACCCTCTGCACATTTATGGTTATATGTTACCTTGTTATTTTTAATAGCAAAAACCTTATCAGAAATGCTCAAAACTTTACATTCCGAGGATCCAATCAGGTGTTTTTGTAGCGATGCAATAGAAGAACTATTTTTGGTTCCTCAAAGAACCTTTCAGTGAACAGTTCTTTATTGTTCCATGAAGAACCTTTTGTGCATTGGATGTTTAGCGTTTTTCATGGAACCATTACTTCCAATAAAGGACATTTATTTTTAAGAGTGAACATAGATAAGTAATATAGTATGCACTAAGAGTGCAGTACTTAAAAACATGAAAAGAGATTATGTAGCATGTGCTAGCCTCAATGGCACCTAGAGAGAAAAAACGCTTCCTTTTCTGGGAAACATATTCGGATGGGTAGCTTATGTGGCATATGAGCCCTCCATGAGAATCGCGGAAGCTCAAATGGCTCCAGAACTGAGCGCTGAGGGCACACGGATGAGATTACATTGATTACACTGACAGGCACACCAGCGGTTTCAACTTTCCCAGGATGCATTAGGAGCCTGTGGGACTTCTATTATAAAATCTATTATAACGTGAGAGAGGAGAGAGAGAGAGAGAAGAGAGAGAGAGAGAGAGAGAGAGAGAGAGAAGAGGGGGAGAAGAGGGAGAGAGAGAGAGAGAGAGAGAGAGAGAGAGAGAAGCGAGAGAGAGAGGAGAAGAGAGAGAGGG